>JAGRRH010000021.1:3000000-3510965 GCA_019154785.2 Nitzschia inconspicua | reverse complement strand
TTCTGAATCTGTCCAAGAATTCTCTTTCTCAGTTCTCCATAAAGATCAGAAGACCACGTCATTGCCACACAGTGATACTCTAGAAAGAGATCCCGATTTGTCTCGGTGTCCAAGATACTGCTGACAATTTGGTGTGTCTTGTATGATGCGGCACCATCCAAACAATAAGATTGAATTTCATCCCTTGGTCAGTGGTGGTGCCTTTCATTGTGTCTAAAATGGATTTCTCACAAGCAAACGCATCCTTCATGGTGCCATTCTCAAGACTTTCACATTCGTTGATTCGAACTAGAGTTTTCACCTCTTCCTTTGCCTTGAGGCCATCAAATACTGGGCACTCTGTACTCTCAAGGCACAAAAGACAATGGCCACTACAGTGTCTGTCATAGTCACAGGGATAATTTCTTCTGCAGACACAGAGCTTGCAAATTTCCAGTCCAGAGAGCCAGTCAAAACTATATCTTCCTCACAGTTACGAAGCTGCTTCATCTTTGGTCCAATGATTTTGAGATCTTCTTTCCATGTGTTTGAACCAAACATACCACCAACTACAACTTTGTATGAGTACATTTTTTCACTCTCAAGTGCTTTCACAATGGCTGTCTTGAGATTTTTGATCTCATAGGTCCGGCCCCATAGATTGATGTCCAGTCCAATATATTTTCTCCTCGGCCATAGCCGAACAGCAATGTAGCCCTCCTTCATCAATAAAAATCCAAACGCATCCTCAAAGAATGGATCTCCCAGCAAAGTGAAACCTCCTTTCTCAACGACAGTAGTGAGGACAGCGAGGACACCTTTGTCGATGTTTACACCAATCTTTTCAGCGTTGACAATCTCCATAATGCCAGCACTTCTCGCTTGTTCATTAGAAATCTCCTCTTCTTTATTGTCCTGACATTTCTCCCTGGGTACAATGTTTCTTCTGAAGTCATGCATCAAGTCTAGATGGGTGTCAGGGCTGTGCATGTCATCATACAAGAAATTCTGCAGACCATGATTGTAAGTTGGAGCATGGAAAAAATTCACACTATTGCTACCCAGGGCCACAGTCTGACTGCAAATCACAGGGCTGTCATAGTAGAGCTCCATTGTGTAGTCAAAGACTTCGCTGAGTTTCTCCAGGTACACCTCATTCTTGACGAGAACTCCGTGCTTTGGGTTCAATAGTAGGGATAATGCATCAAAGACATCAAGCTCATCTGTTACTGACAAGGACATGACAGTTTCTGAAAGGTCTACAAGGACCAAATCAAACGATCCCCAATAATCTTCTGGCAAAAGAAGTAGACTCTTGGTAGCATCTCCAAACCACCACTCAACTCTCTCATCGTCAAAGTGAGGTAAGGTATTAAAGTACTTGAAACACTTTCTTGTCACGGTTTGGTCCAGTTCCAATCCCACCACAAGTTCCATGTTGGGGTATTTAAGAGCTTCATGCAATAACATTGAATCTCCACCACCAATAAAGATAATTCTTCTGACATCTTCAACAAATCTGCCTGCTCCATGAGTAATGTACTCATGGTAATGAGGCCTGTAGTTGGCACAAATCTACATCATCAAGGCGAATGGATGAGTCTTATGACAGCCAAGTAAAAAGATTTTGCAAACTAAAAGATTTGACTGTTTGCCATACGCACCTGGATGATTTTGTCTAAATTCATGCAAACATCGTTGGTACTTTGCTTTTCCTTGAACTTGACAAGCTGATAGGCAGACTGCGTTTTCTCAAGCAAATCAAACCCTTTTTGTGCAAAGGCGTCGGTCGTATCGCATGTGTAGAGATGATAAGCAACGTCGTCTTCCTCGAAATTTAGCGGATCGTAGTGACTTTCATTTTTCAACGCAACAAGACTAGAAGCGCACGAACCCTCACCCCCCGACTCGTAAGCAACGCAAGTCTGTTCCTGAATTTGTTCCTCGTCAAGAAGCTTTGCGCTCAAAGATTCATGTGCTTTAGTGAGAGCAGCAATGTTAGCGTCGACAAACTCCCAAATGGTATCCCACTCGTATTTGGTCATTCCATGATCTTTGTCCTCAAAGCCAAAGTTCCAATCAATGTTCTTGATCCTGCGCAAACGTCGTATTTGGCGACCAATCCACATCATTGCCCGTTCCATCTTTTCCTCACTCTTGGGTCTGTGCTTTGAATGCCATTTTAGAGAGATGTCCCCATTGTCATCTTCATCCAAATCAAACTGATAATGCGTCGGCATGAAGTAATGCCACCGCTGCGGCATCCGTTCAACGAAACCGTAATCTCTCAAAATTTCAGCGGTTCCATAGAAGTTTTTTCGTCCTCCACACTCCTCACAGAAATTGTAGGAGATAAAATTTCTTCTCCCTCCTCGATGGTTTTGATAGCAGACGTTACATGAGCTACACCTTCCTCCTCTACTGTTTTGGTATTGGTCCATTTTCCATTTCTGTGATTATAAGCATCATATGCTGGGATCATAATAGCATCATCGGAACGTTGAATGATCAATAGGGCGGCCTTGGCGGCGATTTTATCTTTTGGGTCACCTTTGCATCGTTTTCTCCACCGATCGACCCAGTCGGTTGGTCTTGTGGGAGGGATCGTGTCATCTCCCACAATATCGTCTAGGAGCTTCTTTGCTGGTTTCGACCACCCCGAAGGAATTTGGTTGTCCGCTTCTCCGATGAGATATTTGGCATAAGGTGCGTACTTGGATTTGTCTCCCAGCTTCATTTCCCTTGCGACCGCTCGTATAGTACCACAAGGCAGCTGACCAGCATCGTCTGGATCATCGGATTCAATGAGACTTGACCAGGGCACCCGTAAAATCTGTTCACCTCGATTGATGCGCTCCTTGGCATACACGATCAATGGAGTCGACAAATCGCCCGGTACAAGACGACGAACGTCCTGCTTGGGCGAAACAAACCCGCCTTCTGAAGTATTGACCCATTCAAAGATCGCTCTCGCTTCTTCCAAATGCGTATCAACAACTTCTTCTGCAGCAAAAGTCTTTGGAAGTGACAACGAGGAAAATGACAGAATGAAGGCAAGGATTCCAACAAGAGTTCTGAATCCTTGTCTCGATTGGATTGCCATTGTGAGCTGTACTTGTAAGACTACTACGTCGCGAACGACACGGGAGAGACAGGGAAAGATTGATTGAAAATGCGCTTTTTCTTTGTGCGATACAGCACACAACAAAACGTTTGAGGTGCGAGACCAAAGAGTTGCTGTTCACAATCAAGTCGTCAAAGAAACCAGTCGCCCGCTCACAGTCAGTTGCTCTCAAAGGAATGATACTTGTGCGCTACTACAGAGTAGAAGGTAGCTAACGGTACTGCTACTACGACTAGGTACAACAGGATCCGAGACGACCACACGCAACGGCTATGATAGATGATAGAATTAGTCCTGCAATGCAAGCATGCACGGTGCACCGTCAGCCAATGAAACACTCATGTAGTCGAAGGAGTCGTCGGTGACAATCGAACATACTGTGGTACAAAGTTGTACGACGGTATCTACCGGTATCTACCTAGGTACCTACGTAGCTATTTGAAACGAAAAAGGCCACCATGATTATATAAATCATCTCATTCACACCAGTCAGCGATTCAGCCACCGGTAGATATGATAGCTGCAGGTAGGCAGTACGCAGTACTACCGTACTCCATATTACCTGAAGATAGCTACCGTAGGCCAAAAAGTTACGGAAGAAGTAAAAGTTTGATCGGCGCCTTTATTCCATGGAAGTCTATGCGATTGAGCCACAGAAATAATGGTCCCACCAGCGTAACACTGGATTTTGTGGCCAGCTGAAGCAACTTAATCATTCATAACAGCAAAACTCAGTTTTGCCACCGTGTCTTTGGTGCAAAATCTTGTGTTCGGGTGGTCTATCACCTCTTCACATGTGGACGCGAGATTGTTTTGGCCATATGACAAGCCAAATACGAACAGTTTACGACGTAGTCCTCGGTGTAGTTGATCATTTTGCAATTAAAAGTTATCACAGTTTTTTTTTGTTTCTTTTAGTTTTTTTTTCTTTCTCTCCATGTTGTTGGTGTCCATAGCTTCTTCTCATCCACAAAAGTCGCACTCATAAAAATGACGTTCTTGTTCCCTTTCGTTTTTACTTGGTCACGACAATTTGTCGGGGTCCAGCCAAGACTTCAGTGGCGCGATGCACTGCATAGTCGGCATAAAAAGGGAAATCACCCGCGCGATAGACTTGAATAAAGTAATCCAGTTGGGTGGTGCCGTCATCTTGAATGGCCATGGCAGACAAGGCGGTCTTCACGTCAGCGTCGGTGGGTTCCGCCGTCTCAAATCCAGGAAGCGAGCCTGGAAAAGTCGCAGACAGGAAAAGAGGAAAAACAAATGAATTAAGGATTGAGCAACTGAATGATGTAATAACTGATTGTCAAGCCAGACAAAATGACAACAACTGTCACATACCTCCAACCGTTACAATGGGAGCCTTCGCTTCGGTGGCCAAGGCGGCGATGGAAGACGCTGCCCGGAATGCATCCTTTTGAGCACTCGTCAAGAATGCCAAGCCCTCTGCCTTCTCCCTAAGGGTCTTGGCCTTGGAAACTGCTTCGACAGCAATCTTAAGGTTTGGCGTAACGGAAATAATGGCACCAACTACCGGACCGCCAGCAACTTGCTCGGTACCAGTAGGATAAAAGTTGTTCACCGTCGTAAAGGAGAAGGGAATCTTTGGAAACGATGACAAATCTTTCAGCATCATCGTGTCGCCCTTCTTTTCGGGTGTCTTCATGAGATCCTGGACAATATGAGGTGGAGAAAAAAAGTGCGATTCGTCACCGGAAATGACGCTGGTTGTTTGTTCCCAGAATTTGTTGCGAAAAATTTCGTACTGATCCGAAGTAAAGTATGTATCCAACTGTTGCTTATCCATGGGCGGCGATCCAGGCGGAAATTGCGAAAGATAAGCCTCCATGTTGGCCCGAAACTGGTCCTTATCCTTTTCCATACCCAAAAACTTGAGCTTCGAAGAGTCAACCGCTGCCGGCATGGTGTCCGGATACGCTTCGGCATACTTCAATAAATTCTCCTTAAAGTCTTCAAGACATTCCTTGGCATCGTAACAGGACAGGCCTTCGTTACCTGTCGCCACCGAAGTCACCAAATCGGAGAAGTTTTTCTTGGCCATGGCATACTCTTCTGCCACGGCAGTTCCTGGTTCGGGAATCATCGCTTTGACATACTCCACCATATCCTCGTGACAGGAATGCTGGGCGTCGACAACACCCACTACGGCGTTACCATTGGCGATGGCAAGTTGAACAGCGGCCAAACCATTGGCTTGACTTGCACCATACACCAAAACAGTGCCTTTGCTGGAAATCTTGGCCAATCCAGCAGCTCCTTCAGCAGCCATACGCAACAAGGCGAGATACTCCAAGGGGGTTCCTGCCACGGCATCTGCGGGAAGCTCACCATATCTTCCGTGAACGACTGATCCGCTCGGACTCAAGGCCGCCGAGTCCAAAGAAGAAAGTTGCCCTTTTTCAATATCTATGGCATGAGCGGAAGTGACTGGATTTCGCTCATAATAATTGGGGTCTTTGTCATCGTCGGCTGGTGTCGGTTCGACCTTCTTTTGTGGAAAATTCGCAATCAACGCTGGAGGAAGAGGAACGGGATTCTTCATCTTTCTTCGTGTATGAATTCCTCTTCGGCAGAGGGCAGATCTAGCAGCAGATCGCAAGGAGGACGAAGCTGTTGATAACATCATCATCAAGTTGGGTGCAACCCCTAAAAAATTGACTGAAAATTACCGAAAACTACCGGAGCCTACAGCACCCAAGAGAGACTATGAAGGTGTGTAGGACGAGATAAACGAGGCCTGGGACGCCCTCAAGAAACGCCACTTGCAAATACTTCGAGTATAATATTGTGTTGGAACGCAACTTGTGCAGTTGAAAAGAGAGTGCCGACCGCTTAGCGTGTGCAAATAACATTAAGTACGGTACCGTATAACGTACGTCGTACGACGTAGTAGTAGTACGAAGGCAACAAAACAAGAAGCGACAGCAACGTGATCCGCGCGACGAACGGACCCCCTGGCGTTGCCGTGAGAAGTATTCCAGTACTACGGATTCTGATGAATTCGTGCGTTTCATTGACTGTGAACCCTTTACTCGTTTCATAAAACCATATTTTCACTATTATACACTGTTTGGGGATGTAACTCAGTGGCAGAGTGATCGCTTCGCATGCGATAAGTCGGGGGTTCAATTCCCCCCATCTCCATTTTTTATTTGCCCCGTAGCATTCGAATTCCTATCACAACTCTACCTCTCTCTCTAGCTAACTACCGTATTTCCCGGAGTTTTGTCCTCCCCGGAATCCTGTCTACACAGGCGTTTTTTCATGTACATTTGTACCGTTCTCCGCTGTTTCGCCATTTACGGTCTGTAGTCATCCACAGCCACACTCCTCGCATTCTCAGCTTTCCATCGATATACGTATTGCCTACCATGTCACACCATCCCAACGAACCATTGGTCGAAATTGTAGGAATCTAAGAGAGTTAGGGTTAGGGTCACAGTTTTTGTGGGCAAGCACTTGTTGCAATAGACAGTAGTGTTGTCCGCTTTCGTTCTATTCAAGTCTGCAATGGTGAGTAACTACAGCAGTACTGGCAACAGTTCTTGTATTTCACTACGTATGCTTTTTGGCCAAATCATCAGATGAAGGTGTTGAAGAAACTGCAATTGGAGTTTACTGGGTCACAGATGGCATCGATCGATGCATCGTTGGTTTCCTGCCCCGCCATTGTATTCGACTTAAAGAAAAGTACGAAGGAAGAGTTGCTCAGGTTGTCGAGTTCCTCAAGTCATCTGAAAGTCCATCCGCACGACGAAGATCCCACCGGGACCGAGGAGTATGCATGGCAGCTTTTCTACAAACCTGATTTGGATGACAATATATAAAAACGCATTTTATATTAAGATTTTTTTATTAAAGTGCATTGTCATCTCGTTGGTGATCATTCTCGTTGTGATCATTTTCGTTGTCTTGAATCTCCTCATTTGGAAAGTATGAGTATGGTTGATGCCGCCAACTATTTTTTCTAATCTCCAATGGTAGCTCTTGCAGTGTTTTCACCACCCAACTTGCAACAATTTGTCTTGATGGAGGCAAGAATCGTATCGTTTCACCTTGTTCGACCATCCAGTCTTCCCACTCATTCCGTACACGGTTCTTACAGTTAAGAGGTTTTCCAACCCCTGATAAAGCAAAAGTGATCCTACTCAAAAGCGCTGCAATGTTGCGACGCATGTCCGTCACGCAAATCCCCGTAGTTTTTGACGCCTGTCCGCCGCCCCCAAATCCCCGGAGTTTTGTCTACATTGCCGAAAATTCTTGTACATTTGGTGAGGACAAAACTCCGGGAAATACGGTAGAGAGACTACCGTACTTGCAGTTAGTAGTGGGCTCTTTATTTGATACTACGTAGTAGTAACCAACAAGAATTGTTTCTTGCCACCCTACCATGGGAAGATTATACCGCAGTGCCAGATTTCACTTGTGGCCTAATACCACTAACCCACACTTGAAAAAACTCCTCTTGGATACATGTAACAACACAAACATACACAGTACGGAAGTTTGTTTTTTACCATATTTGTTCAGAGATGGCATTGCAATCAATGATGGGCACCAAAATGACAAATCAATGGGCCTATCATGTGACTGCCTACAGCCTTGGTTGACACCAACAACAACGACAAACACCTGTTGTAGTCCAGTATCACTGGAACAACAAAGGGAAGATGATATTCTGCATGTTGTCCTATCTATCAGCAACCTCAGCCTCACAACTGCTCCAAAAGTAGAGATACACCCACTTGCAAATTTGAATGGCCCAACTTCGTGGCCTAGGAAAAGTTTTCAATAGCTTGGTTGGAGGGGCTATGTTGTCTCTGTCTTGTACCAGCCAAATGCAGACAAAGAAATTTGTAGAAAAGCCCCACTATTAGTAAGAAATGTTGGAGCCTCCTACAAAGTACCACTTACCTAGATTTGAAGCATATGTGCCTCCTCGAACAAAAACAAAACCTAACACAGTGATCATCGTTCATTCTCCGCTGTTCCTGGCTGATAGGATTATTGCCAAGAGTAGCAAATCCAAGAAATGGGTCTGCAACAGCATCATATTATTTTCTGGTGCATGATCTCGCATTAAACCTTCCATCATGCGCCAAGCGTGGCCAAAAGTTCGGTGGAGATCATACAGCCTCGATCACCCGAATTGACAACGTTCAAGTCGTATCCATGGAGATCATACAGCCTCCATCACCCGAATTGACAACGTTCAAGTCGTATCCATGCTCTCCGGAGGTAGATGCTGCATCAGACCCGGCCTGAATGGATCTACTTGTAATGAAATGTCCATTCAGTCTATTCTTTCTTTCATTCCGTTTGGAGCGGTGAAAGTTGGTAGACTTCCAAACTCCTCCATCGACTCTCTGATCAGCAAGCCTTTGTTGCAGCTTGGAAGGCGTTTTGAGCACCCGCTGAGGAGAAAGATTTTGGAATACCGCCTCCATCTCCAGATGTTTGCTCAGTGGAACAGAACCGTAGTCAGTACGATTGGTGCAAATGAGGATACGATCGTGGTTCTACAGTGAAGAGATATCTGTGATCAGTACGGAGTAAATCAAATTAAGCTTTTGTTTAATACCATAGTATTTTCTTCGATTGGTCACTACCTAGTGCTATAGCCAAAAGTAGCCCGAATATTGAATAACAACCACACACCACCAACAATAGCCGGGCTCGAGATGCTCTTCAGCTCGCCTCCAGCTCACTGCTATTAGTACCTACGACAAGTTCAACTTCTGGAGCATAACATCGGTTTGAGTTCATAGAGGCAAATACGGTGGCAAGGGTATGACTACTTTTCTTCCTTGGCTTCTGCCAAAACGTCCTTCAATTCGCCTGATTCGTGCATTTGCGTCACAATGTCGCAACCTCCGATGAACTCCCCATTGACATAAAGCTGAGGTATCGTCGGCCATTCGGAGAACTTTTTGACTGGCAGGGTGGGGCAAAGGAGACGAGAAGGAGAAGAACAAGAGATTCAGTCAGATAAAATCTCGAGATCGATGAAAGAATAGATGAGTCAAATGAAACACTGTACTTACCGCCTTCCCGAATGTCGGGGTAATCCAACACATTGACGCTGCTAAAGTCGACACCTTCAGCCTGCAAGACTTGTACCACTCGGGCTGAGAACCCACCTGACATGAGCACGGAATGCAACGAGAGACATGCATTCAAGTCAAAAGTCACCGGGAGTTTCGTCAAAATTAGAGAGATTGTCAAGATCAATTTGCAAGCTGTGTCATTCACTTACACATGGGCATGCTGGGGTTTCCTTTCATGTATAACATGATGGGGTTGTTTTCGACATGTTCTTTGATCATTTTGAGTGCCTCATCTTCACCTTCCACGACTTTCCGTTTTGGAGCAAAGTCATCATGAGAGGAGGAAAACATTCTTGATGCCAAATGGTGCGGACTTTGGCATGTGAATGAATCACCCAAAACTCGATGATGGGCGGATGGGATCAAAGTAGAAAGTGATCGTGTTGAAGTAACCAACATGTTTCGACTGGATTGTGTACCAACGCCGGCATAAAGTGACGACTTGCAGAATACAGAGGTGGCGGCCCGGGAAAACATTGTGGAGATGCTTGTGATCAGTGGTAGAAAGCAGAAGGATTGAGATTACAAGTTTTGCACAGAATCAAGCACAGTGGGTACTTTATTTGTAGTAGAGTTTGTTTCCATCAATCACAAGGATTTGTGGCGGAATTTCTTGTCGAAGATCGCGTCGCTGTATGAACGCTGTACGAAATTGCTCTGGGGATTGATCGTGACTTAAGAGGAAAGGATTGTCTTCGATTTTTCATTTTGCATCCCTTGGCACTGCAAGCGGTAAAACCTACCGTGCTTCAGCTTCGAGTACGGTAGACGACCGTAGTGGGGGCATTCAACCATTGTTCCATTGGTGACTCGACTCATTTGACCCATCGGCATCAAACTACCGTACTCTATCAAACGAGCTGATCTCTACCGGTAGCTACTGTAGTGTATAGATGGGATTAACATACTTCCACAAGTATTGCGACGCAGTCCATTTTCCTCTTTACAAAACATGGAAGATTTCTAGTCATTATAATGAGCCGTTGCTTCTGGGAATGCTGTTCCAATCTTGTCTCGAGCCATCTTGTAGCAACGGATGTTGAGTTCAAAGATATCAGTGCCAGTGTCCAACTTGATGTGATTTTCTTCAGCACCCAACAAGAAACACATGGAGTAGACCGCCATCTCGAATTCTGGTGAAGTACCAATAAAACTTGTGCCTACCAACTTTGGGTGTCCGTGCCAATCGAATTGCAACGTCAGTACTTGGTCGTCTGAGTTGGTTTGAGCCTCGCGACTGCTCCTCGGCTTAATGTAACCTTTGTAGTCGATGTTTCCAGCTTTTTCTTCCAGATAGAAACGGATCCAGTTGTGCATACCACTAACCTCTCCATTTTTAATCTCACCGACGAAAACTGACAATGATAGAAACGGGAAAGACAAGTGAGCTTAATTATTCAACATAGCGGTCTTGGATGTAATGAATGTCAGTTACCATGTTCAAAACCACTGGAATCCGTGACCTGTTCACGACGGTAAAATTCAAACCAAATTTTGTACAGCAGATTCTTGAATTCCGATGCACCTGAAGGGATATCTTTGCCATGCCTGCACAAATATTTGTGGCAGTACTGCATGGGAGCTGTTTGCATGATGGCATCCAAAAACAGATCTATCTCACGACGTTCTACACTCGTTACCGTCTCCTCATTACCGGTATGTCCTGTATAATTGTCTAACAAGGCCACAAACGCCCTGTAAGTGGGACGTTGGAAGGGTTCCTTCCCAACACTTGTGAACAGTGGCTCTTCCGCATTTTCTTTCCAGTAAGGTTTCTTGCCTTCTTGCACGTTAATGACATAGTCTGCAGCAGGATTAAGTCTATTGGCATCTAGGTTCCACAATTCTTGGATGGCATCACTGAGTCCAATGCCAAGGTCAAAATTCTGTTTCAAATTGTACTCCTTGGGTCTGAGAAGTGCAGAGAGAATTCAAAAATCGTCAGGACGCGTCCTCACAAGTTGCAGCTTCGAGTCAACAATCAACGAGTAATATACTCACTTGAGCATGGTCATCTCGAAACCATGAACGACAACGTTGGTGTTACGAAACAAAGCAACATTGGATTCTCTATCGTCCGACAACGACTCGGATGCTGTTTTAAAGATAGCGGCTCTCATTGTGACAAGACAATCGGACGGAGGGATACTTTCTTGAAAAAATATAAGTAACTCTTTGTTCTCTTCTTGATCGATTGTGCTGTCCGAAAACATTCCCTTCAAGAACACTTCGAACTTGTCGTCATCATATTCGGCATTCCCTCTTGGCAAACGTGGAACCATGCATGACTGCTCCAAGCAATGGACAATGGCGTTTATTGCACGCAACAACGCCACATTATGGTCGTGGTCATTCGACAAAAAATCGCATCCCAAGCGGAAAGCTGTAGCTCGTAGCCACACCAATTTGTCAGGGGGGGGATTGCACGAAGAAAAGAACTCCTCCAACTCAGAGGCCTCTTCTGGACTGACTTTCAAATCGGCAAAGATCTGACGATAAAACTGTTCCACTTTGGCATCCATGGTGCGACAATTCGTTATCGGTTCTAAGAGAGCAAAATTTAATGGGAAAAGGGACGAGTATTTTTTGGATCTCCAATTTCTCTGTTGTGTCGTCGTCGAATGGCCCCCTCAAACTGGAGCTTCGACACGGTACGGTAGAATTTTTTGGCTATCAATCCATGCCGCTAGATTTTTACGACGGTAGTCGAATAAGTCGAGGTCGTAAAAATCATGTCACAGTGTTAAATAATTACTTATCGGGTCGTAAAAATCGTGTCACAATGTTAAGTATTTTACTTAATGTCTTCAGTATTTTTACGACTTCGACTCATCCGAATCCATATTAGTAGAAAAAAGAAAGAAGAAAAATCGCATCGCGATGACAACGACAACGACGACGACGGTTGTCGAATGCTCCCGTAGTATTTACGACGACGATGTCAAATGCTCCGATTGTACTACTTTGTACTTTGAAAGATCTAAAGTAGCTATTTTTGCTACTAAATAGTAGCTAGTCATGCAAAGACCCCGTGGAGCAAAAGACAAGGAAAAGAGAAAGTCTCGTCGTAATCAGCCAAGCTTTAGGGCAGAAGCTAATGCGTTGGCAGACTTTCTGGGGGTGCGACCTCCCTCAGGTGCAAACATTCCCAAACCACCGCCAGTACAAGTGGTCAATGAAGTATCCCCTGTGTCAAGAGCTAATGTGCCTAGCAATCCTGAGGAAGATGCTAGCAGAGCTGAGGAAGACGATGATAGTGTTCAGCTTATCACTGGTATTGAAGCTAAAGGCACCATTGATCCACAAGGTATTGAGGCAGATTTTGATGATGGAAGACCTGCAGGAGCAGGTTCTGGCTATATGAAGCTCTTTCTAGACAAGCTGCAAGATCGAATCAATAAAGAATTGAAACAAGGCGGAGTCACCGAGTTTTTGGAGAAGGTTGTGAAGAACAAGCACCTGACGCATAATTACTATTGGATTAGAAGTGAGTCTATTCCTAAGCTTGCTTCCCAGATTGGCTGCACTTCTGTTGTCCTGTAGGGGAACAAGTCATGTTGAAAGTGTGCATCGCCAGTACAATACAATGTTTCGTCATATGTCTGGACTTGAGATGGGAGATGCTATATTCCGTGAGAGACGTCATCGGAACAACATTGATGTGGCTAGGAGACGATACCTCAACGTTCCTGAATTCGGTCACTATGACACATGGTTGATTTACTTGTTGCAGAAGTTGATTGAGCAGAATACTGGGAGACTGCTGTTTCCAAATTGGCAAAATGTGACTGACTTTCAAGACACGGAAGAGAGTTTTGTGACTGTCCCCTTGCATAGTCAAGGGCTGCAGAACAAACTGGATGAGACAGTGGCAGCAATGAAAGCTGCTGATGAACGTTGGACACCAAAGTTGACAGCAGACATGAAGTTTCTGTGTGAAGCATGGGGAGTGAAACTGCCATTCCTGCCAGTAAATGGCAAGGATGAGTTCAGAGTCTTCAGCAGGATCATTTTTCGAGCTGATTTTGCCAGATTCGACAGCGAACAGATGGCACATCTATGGATGGAGTATGTGAATGGATATACTGTATATCCAAAGTTGCCTTCGCAATTACGTGAATACCATAAAGCATGGGAACGCAACAAGCGCATTAAAAGGGCAGAGGAAAGGATGAAGACGGACAGTGAAATGTTGAAATCATTCCTGGAGAGCAAAGTACCAATCGAAATAGAGGAGAGGAGATGTTTGGCTGTTTCAGAAAATGAATATCAACAGAACTTCTATTCTCAAGAAATCGGTCGAATCACATTGCCTGAAGCACGATTGCCAAATCAATTTCTGGTTGTTCTGCCATATTACATCCGTTTGCAGCCGCATGAACCCAGACCAACTGTGGGGAATATTCCTATGTTGGTTGCATTAGCGCCAACAGTGATGGGAGGAGCAGCAAAACGGCGTGGAGAGCGTTTGAAAGATAAAAAGTCAAGAAAAAAAGGCGTTGTGGTACATGCTTGACACTTGAGAAAGGAAATAGCACAGCATTGCAATGTCCAGGGAGAAGTCGTCCTGCATACTGTCCCAACATACATTCATTGCCAGCTTAGATTATTATGCATTACATTTAGAGAATGGCGGTATTAACAGTAATATCTTTTTCTTCTCTCTTCTTTCCCTTTTTTTACTCCTTCCTCTTCCTTTTCCCTTCCCTTTTCTTCTTCTTTCTTTTCTCTTTTCTTTTTTCTTCTTTTTTCTTTCTCCCTTCCCTTTTTCATTTTATCTCCATAAAAATCTTAGCGGCATGAAATAATAGCCGATTTTTTTTAGGGCGAAAGACTATAATAGCCCCCAATGACCTTTCGCAATAAAATCAAAAGGACACTTTAACGAGTAACCACCAATTACTACCACCGGGTTAAACTTTACTACCGCTAATCGTAATAATATCCCCCTCAAAACCCTATAATATCCCTTGGCAATTCGCTAAACGTAATAATATCCCCGTCCAAACCCTATAATGACCTTTTGCAATTTATAAGGGATATTATAACACTCTCCCGCCAATCATCTTCGTTCACATCTCGAACAGAAAACGCAACGACCACTCTCCCTGCCTCTTTTTGCAAGAATCTACCCAAGTCCCTCACAAGACACTGTGGGAGAATGTTGCAGCGCCATTCCCAGCATTTCTTTTCTTAACTGCCTCTCTCCTTTCGCACGTTCTTACATTGTGACCGGGCTGGTGACAACGACTGCAAATCGTTGGCGACTTTTCTAGTTCATGGGCATAACGGGAATTCTTTCTCAGTCTCACCGTTTTCGGTCTACCCGGCATTCGTCGTGCACCAACGTCAGGCGGCAATGTCATCATGTCTGGTTCCAGCAAGTGCCTCCAAACGGGCACAAAGTTTCGACGGTAAAGTTCCCGTTGGGTCCTGTACTTGTGGTACTCGTCAACGGCTTGATCGAATACGTCCTCCAACCTCCACTTCATTTGGTGTCTAAAGTACGCCATACCATGCACACACGGTACTCCAATTGCCTGCCACTTTCCACAGTCGCAAACGCAATCCACTGGGCGCACTTTCAAAAGTCCTCCGATTCCTCCCCAAGCTTCTGGTACACGGAATAAGTTTCGCCGTCGTTGCCGGATGCGTAAACTCTGCATCCGACGCATTTCTCCCAACGTTTCGTGGCTAACCCCACAATATCATCCACCACACCATCCTTTCCCTCGTTCTCTGATTGTGACTTTGTAATTCGAAGTGACATTTTTATCAAGATACCATCAATTGCATCCAACCAATTGCCATTTCTTGCGTCATTTAGCATGTTATTTGCGGATTCCGAAATGTTGGAGTTCCGAAATCCATACCTCGGCGGCAATTTCTCGTCTTCCAGCCATGCAGAGTCCATCCAGCGCTTCGCGCCGATATCCGTAAGGTATTTGTAGGCGTCGGGGGATTTTCGCTCGAGCTCTGTTAGCAGGGCTCTTTTCTCGGGCAGTGAAGAGGTCGTGGACAAGAGTGTCACCATTGTCGCGATTTTTTTGCCAAAATCGGTTTCCACATTTCGCCGGATGTGGACGACGCAGTAACAGTTGTGGTTGTCAGGGAAAACATTGCGCAGCGCTGTGATGAGACCTTTACCCCGGTCGGACATGAAGGTAAACAGTTTGTACGAACATTCCCGTCGGAAGTGCTCCGTGATGAGATTTGGTGCACTCGCTTTCAGGTGCTCTAGGAACCATAACCAGCCCTGGAGGTCTTCGCCGTCCACCGTAATTGCAAAAGCAACTGGGTATAAGTCGTCCAGAGCAGATTTTACGGTTGCTAAGTATAGAGTTCCCTTCCACTCTGACCTCATGTGGGCAGCATCAATGGAGATGACTGGACGGACGCACATTAGTACGTCGTTTGCAAATGAAGGGCAGACAAACACTCTCTGGATACGATTGTCGCTTCCTCTTTCCATGAAAGCCGTTGAACCGGGGTTTCGTTCGGCAAAGGTTTGGACGTATGGCCCAACGAGTTGGAAGCTCATGGAGTCGCTGATTATCTTGGATTCTTTTCTGGCGTTGACCCCCCGGTAGCATTGTTTGTAACCGAGGAGGGTTTTCTTCTTGTGAAGGTTACATCGACGACGAAGAAGTGTCCCTGGTGGCAAGCAGCAGAAATGTACCTGAATTCACTCTTGGCGTAGGCTTGCAATCCGCCACGCATGGTCTGCACAGTATCTGCACAATCATGTTTGTCAAGTTTGTCGTTATAGGTACTGAAGTACTCATAACAATCGGAAGAGCCGATTAGGACGTGGTCGGGTACACATCCCTTCAGCGTTGTCTGCAGGAGGTGGTCGATGAGAATCGTTGACAACCATTCCTCCCCTTTAAGGGCACGGATTGCATCCGCGGACGGCTGCAAGGGGTTTCCACGCACAGGGTCGTCGACAAAAAGCATTGCATGCATTTGAAACTGGCTCGTCGGTGGTAGCAGCCGCGTTGAATAATAGGGACAAAGCACCGCGGTTGTTGTCTTTGTAACACTAGGAAGTACTAAAGATGTATCGGTGATAGATCTAAAATTCAGAGAGAGATGACAATTTTTGTCAGAGATGTTGCTGATTAGTGTGGTGTAACATCGGCAATAATTCAATTCTATGTTGTATCGGATGTCACCGGAACGTAGGAAGATGAAACATTGGACCCGTGGTTTTGCTGGCTCTAGTAGGGATGGATGATATCGGCAATCACGTTTTCTGTTACATATGTAGTATCGGATATCACTGCCAGGTAGGAAGATGAAAAATTGGATATGTGGTTTGGCTGGCTCTAGTAGTGTTGGATTACATTGGCGGTCACGTTTTCTGTTGCCTATGTAGTATCGGATATTATTGGCAGTTCACGATTTGGGTCCGTCGCAAGGGGTTTCTGCGCACAAGTTCGTCGAGATAACAGGCAACCCTAAAAGATTACATTCACTGTCGGTAAACTATCGTCTCCGTGATGGTTACGGCCACCAACAATAGGGCTAACAGTACTGCTCTTGTTGTGTTTGTAACACTAGTAGCAAGGAATAAAGAAGTATCGGAGATACATGGAAGATGGAAGATTCACAGGGAGATGAAGATGGTGATCTCAGTGATTTTGCTATTTTGCTGCCTCTGCTAGAGTACTAGTCGCAGTGTCGTATAACATTTAGCTGTTGCGTTATCTGTTCGGGATGGAGTATTGGATATCATTGGCAGTTGCGTTTTCTGTTCGAGATGTGAACGAAGATGATTGGCGGGAGAGTGTTATAATATCCCTTATAAATTGCAAAAGGTCATTATAAGGTTTGGACGGGGATATTATTACGTTTAGCGAATTGCCAAGGGATATTATAGGGTTTTGAGGGGGATATTATTACGATTAGCGGTAGTAAAGTTTAACCCGGTGGTAGTAATTGGTGGTTACTCGCTATAGTGTCCTTTTGAATTTATTGCAAAAGGTCATTGGGGGCTATTATAGTCTTTCGCCCTTTTTTTTACGTTCGAGTACGACTTTGTATCATACGTCGTAGACGACAAAGATTCCCAATCAAAAGATACTTTTTACGAGGTATCATACCCTAAAAACTGTACCTGTACCTGTAAGGCCTAACAGTAAGTACCGGTACGCATTGCGTAGTAATATACGTCGTATCATAGTGTTTGTTTTTGTGTGTCCTATGATACAGTACGACATTGCTCTATTGGGTCTCACGGTCTCACATGTCAATTACGACTTGGTACAATCGTACGTGGATGAGAGCGAAAAGTTCGGGGTAAAAAATAAGCGTCAAACTCTTACTGTTAAATTTACTACCTCTAGTCGTATTGCATTATGGAGTACGGTAGTCTAGCTGGATTCTTACGTCCTAACCGTGGTCGCATTGATCATGGAGCTTACCAGGATCGGCGAAAGGTATCATCGCTGTCCGAAGACTTGCAATACTTAAAAGTATTTATGGCTCTCTAGCTAGAGGTAGCTAGTTATCGTCCTCGACTTCTTCACTGTCTTCTTCGTCCATAAAATCGCTTGGATAGATAATGGCATGGCGGCCCCTCGGTTGATGGCTGTATTCCATCGTTTCCAGATGACCTTTTGCTACATGATGGAAGACCTCCAGCAAATCGTCGAAGACGTCTACTTCGTCCGAGAAGCAGTTGAGAGTCACATGCCTATCGCCGTCCCACCGGGCAATGATATTTCCTCCATTTAGCGAGATGGCGGTGATGCCTCCCTTTTTAACACCGACATGCATTGGGTTAACACCCGACAAATCGAAGCCCAATTTCCCTAGAGCTTCAAGGAGAAGCTGAAAAAATGTGTCCATGTTCAAAGAAAAAAGGGTTCTTTGTGTGGCATCCTTCTGGACAACTTGAAAAATGGTTTGCTGCCCAGCGAACATATAGTCCTCTTCATACGGTTCCGAGTTTGAATCGTAATCAGACTGCCGAAATTCCTCGGTATGGGGATCCTCATCGAACGGGAAGACCCCGCCTCGAATTGATTTTAGCCTGATTTGGGTCGTTGATAGGGAATCCATCAATTTTGATTGTAATCTTTTCTCCAAATCTCTGTAATCATAGATCACACTTGGATTGCCGATCGATACAACACCCAGCGTAAAGGATTGGTCATTGTCCTCGAGACTGATTTCAGCTTTTGAAACAGGGTCATCTTGAATGGTTTGTCTGAATCTATCAAGAAACACGCCTCTCCAATATTGACTTTCAGAGTCAGGTGCCCAAGTGACTAGAAGAAATTTATCTTCCATCCAATCGTCGATGACATCTTTTCTAGCTAAAATACTATCCCATATTCGGTGCAAGCGGATGGATGCATTACCGTCGACCACAATCATGGCAACTCGGGATCGAGTCTTCTCAATGTGATTTCGTACTTTTAGAAACATTTGGTTTTCACACTCATAAGTTTTTACCAAGTCTTTGTTGATCCCATCACATTCATAGAGCTCAATGAGGCTGCCTATCTTCGTTTGATTCTTAAGCGATTCAAGGCTGAAGCAAGGAAGATCTCCGCTTCCACAAACCACGACTGCAGTAATCTTATCGGACGTTGTCAGCTGAACCGTTTCGGATATTGCCACCACACAGGCTCTCCTGGGATCCAGAGTTGACAGTGCTGTCACGGTTACTGAGTCGCCCTCCAGAAGATCCGCTTCAACACCTGGCTCAAAAATGCCTCCATCTCCCAGGTTACCAATAATTCCGCCAACAATAACGTTGTATGAAGAACTGGCGCTAACACCAAGGCCCTCTAGTAATGCTGATTTGATTTGCCTCATTCTCTCAATTTGGCTCCACAGCAAGACTTCAAAACCAAAGTAACGACCAGTTGGGGTTTTTCGCACAACAACATACCCCTCCTCGGTGAAAATCGCCATACCGTGATTGTCCTCAAAGACATCAAGTTCAAGAATTGAGAACCCAACCGACTCAACCTTGGAGCTTAGAAAACACAGTGCATCTTCATTATGATCAAAGATAGCGTCATTCTCAAAATTCACAACATGAAATAACCCAGTTGCATGATCCTGCTGCAATTCATATCGCGGTGAAGGTTGTTTGACATCACTCTTCCGGCCAATTTTGTTGAATTTATAATCATGGAAGTGCTGAAATCTTGAAAGTTCTCCGTGCTGATACATAAGTGCTGTGATAGCATGTTCATACAAGGGTGCGTGAAAGAAATCGAGACTATTGGATGCGAAAACAACTGCTTCGTCACAAATCTCTGGGTTTCTGAAATATAACTTGGCCATGTAAGTAAACGCGCTAGTCAGGCTTTTCATAGAATTCGTGACAAAAACACCTGTTGGGCTCAGCAAATGGAAGAGTGCACCATGGACGTTTTCATCTTCCTGTCCGACCACATCATTCAAAACTAAGTCAAATGAGCCCCAGTAATCATTAGGCAGCATCACGAGGCTGTTGGCAGGATCACAAAACCACCACTCTACTCTAGGATCGTCGAAATTTGGATCTGTACCAAAATGCTTGAAGCTTTTTCTCGGGAGTTCTTGGTCAAACTCAAAGACAACAATAAGATCCAGATTTGGGTATTTCAGCGCTTCATGAAGGACCATGGAATTTCCACCACCCACAATGACAACTCTCTTCACTTCTTCGATGTATTGAGCTGCACTATGGATGCGATACTCAAGGTATGGCCTGAAGCTGGAGCAAATTTCCACGACACCATCCACTGCCAAGCAAACATTGTCATTCGCGTCATCCCTTTTGAATACGATTTTCTGGTGCGAACTTTCAACCTCTTCTAGGGATCGAAATCGCCATTTCCAGGCTTCGAGAAACTTATTGAAGTCGCAGGTAAGATTTTCGTTTTCCAAGTCAGCCGTTTCTTCTGCGAGTTCGTGATAGTGACTCTCTGCGGCAGCGTCTGAATCGCACGTCGCACGTCCGTGCCGTGTGCAGGGGTTAAGAGCAGCTGGAGTCAGCTGTAGCGACTCCAATGCCATCTCCATTGCCAAAATATTTGCATCTACAAACCCCCAAATGTTGTTCCATTGATACGACGGAATGTGTGGAAGGTTTGGATTAACCATTGGATTCCAATCAATGTTTTTGAGACGCCGAAGTCTGACAAGCTGCCTTCGGAACCAAATCATGACTTGCTCCTTTTCATTCTTGTCGAGATCGAGAGGGTTGCTCACTTCATCCCAAGTTAACGAAGGCTTTTCCTCACTGTCTTTGTCCAGATTGAAGTGCTGCGAGTCGCAGGAGAATCTAATGAGATAGACAGCTCGTTATAGTGCGTCAAAAGTCAACACGTCTGCAACGTACGTATTCCTCTTCCATATACCACCATCGTTGTGGGAAGTATTCCACAAATCCGTAATCACGAAAAATTTCTTCAAACGCCAACAAAACGAAGAATCTAGTATGAGTGGTTGCCATGGACTGATCGCACTGAGCAACCGGTCTGACTTACCGGCAGTTCCGTAATGATACGCCCTTCCGCCACATTCGTCACAAAAATTATACGACAACAAAATCTGTTCGCCTGCCTCTATCACCTTGGAGGCCCTAGTTTCATGATATTTTTTCTGGACAATTTTTGTTCTTGTATTTTTCCATTTGCCGTTTCTGTGGTTGTATGCGTCGTAGGCAGGGATCATGATGGCATCATCGGATCTTTGAATAATGAGTAGGACGGCCCTCCTGACAAAAATGTCGTCCGTATCAACATTACATGAATTCCTCGCTACCTCCAACCAATTCAATGTGTCGTAAGGAGGTATAGATTGGTTTCCAAGCACTTCTAGAAACAGTTCGAAGGCTTCGTCACTCCAGGATGTTGGTATTTGGCCATCGGGTTCATCGTTGAGGTACTCTATGTACGGAGCATACATGGACTCGTTGCCTTGTTTCAATTCCCATGCAAGAGTGTTGAGCAAGCTGCATGATAGTTGATCTCCTGGTTCTTCATCCGGATCGTCCGAGGAAATGATGTAGTCCCATGGAACTCTCGTGATGATTTCGTCTGCGTAAATTCGTTCCGTGGCGTACACTCCCAGGGGACTGTTGATATCTCCTGGCGTTGCACGGCGCACCACTTGCTTGGGGGAAATGTATGCGTTTTCTCCTTTTGCTACCCATCGAAAAACTGATTGAGCTTGTTCCAAATGTTTGTCATGAAGGCCAGTGTTTGGGATGCTGCAAGTATCAGTTGAGTCCACCAGTGATGCCGATAGGATGCCCTCGACACAGAAAACAGTCAAAGCTAAGAGGCCAAGAGACAGCCACTTGGAGGATCTCCACGGGAAGAATTGAAGTTCAGTTGGCATATTATAGGAAGTTATTCAACTAACGATCTCATAAGAAGGTCGGTTCAAGTTGACAAGGAATGATGTATCAGACAAAAAGTAATGTTGTGCTTTTGGTTTGTCTCTCAGTCAATGACAAAAATGATGATGAGATGATGAGGTTACATTCTGAATTCTCTATTATGACGTTTACATTCGTAGTAGGGTCACGCTGTAGCACTCGAGTACGAACCGGTACGGTATGATACACATGAGAAAGAGACGTATCATACCGAACTCGGGAGCATTTACGCACGACTGACTTTTGTTCGAAAGGTAACGGAAGGGGATGATGTGCAGTCGCGCGCCATCTCAAACAAAAAAATGTTGAAAGATCTTGGCTACACCAACGCGTTAAAACTTTATTTTCCCATGGCATCATTTTTGGAGGATCACCCTGACACGGTGCTTGTTTACCACCACTCTTCCGTCTATTGCAGGTAAGACAGAAACTGCAGTAGAGCAGATAGGGTCTTTGTAGTAATTGATCCATCCTTTCTCTTTCTTTTGTCTCGGGAGATAGAACAGACGACAGTCTCCAACAATAGAGTTTTACGACGGTACTGTGTTGCAAAATAAAAACTTTTGTTAGTCACGATGGCGTCCATCAACAAACTCTCTGTTCGCGGAGTGCGATCGTTTTCTCCAGAAGATGCGGAGCAGGTTTTGGAATTCTACAAACCTTTGACCATCATTGTAGGAGCAAATGGATGTGGAAAGACTACCATCATCGAATCACTCAAGTTTGCCGTTTCAGGGAGCATGCCACCCGGCAACAAGTCTGGTCAAGCCTTTGTCCACGACCCCCGCAGCATTGGCAGTAGTGTTGTCAAAGCCAACATCAAATTGCGGTTCACAAGCCGCAACGAAAAGACTATGGTAGTCGTGAGATCAATGGAGGTACAGCAAAAGAAAACCACCCTGACCTTTCGTCAACTTGACGGCGTCCTCCGGATGACTGCTGAGGATGGACAGCGTACTAGTCTGAGTCACAAGTGTTCGGGTGAGTGCCATTCAAGCAATTAGCCTGAAGCATTACTTCGTTTTTCTCACACCAATTCTTCTGCCTCCTCAAAGAACTTGATCGCCAAATTCCTCAGCTACTTGGAGTGTCCAAGGCCATTTTGGAGAATGTCGTATTTTGTCATCAAGAGGAATCGTCCTGGCCGCTTCAAGAGGGTGCCGTGCTTAAGAAGAAGTTTGATGATATTTTTGATTCTACAAGATACTCGAAGGTATGCACGAAACGCTAATCGAGAGAACGGTAAATGTGCAGAAATGTTTGACACCTGACTGTCCGTTTCTGTGATGTCCTTTTTGTTCCAACCTCGTTTTAGGCTCTGGACGTCTTTTCGAAACTCAAGAAAGAATACACACTCAAAACCAAGGACCTCAAAGCTTCGGTGATGGAGTTCAAATCTCACAATCACGCAGCGCAAGGATTTCAACGAGAGATTGCCAAGTACAATGAGCAGCTGGAAGAGCTGGAGGAGAACCTGGCGAGTGCTCGACAAGCACTAAAGGAAAACGAAGAAGAACAGCAGCGTATCAAGCTCATCCAAGATGAGGTCGATGAGTTGGAGTCAAAAATTGAGCAGAAGAATTCAGATATCGCCCTAGACCGTTCCGTCATCAACAATCATCGAAGCATGTTGCAAGAGGATCTAACTGGGAAACACAGTCTGGAGGAACTCCAGAAGATGCTTCAGTCCTTCGATTCAGAGTTTGAAGGCCGCCGTGATCAGAAACGTGACTTGGAGACCAAAATGAACGGTTTGGTGCGTGAAGCAGAGGCAATTCGTGAACAACAATCGGAGCTACAATCTAAAGTTGGTAGGCTCCAAGCAGCCAAGGAAAATCATGAAAAATTGCTTCGTGAACGCTATGAAAAGATGGTGGAGATCGGAACCCAGTACGGTTTGGGCGATTTGATAACACAAATCTCGCAGAATACACAGGGATCGACTTTTCTGGGGTCGCAAGACACCTCCTTTGTTTCCTTGGCGCACGGATCTTTGGGAAATGCTTCGACGATTATTGGTTCTCCAGTGAGAACCCATGGGCTTTCACAAGAACAGCAACAACCCATTCTTAATATATCCCAAGCTGATATGAATGAATATTTTCGAGCTGTAGCAAGAAAACAGCAGGAATTGCAGGAACAGCAAGCCGATCAGAAAGCGAGAAGAAAGGCAGAAGAAGACACTTTCAACAACGACATCATGGAGATGAGAGGAAAGCTGAAGGCCCTCGACAACGACAGAGATCGCATTCAAAAGGAGATTGGTAAGACACAGGCTGAGATCGGTGTCATTAGAAACAAGACTTCGAAAGGTAAGAGTGGAGATGGATGCACGGTGATCTGCAAATTCCAATCTTGTCGATGGCTCACTTTTAAGTCTTAACAGTGCCCAGAATGAGAAAGAACGCATTGGATGATGCCAAGGCTAAGGCTGAGAACGCGGCCAAAAAACGAGACGAAGCTAATGCTAATCCGAAACGTCAAGACATTCCAATTGAAATAGCCAGCCTTTCCAATAAGATGGAAGATATCAGAGTGAAGCTTGAGAACGATAAGAGCGTGCAAGCAGAGCTTCTGCAGCTACAGGAGCACCAAATTCAGATCCAGGAAACCAAGAAGCTCGCAGAAACTGAGCTCGATGGCCTCCTGGAAGATATCCGGATGGAAGTGAATGCTGATACGTGGCGTTCTTATAAATTGGATGTCCCACCAACGGATCTCCCTAAACTTGAGCAAGATAAAGTTGGAGATCAGCTAAAAAAGATGATGTTTGAAGTCAATCGCGAGGTATCAGAAAGATTTCAAGAGAAGGACAATGAACTTTTAATGATGAATGACGATGTCACCCGCTTGACGCAAATTGTCAGTGAAAAGAAAGCACTATTACAACAAGACGGGTTGTCGCTGTCGAGCAAGAGATCTCGAATGATGATGCTTCAAGAAAGTGTCGACAAGATCAAAAACGTTTTGGTAGAAGTTCGAACCTTTGAGAATGGCAGTAAGCTTGCAGATCTAAGTGAATCGAGACCTCAAGAGCTTCTGGACTTTTTGACAGAACGGCTCGACAAGTTCGAAACGGAATCTACAGAAGGCATCCCGCTGGAAGTGATTAAAAAGGTGATGGGTTCGTTGTTCAGATTGGTGAGTGGTCATTTTACCGCAGTCGTTCGAGTCTGTAACCTCGATTGACTGACTATTCGTCTGCATTTATTGTTTATTGTTTATTGGCCCTTGAACAGGGACAAAAGTCAGGCGGCGCCGTCGAATGTCCCTGCTGTCAAAGAGACATAGGTACCGAACGCGATTTGGTGATCTTCCAGCGCACAATGAAATCCTTAGCGTCAGCAGATTCGCCCCTTAGCAAGACTGATGAAGAGACAAAGGTTGCAAAAGAGAAATATCAAAGATGGTGTGAAGCCGTAAAGGGCTCCCGCGATCATGCCTTGGAATATTCGAGGCTTCAAGGCGAGGTAGATGAACTAGAAAAGCGTATTCGTAGTCAAGAACCAGCTTTGAACTCACACAATAAAGAGCTCGAGACGGCAAATCAATCTTTGCTCATCCTCAAAGGAGAAATCGGTGACCTCCGGGAAATGCTGAATTCTTCAAAGCAGTGGAATGACTCTGCTTTGAAAATTGCCGGTCTCCGAGAGCAAGTTGTCCAAAAGGAAGAAGATTTCCGTTTGCTTAGTTCCGACAAGGAAGGGAGAGATCTGAAGCAGGTGACAGAAGACATTGCCGACCTCGAGAAGAGAAAGGATGAGTACATTGAAAAAGTAAATTCTTTGAACCGAGAAATGTCGAGGCTCAACGACGAGGTATCATCTCTCGCACAAGCGGCCACTCGTCTCGAAACAAACTTGCGCAACATGCAAGAAAAATACGATGAAGACCTGAAGCTCGAGGAGATGAGGAAGACCCTCACACAAAAAAACACTGATTTGAAGGCTGAACTTGAACAGGTATGTGAGAAGATGCGATGCGTCGCGTTACTGCCACTAAAATCGTCTGATGTCGTGCTCTCTTTTGTTTCATTTGTTTGTGCAACAGCTCTCTGAGCAGATTGGTCCTTTGAAGCAAAAAGTTGAAGCAAAAGAACATGCAAAGGCCAGATCAGTGAAGCAAATCGAGGAGGAGGAGGAAAGAACGAGTGCCATGCATTCCGATTTTTCGGCAAGCGTGCAAGACTTGAAGAGGATTGTTATTGCGATTGATGAATACGAAAAATCCAGCAAGGGCGATGAGATTAGCAATCTAGAATTGGAATATAATAAGCTGACGGAGAAAGGGAAAGAAAAACGACGGGAATACGATGGTATGAAACCCGAGTTGGAACGTCTGACCAAGATGGTAGACGACCAGGATCGCGAGCGGAAGAATCTGGAAGAGAACATCAAATTGATCAAGGCTACCGAGAACATCGAATTATTGCGAGTCGAAATTGCAGAGCTCGAAAAACAGCTCTCTCGTGTGGAGGGCCGCGATACCGTGGTGGACGACGAAGAGCAGCTCGCCAATAGAAAAAACCAGATCATTGCCGACATGGCCCGTCAAGATGGGCGAAAAGGTGAAATCATTGAGAGTATTCGTGGTCTAAAGCGGAAGCTCTCGCAACCCGAGTATAAAGATGTTCAGGAACAGTACAGAATCGCGAATATCAAACACGACACAAGCGAAATGGCCGTAAAAGATATTGAGAAGTATCACTCCGCGTTGGACAAGGCTTTGCAGCGATACCACAGCATCAAAATAGGCGAGATAAACACCATCATCCGTGACCTCTGGACGTTGACTTACAAAGGTGAAGACATTAATAACATTGAGATTGTCTCTGGCCAAGAGTCTGGGTCGCGCTCATCGCGGAGCTACAATTATCGCGTTGTAATGGAGAAAAGTGGATCTCGAATGGATATGCGTGGGCGTTGCTCTGCGGGCCAGCGAGTGCTTGCAAGTATTGTGATTCGGCTTGCTTTGGCAGAGACCTTTTGCGTGAATTTTGGTTGCATTGCCCTGGACGAACCAACTGTAAACCTTGATTATAAAAACAAGAAAGGATTGGCCGTGGCATTGGCCCAGATCATTGCATCGCGTCAGCAACAATCCAATTTCCAGCTGGTTTTGATTACTCATGACGAGGACTTTGTTGTTATGATGAAAAATGAGCTGTCCACCCTTCCAAATATGAGCATGCCAGAAAAATATTTCCAGATTCACCGAGAAGAGGGATCAGATGGAAAATATTATTCTAAGATCGATGCAGTCGACTGGGAAGAACTTTTGTGAGGCGTATTAGGCGATCTCAGATACGTCAAATTCCAAAAAATAGAGTTGAAGCATCGAATATAAAGTCGTATTACAGGGATATTGCCTCTGTCGTACTGTCAAAAGTAGTACTGTTGTAGCATTAACATGCAGCAGAGGAGAAGTGAACCAAAGTTGATGATGATGACATCAGAGAATGTTGTTTGTTCATGTTTCACGATTCGACGATGTGAATCCCGTTTACAACCCTAACCCTATTAATCAGTGACACCCTCACATTCACAGTCGAAGAGAAAGCAATCACTCTACGGTACCGGTAGTAGAGTGCTACTGTCTAAGAGGTGGGATCCTTTGATCTTTTGTTTCCTACTTCACACAGAACAAAGAGTAGAACGTCGATGTGTTTGGATCAGAGGATACATTCGTAGCACACTTATTACACCGCCAAGCCACCGATAGACCTGGCCGCAGAAACGACGTAACTACACTCTCTTTCATTCATTATAGACTTCCATCCTAGTTGGAAGAGTCAATCCACCCCACACTCATCGTATGCTGGTGCATCCAGAAAACCATGGTCTCGAGCCGGCGTCTTCTTTCATCTCTTTC
Organism: Nitzschia inconspicua; assembly: GCA_019154785.2. Lineage (NCBI taxonomy): Eukaryota > Bacillariophyta > Bacillariophyceae > Bacillariales > Bacillariaceae > Nitzschia > Nitzschia inconspicua. The sequence continues at coordinate 3,483,472 of JAGRRH010000021.1, read as the reverse complement.
TGCATTGCCATTTCGGCGGTATTGCATGTTAGCGGATACAGTAGTGGACCACCAAACATACTGCTCTTGTTTCCAGACCAATGGAGATTTGACTTTGACGGCCGCAATAGCACAAACGGGCCGCGTGGACAACTTCCTTCCAAAGAGAATCAGCACTTGCCATTGAAACTGCCCAACATCCGAAAATTGACAAGGGAGGGGACTCATTTTTTACATTGCTATACTCCATCGCCTCTTTGTGCTCCGGGACGAGCTTCGGTTGCCAGCGGCCGAGATTACGATACCGCTGGAGTCCCCGACAATACATCCAATGACTACAACATATCCATTCCTACATTTTACACGGCGCTCCGAAAGGCAGGCTATCACGTCATGACGGTTGGAAAAGATGACCTAACCAAAGCAACTCAAATGGGCACAAAAATCCATCAGGGAGACTGGAGGGGCTTCTACCATCAGACCGAACTGGGGTTTGATGGTGCGCTCCGTTGTGGAGGCAAATTGGATGTTGTCAGCACACCGGAAGCCCCACACGAACGGTACGGGCACTGGTTACAAGCTCAACCACCCATTACGTTGGATGACGGGAACAACATTTCAGCTTGGGACGCTCATGTTCGATGCGTTCGACGAGGTAACTGCTCCAAGGAAAGTTTCCCTGATCGACTTTACGAGGATGACTGGGTTGCACGAGATGCTATCCGAATGCTGCGGTACAAACCTTCGAACCGACCATGGTTTTTGCAAGTCAACTTTCCTGGTCCACATCCACCGTTCCTAGTGACACCATCTCAGCATCGTTTGGTTGATGGACAAGTTTTCCCTCCTCCTGTCGACAATACCGAATACTATTCACCACAAGAATGCAAATCTATACGCAAACCCGAGCTTAGCACCATTGACAGGTGCAGCTATGCGGCCGAGTGCGAACATTTGGACAAACTATTTGGATTGATTCTGGATGAACTTTCTAGATTGGGAGAACGGGATCAAACAATTGTTTGCTTTTCATCTGATCACGGGGAAATGTTGGGAGATCACGGTTTTGTCGGCAAGTTGTTGCCTTGGCAAGGAAGTGCCAGTGTACCCTTGATTTGTACCGGTCCGGGGATTCGGTCGAACCAAGTCATTCACCGTGCTGTGTCCACAAAAGATCTTGCCGCGACATTCCTGGATTTTGCCATACGGAGTTCGGACAGTAACGACTTTACAGAAATGAGCTTCTTGCCTCCACCATCAACTTCCAAAAGCTTGCGTAAGCTTTTGGAGAATGGTAGCGATGATTTCTATCACGAATTTGTACATTCGGGGTTACTGGAGTGGCGTATGGTGGTGGAATCCATGTCTGGATTGAAGTTGGTTTGCTGTCGTGGAAGGTGTAAGAGAAAGAACGGTTCCGTCGTGCTTTCAAGACAAACGCATGAGTTGCTGATATTCAATACGACAAACGACCCATTTGACTTGCACCCGCTACACGAGGAGTTACCCTCAGACGTGATCGAACGACTTCAACGAGCACTCCCCAAAGGATTTTGCAATGATGCTGCAACGATCAATTCCTTGTAAGATGTATAGAGATTTAAAGGTCAAAGTTTACGCCATTTCTTTTCTTACAGTGTTGTGTGTCGGAGCGGATACGTTTGGTAGGTAGGGCTGACGATGCATCACTCCTAGTTTCGCCACAAGCTGGTTAGTACAAGTTTCGCGTTGAACGAATCTGTTGCAAACCCTGTTGAAAGTGGCAAACGAAATGAGACGAATGAATGAATCGTTTTCACTGCAATATAAATATATATAATGTTCGTTTGGTAGAGCTGGTGAGACGATTGGAGCGTATACAGAAATAGTACAGAGGGTAGTTCTTGGGCCTTTACTGCCTGCAACATCAACCCGTCGATCTAATGATCACGATCTACTGAGGCCTGAGATGATGATTTTGCCTCTTTGTTTTAGAACTTCTCTCGGATGCCGCGTAAACGATGGGAAAGCAAAGGGTATTTAACTGTAAGTACTTATACGACGTAGGAGGGTAAGAGGCGTGTTTTCGGTACAACATCAGTTTGGAGGCAGAATTAGGTACAGAGTCTAATAACACACAGTCAGTTTCCCGGCATCAAAAATACAATCACAGTCAACAATGACTTCCCCCAGCAGAGTCAATCAATCGGTCACCCAAGGACACACACAAGGACACACATCCATAAACGTAAACAAACACAAACAGACAACCGAAACTTCCACCATTTTCACTTTCTTCTGTTTCAAAGCCTTCACCACATTCCCATTCTCTCCTGTCGTTGGCTTGTGCTTGTGCCACTACTAAATTTACAAATTCTGACCTTCGTTTTGGAACGACAACTTGTGAATGGGACCTCCATCATTCTTTCCATCACTCCAAAAGCATATAACGTCAAACAACAAGAAGAAAAATGATTAGCTTTGGGCGGCGTCGACAGTACGTCGGTGCTGTTCCGACAGACCATCGTGGCGATTCGTCGTCTTTCGAAAATTCCATCACTGACAATCGTACAAGAGGCAGCAACAACGTGTACTCTCCTCGAGGATCGTCTTCCTCTCAACAAACAAAAGGAAAAATGTTGTTTGAAGCATTATTGAATCTTACTTGCCCAGAAAGAGGCAGCAGCGGCGATTCTAAATATCATCCATCACCAAACCACAAAAACAAAACGATCCGTACGTATCTCCTCGTCGCTGCATTCTGTGGCTTTGTAATCCTTTCCAATTTCCATCGATCAAACGCGTCCCAAGAGGAAGTGAAGGTGCCGACGCCATCCAAGTCTTCCAATCAGTCAAATGTACAACAGCAACAGCAAAAATCAACAGAACTTAGAGAATCTGAAAGTTCGAAGTCAGAGACTAAAAGTCAAGAATCGTCGACACCGATCAAGTTACCGGCAGCTCACCAAGAAATGCCAGTGCAGGCACCGCAACAGCTTGATACGGGAGTTACTACTGGCAAATTTCTGGTGGATGAAAATGACTATATTTACAAACGTGACCTCTTCCGCTTTGATGCCGCGCCTATCATTTTGCCAGAGTACAAATTGGTGTTCTTCAGCATCCCCAAAGTGGCGTGTACGACATTTAAATTCTTGTTTCGAAGAATTATGGGTATCAAAGACTGGAAAAACCAGGACTTCAAGCTCATTTTGCCCCACAATCCCAAATACAACAATCTAAAATATCTATGGGACTATAGTCTAGAGGAGGCAAACGAAATGATGACCAGTCCGGAATGGACCCGTGCCATTTTCGTACGAGAACCAAAGAATAGATTGCTCAGTGCATTCTTAGACAAAGCCATCGGCAATGATGGATGGCATGTCCTCAAAAGATGCTGTCATCCAGTGATTGAATGCAGGGGCATCGACACCACTCACAAAGACATATCCAAGCTCTTGGAAGTATGCCATTTGGATGCTTGGGACTCGCGACGAAACGTCATTGTTCCCCAGTGGAACCTTGACATACCATGTTGCAAAGAGGCCAAAGAGTGCCGAGAAACGTTTGAAACCTTTGAAGGATTTATGGAAACTATCAAAATTTGCCACGACGAACATTGGGGTGAGTGACTGTAGGAAACTTATTTTTTTCTACTTTTCATCTTCTGTTTGGAACACACTCATTTCGCTCCTTGCTTCGTTAGACCCACAATCGCACCGCATGGAGGCCAAATACTGGAAGTATATCAACTTCGTGGGTCACATGGAATCAATGAAAAACGATACTCGACGTTTGCTAGAAAAGATTGGTGCCTGGGACAAATGGGGTGCCACTGGGTGGGGGCCTCACGGAAATTCGTCAATAGTCGACCAATCGGAGTTTTCCCAAAGTCACACCACAGGTTCGAGCAGCAAAATTTACCAATGGTACACCCCAGAACGAGAACGATTGGTAGAGGCATTCTATGCCATCGATTACAACAACCCACTTTTCAATTTCGAACGGACAAATCTGACCGAGCCGTACGAACCGTTGCCCGACGGAGAGTTCATTAAGCGCGACGACAGGGTTTACTCCAAGGGTGACTGGGATGGCTCGCCCATTGTAGTCGAGAAATACAAGCTCATTTTCTTCACTGTTCCGAAAATAGGAGCCACCAAATGGAAACAGGCATTTCGGCGAATGATGGGCCTTCCAAATTGGCGCGAGATTGGAGGAAAGTTGGGCTTGCCACACAATCCTTGGACAAATGGACTCAAGTACTTATATGACTATCCAATTGAAGAAGCAGAAGTGATGTTTAAAAGTGGCGAATGGACCAAGGCAATTTTTATTCGAAGCCCAAAGGACCGATTTTTATCAGTGTACACTGAAATGTCTCGAGATCCAGAGCAGGTTGATCGGCGATGCTGTCCGCACGATCCCGGATGCTCCACCGCCCTTCGCACGATTGCTGGGCTTTTGGAAATAGCCGAAACTTGTTACAGTACGCACTGGGCCCCCATCACCGATCGAATGGAAGAAAAGTACTGGCCGTACATTAATTTTGTCGGGTCTCTCGAAAATGCGGAAGCTGATTCTCAAAAGTTGTTGGAAAGAATTGGCGCATGGGATGAGATTGGCAGATCCGGGTGGGGCGAGAACGGCGGCGACCATTTTTTTGCTCGTGACGAGAACGCCTTTAATTCGGTTTTGCATTCGCTATCCCTTTACAATCCTGCCGTCGACAAGCAATTAGATGAATTTTACAAGGTGGATTTCGAAAGCAATTACTTTACTTTTGCCAGCAATAGGGTCTACGCCATGGAGCATTAGTACTGTATTTAAAAATCCGATCAGCCTAAATTCTACTTCGAAGTATTCGAATGCGTCTTCGCATTATTACATCGTAGTTGATAGCATGCAAAACGATTCTCTACTACCGGCAGTAGTAGTAGGCCAGTCTTAGGTACATGCTTGTACATAATCTGTGGGAATGAATCGTGTGAATGATTGATTACTACTACGACTACCGTAGTACTTTCGAACTGGTATGATACTGCCGTATGATTACCAGTGTCGTACGTAGTACAGTACCTTACAGTTAGTACTACCTACTACGGTACGTCACAACGACTGTAAGAAAAAAAATCTACTACGTACCGTTGTACCTTTAGTACGTGACCAACCTCGTTACTGACGTATTCGTCCCACCATCATCGAATCACATCATCTATCTAATCTGTATGTATGTGAATAATTAAAGGCCTAACAACTGTAAAATCAATCATTCACAGTCAAGCACACAACAACATTCGACATTCATCACAGGCAATTCGACGGTCCAAACGTCAATGCGACGCTATAAGCAACAAAACAACGAAGAGCCTTCTCAATTGATTCCCTCCAATCAATACCGCAGTAGAATTTGCGCCGCAGTTAGATACAACAAGGACGTATACAGAATGAAGTCCCTCACCAAGAGAATAGCTTTGTTTTCCTTGATTGGCGGGTTGTCAACGGCCGTGGCCGCGTTCCAAAGCGAGAACCGTTGTTTTCGCCCTTCGAGTGGTTCTCGATGGGGTGTCTCGAAGTCTCTGAATCAAAGAACAGTCGTTTCGAGGCCATCAACTTCTAGTACAGAATTGTTCATGGTCTTTGATTTTTTCAAGCAACGATCCACCGAGGGTCTCGAACAGATAGCTAAGCTCTCCGAGTCTGCATCCAAAGGAAAATTGGGAGAGGGGCTGTCAAATGCAGCCTCTTACACACGAAAGACGAACCAAGCCTTCGCAGAAGGTTTGGCAAAGTCGCGAAATCGATTTCTGAACAATTTAGAACGACTTTTTACGGGAGCTAGCTCGGAAGAAGAAATGTTAGAAGAACTGCAAGATGTCCTGCTGCAAGCTGATTTGGGTATGGCCACTGCGGAAGATATCGTCAAAGAAGTCCAATCTCTGCGAGAAATTTCGGAGGAATCTGCCCAAACACTGAGTCGAGAAGATCTGATGAGTATCATGCGAGGAAAGTTGATTGAAATTCTTGATTTAAGGAGACATGATGACAATGATGAGGCACGGTCATGTGCAACAGATGATGACATCGAATCGCCGATGTCATCTGCACCTACTGCCGCAGCAATTCGATTTGCTCCCCCCGAAGACAAGATCCCCACTGTTATTTTAGTCATGGGCGCCAATGGTATGGGAAAGACGGTACGTAGCGAATCCGGTCATGGACTGTCATGTATGCTTGTGGTCCTGTGTCACCTCAATTTACTCGTGTTCTTTTTGCTAGACAACTATTGGGAAGCTAGCGTATCGATTAAGAACCGAAGGGAATCAGACTGTTTTGATGGCAGCATGCGACACCTTTCGTGCAGGAGCTGTAGATCAACTGCAACTGTGGGCTGATCGAGCTGAAGTGGAAATGTATGGTCCAAACGATATTGAAAAAACTCCCACTACCATTGTCGCCGGAGCAATCAAAAAGGCATTGAAGGAGGGATACGATACAGTCTTGGTTGATACCGCAGGACGGTTGAGCAACAATTGGGAGCTTACAGAAGAGTTGGTCAACATGAAGCTAGCTATCCAACAAATCCTCTCATCACAAACTGACAATAATGGGAACGTGATTCTATATGAAGATGTTCCTCACGAATCTTTGCTTGTCTTGGATGCGGCTCAAGGCCGAATTGCCCTGGATTCCTCACGGATTTGGAACAAGGAAGTTGGACTGACTGGGCTAATTTTAACAAAATTGGATGGATCTGCTCGAGGAGGCAGTGTAGTCGCCATCAGCAGAGAATTGAATCTACCTGTGAAATTGATTGGTGTTGGAGAAGGAATTGACGATTTAAGAGACGTGAGTATCGGTATGACGGCGAATTTTCTGTATAGACGAGAGTTCCGAAAAAGCCGCTCACATCCTTCTTCTCTATTTTCAACAAAGTTTGAAGCAGAAAAATTTGTGGATGGCTTGTTGGGAATCGGAGCTGCTGGAGGGAAGGCTTCCACCTCGGAAGGTGCCATTTTGGCGTCCAGACTTGAAAAATTGCGAAATGAGCGTGCCGCTCGAGTCCCACAAGTAAAGAAGAAAGCCAGAGAACCGGTTGCTGCTGGGAGTAGTGACGGTTCGACTCAGCGAGACGGACTGTCAAGAAGGAACACAGGAAACAAGCGAAGAAACAGAAGGAAAAAAGGGAAACAATAATCATCCCGAGGCAACGCCAATTGAAGGACTAGAAGGTGCCGTTTGGTTTTCATTAGTAAAGGAAAAATTCAAGTTGCCCTTGAAGGAGAGTCCTATAGCTTGTCGCTGTGCACAATGCACCTTCTTCTTACAATTACCGCAATTGACAATCCCAAATTTAGATCAAGTTTAAACTTGATCTACTGAAATTTTGCGTTGTGCTGCTCCCAGCATCTTCTGAGACGGATCACACATCATGTGCGCCCCGACCGCGCGTTTTGCAAAGTATGCCCAATCTTAGTCTCGGAGCAGCTAAACATTCTTCGCCCTCAACCGTGTAGTCTAGCTTTATTGCGAACCTCTCCCGTCGATCGAATCTCAACTCAATCGATCCGTGAAGCTATCGGCCATTTCACAAAATTAATCGTCTCCTTTTCCACCCACCCACCCACCCATTCGCATCCGAAAAAAAAAAACGATAGTTTGCGACTGACACCATGATCGGAAAGATTTCGCTTGTTGTGATGATTGCCGGCCCTGCCCTCGCGGGGGAGTCCCACATGGTTGCAGATACTCTTCTTCGAGGGTCAACGGATCGTAAGGTTTCTCGTAGTCTCCTTCGTCCTCCTAAAAATGACCATCACTCATCTTATCTGGGCTGTTTGAGTTACTCAAGCGATGAGCTCTCGACAAAGTGGACCTTCTCTGGCCAAGCTGCCAACTGCTCCTGGACTCATACGGGAAGTAACAACGGTGGCTCTGACGGTGGTGGTGGAAGCAACGGTGGTTCTGGTTCTAGTGGTAATAACGGGGGCAGCAGTAACGGTGATTCTGGTTCTAGTGGTAATAGCGGAGGCAGCAGTAACGGTGGTTCTGGATCTGGCGGCAGTGGCAGCAGTAACGGTGGTTCTGGATCTGGCGGCAGTGGCAGCAGCAACGGTGGTTCTGGATCTGGCGGCAGTGGTGGGGTAGACGATGGAGGTAACATAGATTCAAATGGAGGAGGAAACAACGGATCCAGTGGTGGAACTGTTGTGACGAATGAAGATGTGTCGCAAGGAAACTCTAACTATGATCCAATGACTGATTTTGATGTCACACAGTGCGAAACCTACGAGAACCTGTGGTTGTGGGATCTATCTCTTTCGTGCAATGCTTCGAACATAAACGCATCACTGAGGGGATGTAATTGCTCGTTTGCTGCAGAGCTCATGGAAAGTGCCTACCTGTCGTGTGAGGATGCAGCACGCTGTCCTCGTAAATGTCCCATTTGCTCTACGTGCATGTCCATTCTCGGCTGCGATATCTATCCAGAAAATCCGTTGATTTCCGAAATGTTTTCATCGAACTTTTTTCTTCTTTTTTATGTGATTGCTGCCGCTGCTGCCCTTGTTATAATCATGATAGCGGTGTACTATTCCCGTAATCGACGTCACACCAATGGTGATCTGAAAAAAAGTCTGATGGACGGACCGAAGAGCTCGAAAGATGCAACGAGAATCGATCTCGACAACTGCATGTACATTGACGATGAAAAGCCATTTCAGCCACCATCGAGGCATTACTGCACCGAGACAATCCAGCAAGTCAATACGATGAGCACATCTTCTGCTTCAAGATTCTTTGATGAAAAGAACCAACCATACGGCGGAGAGTCTTTGCTGGGAGAAAGACAATCGTCCAACTCGAATGACGACGACCTTTCTGCTTCCTTTCGATTCCCCGCTTATCCAATTCCACAGACAGCCACTGGATTGCAAGTTGTAGACACCTTAGCCAAAGCCGGGGAAGATATTGTGTCTCCCATTTCTTCTCCAGGATGCTCTCTTGCTGGTGCGGAGACCAATGACGATTTCGAAAATGAACCCTCGGGTCTTGACAAGGAATTGCCGAACAACAACAACGAAACAGGTCACCCGGAGCTCGCTTGAAGCAAAAGAAAGTCTAAAATTTTTAACTGCCCGTATCAAGAATCAAACACCAAACACGCCTATTCATGAAGCAGGTAGGAAACGGTGGTAAAACGCACAAAGAGGCGTGTAAAATCATAAAATAATCCACAGGATATTCCAATGCATAGCCTATTTAATATCTAGTTTCACTATTTTTTTTTGTCGACTGGTGGTTGAAGAAGAATGAATAGAATCATCTTCACAAGGAGTCGTAGCAACGTGAACCCATCTGAATTCGAACGAAAGAGTAGAGCTGGAAGATTTAGCAGGTTGATCTACTACAGGCCCAGATCAATAGAGTGTACTATTACTACCTACCGGTAATACTCTGAAGTACTCTCTAGCTAGGTAGTAAGTACATCGTATGAAGGTATGAAGAAATGATGCTCGCGCGTCACACTCTAACTAACTACCGGTGCGATCGTACCTAATTACCTAACAGTTACTACGAACAGTAAAGTAGTAGTACGTTTTAGTACTGCTATTATTCTGTAGAACCGCAGTAGGTATTGGGTACCGGTATTCTCAAAGTACGAAGGACGTTTGGTTGGGTCAAATGAATCGAGTGGTCTCATTTATCATACGTGTTAACCCCTTTCAGTCCTGAGTCCTGAGCAGGAGTACCTCAAATAGCTAGGTGTCAAATTCGGTGCACATTCGGTGCACGTGGTCAAGCTACTAGTAGATTATGTCTCCTTATACTGCTTGCAATGCAGTATTGATTCGAAGTCACTTAGGCTTTGCGAGTTGGATCCTCGACTCAACACTGCTTGTACTTGAGCATAATCATGCAATGACATTCTCAATTGCTCACTTCAAGTTGACATCATGAACAGCACAAGATGCTTGGGCAAGCATGTGAACACTTTGCTCCTTAATGCTACGCAACTTACAAAACTGAAAGTCTGAAAATGTCGAATTCTTTGATCAGTCTCGAAGTACTCAAGCAGCACAGGAGGTCATCCTGAGTGTCACGCTCAGCGCACAAGATATTTAGCTGCAATAATGCAGTATCTGCATCAGCTGCTTGTAGTACATCATCATGAAATAGTGCATGTAATCATGTAACAGCAGCCAAGAATGAAATGGTCATCTGTCATAGGGCTGATGTAGCAGCGTTCCTTGATGTCCAGCAGCCAGTAACTGCTCGCTACAAGAGTCTTGTGCACTGAAAAGGATGCGACTAAGCATGATGACAACTAGCCACCATTCAGTATTCAAAGAAGTGTCTGATATAGTCACCTCACTTGTAGAGTTGATACTTCAAGGCCGACTATCCCAAGTTGAATACCTTTGCGTGATTCCGCCATCGATGTGCTGTAAAAGTACTGTCGTCAAGGTACCGGCGTTAGCAGTAGGAATGATACGAGAAAACACTACGTCTCGTACGTACTTCAATCAGCACCGTAAGCGGTTTCAAGCTCGCTGGTCCTGAGTCCTGAAGGGTGCTCGAAGCTCCATGGCGCAAATCGCGCCGGGGGATGTCTTCCTGTCCACATTCCAACATTTTTTGAAGCAAGGAATTGCAAGTGGAGACTTTGCTCCGTCTTCTGTAGTAAACAAAATTGTTGTTCTTGTCACATCTGAAGCAACAGGGTAACTTGGTCACAAAGTATTCATAGCCAAAAGTCAATATAGTAGGAGGTAGCAAACCGATAGTCATGAGTCGGTCCGCCAAAATATGGCTTTTCGGGGCGGTAGTTGGGTTGACGAGCCTTGTTGTCATTTCAAGAACTGTTTTCGATGGAAAGCAAGAAACGCCGCACATCAGAGGGTTCGTCCAACGGGATGCGAGTACGAAAGAATCGGCACTGATTGATCCGTTATTGGTCGGTGATGCCTCGGGTGTTATCTCTCGAAACCCAAAAAGAACAGCGATGAATAGAAGAAAAAACCGTGAGCGTCGCTTGAGCCCACCAATCAACAAAAGTGGTTCAACCAATTCCGGAAGCTCGGGTGGATCTGGCGGCAGTTCAGGCGGCTCAGATAGCAACACAAGTAGCAGCAGCTCTGGAGGCAGCTCGGGTGGTAATTCTGGAAGTTCTGAAGGAGGCACCTCTGGGAACACTTCGGGAGGCGTGTCAGGAGGAGGAACAGGAAGCACCTCTGGGAGCAGCTCTGGTGATAACTCGGCAAGTACCGGAGGAAACAGCTCTTCAGGGGGGAGTTCCGCGGGCAGCCCAGAGAGCATCACAGGAGATAATAGTCAATCATCTCTTACTACGAGAAAGACTGCACTTCCGGCCGCGATATGGTTGATTACAATTTTGCTGATCTGCCGTTACCTTTTCACTCGAAAGAAAAAGGGAAATGGTGATTTGGAAGAAAGATTGGTGCAATCGGAAACTGAGCAATCCCAATCGGAGCATTGGATGGTACCTGTTAGTAAAGACGACGGGCTTCCAAGTGAGAAAGGTGAAATGATGAAGCCCGTGTGGCTTGCACCTGCAACATTTCCGGCTGCCGACGAAGAGATGTCTCCATCAAAAACTGATTCGAGAGTCAGGTCTCAGAGAAAAGAGACTGTTATGCTTGTTGTGGTTCCCAAACCAGCCCCCGTTACCGAAATTGAAATGACCCCTCGAAACGGCGATACCGAGGGAATACCGAAGAGTATATTCCCCGACCTGTTGAATACATCAAAGGATAAGAATGAGAACAGTGCAACCAAGAGCGATCAGCTATTGACTGGTAGCCAACATAGTGTCAGATCGATTGAAACCTTCAAAGTAGAAGAATTCTCTCCTGGACTCTGGGTGGTTCCTCTGTCAGCGGAATCTGTTGCCTCTTCCATATCAGAGAGTATGCACAGTGCAGACTCTGGAACGCTTGAAGATGAAGATATGTCGAGGCGGAAGGCTTCCAACTCGCCGAAGAGCGATGATAAAGAAGAACAGGGAAGAATCACAGAAATATCTAATGTGACAATGAATGGCCCTATGGAGGACGAGGAGGAAGTCGGCGGGAGAAAATTATCATATCCCAAGAAGAACAACGTCAACGATTTGTCTGACTCTAGCACCGCCACCGATACAAGCTCCATCAGCAGTCTTGATGGAGATAGAAGCATTGGAAGCATGGAAGGAGAAATATAGATTCCGGAGCTGGCTGTCTAGCGTCTGCATCATATCATGTCTGTCATTCTCTGCATGAAAGAAAATCAATTGACATTTGAAGATGGTGCTGGTGCTGGTGCTGGGAGATACGCCGCTGAGATAATGGGCTGTGACGATAGAGAAAACAGTCCGACCCACTTGGAGATAAAACTTTAAATCATGCCTTCGACCTACCGTAGTGGTGTCTCTCTACCGTACTCTATCATAGCTGGTAGTAGTAGTAGTAGTAGTGGTAGTAGAGGCATTGCCAAGTTGCATGTGTTCGTCTGTCGTGCTCCCTCTCGGGTACATACTTTACTTACAGTTAGGTACTCCCGTCCCCGTCTCCCTTTTGCTGTTAAATCACATCGAATGAAAATATGTTTACTGTTGGGTTCTGATTGTTTTCTGTTTTCACGTTTTCATCATCACACGCCTTTTGCCTTTATATTTTTTTTAGATGGTCTCGGTTCGACTTTTCCCTCGATGTGTCGTTGCGACAAGTCCGCAAGGATTTACTAGTAGCACTTCTAAGCTCAAGTCGGGCACAGTGAATTTCGACCTTTAGTCAGTGACAGTTCGAAACGGAGCAACACGATTGTTTTTACTAACTACTACGTATGATACCAGCTAGCTACGGTAGCTACCGGTAGTATATCCCACTTCTTTCAACACTCTTTAATGTTTGTACCTTTCATCGTGGCTCAACTCAAGATACAGGATATTAACTGTAAGTCACAGGGGAAGGGACGAGAGGACACTGTTGGTAGACATTTGATTCGGCATCCAGGAGTTTTGATTGCTTGTGGAATTTCTCTGACGGGATGGAGCCCAAGCAAGGAACAACCGATCATGGGAAGGATGGCGGCGGTAAGAGTGACGATTCAGGGGACAGCCAACCCGACTCTCTAAGAATAAATCATAGTCTTGTTGAGGACGATTTTCCAGATTTTGACCCTGACAGCCTGGAAGTTGATGATTGGAGAGATGTGTTTGATGACGAAGACGGCGTCGGTCCGCTAGGCTCATCAAATTCGGTGTCTGCGACAGACGATGATGGCGATAACATCAAAATATCAGGTGATGACTCTACCTCCGATTCGATAAATTCTTCAACGCTCATGCCTCCACCGCCTTCACTAAAAGAAGCAACTTCAAATGGCACTACTACTACTACTACCACAACGGCGTCAATGAGAGACTCTGCAACCATGCCAACAACGTCGTCTAATATTTCCGGGATTGGAAGTATAGTGTCAAACCGGCCTCCTCTTGATCACAGTATAACGAGGCGCATGAAGACAGCGGGGACTGTAGATAGAAGAGAAAGCGCACCGCCTAGTTGGCATAGCGAAGCTGCCGACCTGCCCCATAGACAAGCCATGGTGCAGGATATGTAAGTTCTCAGAAACGAAGTTTACAGTTAGAGGCGCCGAAAACACAACAACCTATCAATTTTGTCTCATACCTGTTCGTTGCTCTCAACGTTCACAGCGCGAAGCTCTTGTACGCAAGGAAAAAAGGGAGGAATCCGGGTAGGGCTTGGCTCGAGCGCGTTCCTATAAAGGCAAAGATGCTAGAATCTCAGCTATACAGGAACGCTGCGTCATTAGAAGCCTACTTGAACCGATCGACGCTCAAGGTCAGGTTGGGAAAACTTGCTTCTGCGATCACGTCAATCTACAAAGAAGCTGTGCAGTCAAGGCGAGGATCATCGAGAAGTTCTTCAAGTAGCGTCTCCAGTTTGGGATCGTTGGAGAACGCCTTTGCCGGTACAAAACTCCGACGAGAGTCTATATCTAGTACTCAATCTTTGCCTGCGCTAACGAACAACAGATCGAGCAGTATCACAATGAGCAAAGTCGACAATTCATACAGAAAAAACGGAAACACCCCGAGCGTGTCCTTGCCTTTTCCGTCGATTATGCGACATCAGTCAGATTCCATTTTGGCTGGAAGTGCAACCGGCAAGTCGTCCACTATGTTTTCTTCTACATCCAATAACAACTACAATGGCAACCAGAATATGATGATACTAAGTGGAAACAATTCAAATTTTGCCGGTGGTAACATGGGTACTGGAATTGTGGAAAGCGAAGGTCTCAATAGCGGTGTTCAGCAACAATTTTTGGAGAGTATCAGACAGCAGCAACAAGATCTCGCTAGACGAATGAGTGCCAGTGGTCCTAATAGCTCTAGTATGAACACTTCGGCTGGAGGGGCAACTACGAACATGCCAATGATGGCAGTTGGAGGAAACTTTCCCATGCTCAATCAACAGATGATGATGCAACAGCAGAATGCCATGAACATGAATCTCCTTCAACAACAGCAGAACATGTTACTGCAGCAGCAGCAGCAACAACAACAACAACAACAGACGATGAACCAGCCTGGGTTGTCGTTACACAATATCACAATCATGCAGCAACAACAGCAGAGACAAATGCAGCAGCAACAGCATCCTATTATGGGACTATCGGGTGAATCAGTGAACAATTCTATGGGGATGAATATGATGAACTCAAATCTTTCTATGGTGATTCCAGGATTGAACGCAAATCGAAATCCACAAATTCAGGCCATGATGACCAATCAGATTACAATGCCCGGTAATAATGGGATGTCGAATATGATCGATATGATGAACATGCCAGCTCCGGGTATGACCAGTGCTATGGCTTCCCAGCAAAGAAGAAGCTCGACAGGGAATAATCCCTCTAGCAATAATGAGCCTCACAGCCCGCTGTCTCCGGGGTCATTTAATTGGTAATCAGTAATCTTTTTATTTACAAGTTTAGAAGCCTGTGGTTACGTTGTACGCACATGTGTAGTCACCGGGAATGCCGTCACCATCTCCATTCTACCGCAGTATTAAGATGCGACAGATGCCGGGTGAATAGTGTCTTTCGGCTTGTGGCAAGCTTTCAGCTCTGCGACGTATGACTCGTAGATGTTGCAATTTCATGCCAGCATGACAGTAGCAATGTTATCGCTTTTTCGGGGCAAAAGGAAGATACCTCTCTACCTAGTAGGTAGCTAGTGTCGTAGTCGCAGATCCACACTAATTCGATCGACAATACTTTCTACTGGTCCTATGCGTTACTACGTTACTGCTGTTACCGTAGCTTGTCTACCGGCGGTAACGGTCCTGATCATACGTACTGTAGTCGAAGATACGGTTGTACTACGTACGGTACTATTACTACCCGGGATACCACAGTATCATACAACTCTCGCACCTCGCACCATAATATGATACCTTGGCCTTGGCTCCAAGCACGGACCAAGGAAATCCGCAAGCCAGATGGTCTTAGCCAATGAAAATGCGGGAAATCGAAGCTTTTCCTCTTACATTCAAGGTATGCATAAGGATTCTTCAATATGAATTTGTATTAATACAATGAGAACATTTGACATCTTTTGGATTTACCACGCCTGCTTGCAACCACGCAACACCACGCAATTCACAACAACAAACGTCAGTGACAATCTTTTCTCGTGATAGATCCTTTGTTTTGTCGTCGCACTTGCCTTTCATCCCCTATCAGCATCAATCTTTTACGACGATTTTCCCACAAATCCAAAACTGTTGCTGTCGTAATCTATCAAACTGAAAGAATCAAGAAAAATGAAGTTCTCTGCTGCAGTTGTCATCGCCTCAGTCGGCTCTGTCGCCGCTTTCTCTGGATCTTCGTAAGTGACAATGTTGTGCAGTGGAAAACCGAACGACCTGTCGTCATTTTGAACCGACAAAATTATTGCTGCAATACTTCTGTCGAGTTCGTTGTGTGAACAGTTCGGACGATGGCGAGGAAAGCTGTGCTTGTGAGGCGGTATCTGGCCCGAGGCTTGGCTGTCATTTGTACAGACTCTCTTTTTGCTATCCCTGTCGCAGTTATTACATACCACTATTTATCTGCTGTAATTATCTTACCGACACGCTTGTTTTGTCTTTCGTTCTTGCTTGAAAAAAGCTTCTCTGGAACTTCCCTCAAGGCCGCATCCAACGATGCCTCCATGACCATGAGCACTGGTATGGGAGTTAACGGTTTTGGACGTATCGGACGTCTCGTCACCCGTATCATGATGGAGGACGAGAGCTGTGACTTGAAGGCCATCAACGCCGGAAGTGCGACCCCTGATTACATGGCCTACCAATACAAGTACGATACCATCCACGGAAAGGCCAAGCAAACCGTTGATATCGATGGAGACTTCTTGATCCTCGACGGAAAGAAGATCTTGACCAGCCGATGCCGTGACCCTAAGGAAGTTGGATGGGGTGGACTTGGTGCCGACTACGTCTGCGAATCCACCGGTGTTTTCCTCACCAAGGAGAAGGCTCAATCCATCATCGACGGAGGTGCCAAGAAGGTCATCTACTCCGCCCCTGCCAAGGATGATTCCCAGACCATCGTCATGGGAGTTAACCAAGGAGATTATGACGGATCTGAGGACTTCATCTCTTGCGCATCGTGCACCACCAACGGACTTGCCCCTATGGTTAAGGCCGTTCATGACGAGTTTGAAATCGAGATGGCCCTTATGACCACCGTTCACGCCATGACTGCCACACAAGCCGTTGTTGACTCTTCTTCCCGAAAGGACTGGCGAGGGGGACGTGCTGCCTCTGGAAACATCATTCCTTCCTCCACTGGTGCCGCGAAGGCCGTCACCAAGGTCATCCCTTCCTTGGTCGGAAAACTTACCGGTATGGCTTTCCGTGTTCCTACCATTGATGTCTCTGTCGTTGACTTGACTGCAAAGTTGGCCAAGGAAACCACCTACGAAGAAATCTGTGCCCACATCAAGAAGATGTCTGAGGGTGAAATGAAGGGATTCCTCGGATACTCTGACGAGCCTTTGGTCTCCACCGACTTTGAAGGTGACCTTCGCTCTTCCATCTTTGATGCCGATGCCGGTATCATGCTCAACCCTCAATTTGTGAAGCTTGTTGCCTGGTACGATAACGAATACGGATACTCTGGGTAAGTTTGCACGACTTTTCTTTGCTAGCGTTTTTTTTCGAGTGTCATTCTGGCATTTTTCACTAATGAACTGAGTTTCTGTTTCTTTTTTTCAGACGCGTTGTCGACCTCATGAAGCATGTTGCCACCGTTGACGCCAAGGTCAGCGCATAAATCAATGGAAGAACTATTAAGATTATCTGCTGCTAGAACAAAGGTAATCATCATGTAACGAAGTACAGTAGTACGTAGTATTACATATGGAAAACATCGTAGGAAAGAGTCTTCCGTCGTCGTATTCGAAGGCGTAGCGGAGCAAGTGTTTTGTACATTTTTATTTGGTCACTCGTCGTTTGGTACGCACTGTTGAAGAAACATTCCCTCTTTTTCTGTGATTTCCTACTACGTACTGGAGTATTATCATTCTCGGCATGAAGTTTGGGTTCACAGTCATCAATGAAAAAGACGCTCTCATACTTTTGACTATCTCGACCGTTTCTACTCCGAATACGACTACGGTAGAGATAGTACATACCTAGCTAGTACGACTACACAAATCGATCACATCATTGTCATCTCTTCCAGACTAGGAGAAGGCACTTCGCTGATTCTTCAACAAACTTAGAAGTATGAAATCACCTCTCAACCATCTTTTCAAGTCTTTCAGTGCACTGCAAGTTGCGACTTCATACCACAGCGGTAGCCTAGCTCCCAATTCACGGTTCTCGGCACTTCCCCTGTCATCGTCTACTGTTCATTTTCATTCATGTCTTCGACGATATGGCACATCCACCGATACAGAGTCTTCCGTTACAGATCGTATGGGAATTGAAGCAATAACTGAAACGAAGCGTCTGGCATCGTTTTACAAAGAAGACAATGTGAAACGCCACAAGCCAACAGTCTGGACGACCCCTGATGAAGCAGCTGCATTTGTTAGAGACGAGATCGACACTGTACTTTTTGATTGCGACGGAGTTTTGTACAGAACCCTCGACCAATGTCCTGGAGCTGCAAAATGCATCAAAGGATTTCTTGATCAAAACAAAACGGTACTATTTGTAACCAATAATGCGGGTGTCAATCGAAAGCAATTGCGGGAGAAACTTGCAAATGTTTTGCAGATTGATGAATTGAAGTACGAACAGATGATATCTAGCTCTTATGCTGCAGCGCAATACCTTAAGCATCAACTCGGTGACATCTCCAATGCCCGGGTTCATGTCATTGGCAGTAGCGGTTTGTGTGATGAGCTAGCTTCCAATGGCTTCCATCTTTCAGGGGGGCCGATGGAATCTGCTCCGTCAGGGATGACTAGAGCAGAACTGGCGCAATACGAATTTTCCGAGCATCCCGTTGATGCAGTGGTGGTCGGACACGACACAGAAATGAACTTCCGAAAGCTTTGTATTGCCGAAAATTTGCTCATGAGGAACCAAGATGCTCTATTTGTTGCTACCAACAAGGATTCGTTCGATTTGGTAGGTGCTGACGGTCGCCACATTGCTGGTAACGGATGCACTGTTGTGGCATTGGAGTACGCCACCAAACGCATGGCCGTCAATGTCGGAAAACCGAGTCCAGCACTTGTCGCACTCATAAAGACGGACCATCCTGGGTGTATGGAAAATCCATCACGATGTTTATTTGTGGGGGATCGGCTTGACACAGACATTCGATTTGGAAAAGACAACGGTATGAAAACCCTATTGGTGATGACTGGAGTCACCACGTCTAAAATGATGGAGATGCTAGGAGAAGGGACAGAAGAAGAGCCGTTACCAGATTTTATCGTGCCGTTTGTGAGAATATTTCGATCGGATGCCTTTCGAGTCGTGTAGATTATAGAAACAAGTGGTTTCTCATATTTCTCATATTTCTCTTTCTCGACAGGTTGGTCTTTTGATTTAGAATTCCTATCTTCTATCAAGGATGTTGAAGCATTTTGAGGGAGGGATGTCAAGAATGAACCAGCACATTTCCACGGATCGGAGACGCTTTCTCACTCCCTGTCGTACGACGTAGGTCAAACCTACTCTCAGAATCTCTTATGTTGTCATCTCCGTATCAAGACACTTCTTGAACCATTGGAAAATATTTCTACTGACCACAGTGTGAGAGAAATCCAAGCTACTTCTTAGATTGTCATACTGACGCTACAAAGGTAACAGCCCCGGCTCATTGATGATCTACCTAATAAAGTTCTCGTAGATGTACTCCAAACTCCAGAACAACAATATTTTTTAAACTCTTTCGTTTTGGAACATTACATTGATATTGTGAAGAAGGTTCATTGACGATTGACCATGACATGGCTTCGTTATGAAAGTCATGGACAGCTCAGACGATTCTAGTGGTTTTGCCCATGCACCAAATTATCTGCAACACGGCTGGGAGCTGTGCTGATAGTTGGTCTGAGAGCAACGGATGTTCTTTCTTCGTTGATTTCTATAATAATCACTCGACTTGTAAAGTGAAGAGAACCACAGAAACTCCTTACGTACAATGCAACCCTCATCCCCCATAATTTCGGTTAGCTGACCTTTCAGACACAAAGATCAAACGCACGATTTAGGTGAGGATGGCATACGTCCAGTAACAAGAGACTGCACGAGCACACAAGCTTATTCCCGAGGTTTGTCTTCTGTGTTTCGCTTGTATTGACCCACTCCACCTCAAAGCTTTGGTCTAAATGTTCCATGAAGTCAACGGCAAGCACTGTCGAATTATTCCGACTGCATCGGGATTCAATTATGCGCACGTTTCCTACCCGATTACAGTGCGCATAGCACTACCTACTAGATCATTTCAAATTCTTGGCTGGAGACAACTTGATATCTTTCCATTGAGCAACATACTATTTGAAATGCATGGTATGAAGTTTGTTGTGATTTTGCGAGGGTACCCATCGTTTCTCTTGGCTAAGTTGGAAATGATAATTCGACAGCTTCGTCCTATGACCACTGTTTCATAAATGGCAATTATTATATCGGCATCAGAACGATGTCCTCGGCACCGGCACCATTTTTTAGCTAGCTTGATATCAAGTGCCATAGGAAGAACTACCGTAGTATTTCTTGAGGTCAACACTCGAGGATGAGAAGCGTATCATTACAATATCATATCTGGAGTCATGTGACTTTACAAAGCAGGAGAAATCCAAGAATTAAGGGTTGCATTCAGCTTTCCAACGCTTCTACAAGCCGGGCTTTTCATTCACATCAATTCGTACGATGGACAATCAAGTTCTCCTCTACCCCTCTGACCCATCCCGAAAAGGGACTGCATTTCTCTTCAAACAAAATAGATTTGCAATTGCTATAATCCTTGGCCAACTGCGTTTTTATGTGATGATAAGATCGGTGACCATTGACTTCAAACATTGGTTTTGGTAACAGCTGAGCAGCAAATTTCTCCATGTTGGCTCTGCTCAGACGGGAAGATAGTTTTTGAAAATCCTGCGTCGATTTTGGTTTCTTTCCTTGTCGAATTCCACGAGCGCCTACCAACAATTCTACATCATGGTCAGTTTGATTCCAGTCCAAGGCAATGCCGCAAGGCGAACTCTTTGTTCTTGAGCTATCATCCGGCCTACACCTTCCCGACTCTCTCTTGCGTTTCTGACCGGAGGACGGCATAATCGGAGAGGAATTGCCACGACACGAATCGACATCCCTCATGGCTGCCTTTCCTGACGAAAATACTGCAGATACCACGTGCACCGTTGGGACATGGCGACATGCGAAAACCAAAGTGTTCTCTCGGTTTTGAGTACGAAGCATTTTTTGCGCTTGTAGTATACGTGAAGAAATTGCCCGTTCCAAAGCTACCCCTTGGTGGCTCTTTTTCCCCTCCGAACTTTTTGTTGCTTGAAGGTCACGACTGACTACCACGCTGGTTAGAGGAATGACGGGCGGATTTAAAAGACAGCTCAGAAACCCACCCTGCAAGCCAAGTACACCCCACAGTGCAATTTTGTCACTGCATGACATGCTTGTACTCCTCAGGTGATCCGGAAGATTGGATCGCCCTGCCTTGGTGCGTAGCTTTCCTAGCACTTGTGATTCTTCTCGCGCAACAACAGTGGTCGGGGCAGTGACGGGACTGCCAGATGTTGTATTGACGTTGTGTTGTGATATTTTGGATGCAGTGTGTAAAAGCTGGTGCTTTCCTCCACAATCACTCAGTGAAACACCTGTTTCAATTGAGACCACAACCTTCGCACCAGTGTATTGCAATTCGTTCGACCTCAAGGATGATTCATTGGGCGATTCTGTTACCGCAGAGGCTATGGAATAAATCGAGGCATCCCCACAAGGTGAGTCACTGATATACAGATGAAGCTGAATGCGTGGATCTAACCGATATTTGGGAACTGCTGGACATTGAATTTCCGATGTTGCGTGAGGATCTTCGTGAGCAGCAGATGGCACCAATAAGGACGGAAAATCTTGTTGGACATCATCATCGTTCAATACTGTTGCGGTAGAGGATTGGTTTCTTTGGATTTCTTTCCATAACACCCTCACCAGTCCTCGTCTCGCCAGCACTTCGGCATGAGCATCATGCAAGATGTATCCATTTTCGCGTTGTGCTGTACATTTTGTGCCAGTGGCACAACTCACAACCCATAGTTTGTCGCCGTCCTTACTTTGCCGGGTTGCCACGATGGCAGCATAGACGGTCCATTCTTCGCCAACCTTTGGTTTGCCCTTGTTCCCATCCAGTCGTTTGTGAAAATGTTCCAGAGCGCAGGTTGCAATGTTGTCGGGAAGGGATATCGACGTTGGAAAAGGTTGTTTCAAATGTCGAGCCGTTGCCGTACTTATTATCGCTGCATCTGACATTCCATTCGTCGGCCAATCAGTGTTTGGCCCGAAAGGAACAAAGAAGCCGTCGGAATGAACGATCCAAGATTCGATCAAAATAATAATTTTACGGCCGCTTTTTCACAAAATATCAGAAATTAACAGTAAGTCCCGTACAGGCTGTTGAGATCTCGATCCTACCCTGCCAGTTTGTCTTGAGTTCGTTCTACCGGTACTTGGACTGCACTTACTGCTCCAGTAGTACGGAAGTTATAATCCGTCGTACTGCAAATTTCAGAGAGTTTCAAAAAAGGATACTTCACAGTCAGTATGATGCATGATGAGTGTCACAACTGCCGTACGCAATTACCGGTAATAATGCTCTGCGTATACTACGGTAATACGACGCTGTAATCCAAGAGAGTGATGTCCCTTGTTTCACAGTCAGTCAGTCAGTCAGTCAGTCGAGTCGGTCGTCGCAAAGCGTATCCTGTATCCTTCTGTTTGATGTGGGAAATCCGAAAATCCATCGTTCCCGGAAACGAACATCGTTGCATTGTCCCCCAAACAGTTTTGATTCCGAGGTATCATAGACATGCATGGAATGGGCTTGCTGAGTCTCAGGAAGATAATATATACGACGTATGCAGGAGGCCACCATCGGAAAATCTTCTCTTTCTATGACAGTACTTATCAAGACTATGAATATTGGAACGACGTATTGTAGGGCCAAGAACATGATCAGAATGCTTGGAACGATGTAGTATGGTAGTGCTAAGTGTTGTAAAGATTGTGCCTACCTTGGCTAGTACCTAAGACCAGTCCCATCTCCGACATGGTGCCTGGGGTCACTCTTTTCCTACTTAGTAGTCTACGGTATTATCCGTTGCTACTGAGTCGACAGGTCATAAGCCCTCAAGAATAGAGTCAAATAGTGCCAAGGCGTCAAGTCTTCTACGCTTGAGAGTGGGTGTCGTAGTTTATCGGTGTCAGTCGAGAGTATCGAGAGGAAGAGTTCTTGGTCTTTTCGGAGATGCAACCAGATCTGAAACAGGTTGGTATTCCGCAGTAGCAAAAGAACGTGGGCGGGAGGTAAAAGTCCAACGTTAATTTTAGCCAAATTAGGAGAGACCGCAAGAAACTTTACAAGATAGGAAGTAAGTAAGTCCAACGGCCAGCACAACTATGTGGATTATATCTTTTAGTTCAACCCTATTGTCGTTGGAAGTATCGAATACGACTTAGAAGATGCGATGCTGGTTGTTCACCACCCGGGGGTTGAAGGGGTGCTCGTTCTTCAAACTCCTTACCGACAGTCAATATCTCGATGGGATTTAGCTTTACTTCCCAAATTTTTCCATGAGTTGACCTGGTATCTTCCATTTCGAGGAGATTGGCCATTCGACTACCATCCTTCTGTGTTTCATGGAAAGCATTGCTCTGGACATGATGGAGCTCTCACTGCTTTGAGAAATTCTTTCGGAAAATTCTCTAGGCGACAGACCTCCCTGAATAGGTGTTGATGCGTTTTCAAAAGTCTACTGGCATCACTTCACGACTTCCGTGTTGTAGCGACTTCATCGTCATATGTTGTGCTTAGATTGAGCAACAACAGTCGCAGATGTACTTTCTTGATATGTCTTATTCTGTTCCCAGTACTCTGTTTTCATTCCCGGGAGGCATCATTTCTGTCTGGTGCGTGGTCCAAGCTGCAAGCTGAAGCAGCTGCTTCTCATGTTTGTGTCAAAAATACATTTGTGTCATACTGAAAATTGTTCATATAATCATCTCGCTCCTTTTCCACCAGAAAAGACGGGGTCTACTACTAGAGAATACTATCGAGAGCATCAAGGCCTGATGGACAATCACGATCCTCGACGATCAGGGAACGAGAGTCAATTCTATCATTTTTTCAGTTAGTCGTAGTAGTAGCTTCCCTCTTTCCTGTAGCGGTAACCTATTGATTGTGAGTACCCAACCTTTCTGAAGTCGTATTTACTGTTACGTAGTCAGAACGACGCACGTACCAGGTACAGGTACTCCGAGTAGAACAGAACGATGTATCATGGTTCTTCGGTACAACATTTCTCATAGTCGTACGCACAGCCAGACGAAACATTGACCTCTCGTATGATTCCACGTGGAGATTTCAGAATCTTTCGAAATCCAAAATCTCTTTCTTTTGTTTCTGTCTCACGAAAGAATGGTGGGTATGACGGACGGAGTATACTCGTAATTCGTACTCCAGTATTTCATCATCGGTCACCAGTCACATCCATCCATCCATCGCAACCATTGTCTTTCACCATGAAGGTTTCCAATACCATCATCCGTAACCTTGCGTCGCGCTCCGTACAGCGCAGGCTTGTTCCTCGTGGCATCCCAGCAGGATGCCGCATGATCTCTCTCTCCGACGTTGTGTTGGAAAAACCGTTCCGGTCGACCACGTTCGCCCCCGTTAACGCCCGTCTCTTTTCTTCTGAAGCAAAAACAGTGCTGTTGGACATTATGGCAAAGGAAGAACAAGAAGAAATCGATTCTGGAAATACGAAAATTCCTCCAGATTTGAAGGATTTGAAAGCAACCATTGAACAAAACTGGAGAATTGTGGAAGATGGGGCCACAACAAGTTTGTTCCGCAAACAGCATTCGCACAAGATTCAGGTGAGCTTTCACTGTCAAGACACGGTAGATGAACTCGTGGATGACGAATTTTCGGACGATGAGGAGGAACCATCGCCTGCAGTTCGCTTTACTGTCACGATCACCAAGGCTGGCAAGTCTCTTGTTTTTGCCTGTTTTTCTGAGTTCGGAAGCTGCAGGATCGAAGGAGTTTCCACCACAGGTACCTCTCCGGAAACTGTCCATGACAACCAAGGAACACTAGCCAAGCAAGAATATCAAGGTCCAGATTTCATGGAGCTCGCCGAGGAGCTGCAAGACCAGTTGCTAATCTACCTTGAAGAGGAATGTGGTGTAAACTCAGATGTTGCGTCGTTCATTGCCATGTTTTCGGATTATCGAGAAGAAGCTTGCTATGTGAATTGGTTGAAGGAAACACAAAGTATTGTGTCTTAGCCATAATAATTTTTAGCAGACCCTATCCATTAGAAAAGGTTCCTGAAACAATCTTACTCCAACTCACATTTAGAACGAAGTTGATCGTTTTCGGTCACTGCCACTGGAACTACCTCGCTGATGTCGGATGGAAGGACCGCGAAATCGTCCCGTGGGCTCAGCGTGTCCATACTCAACCCTGACAGCCATGCCGCTCAGCGACAACACGTTGTATAACATGCTTTTGTAGACCCTTCCACCAGACTCGGCTGGAACGGCACGGTAGGCTGGCAATGGAAACAACACCGTACAAAGAAAAACAGATGAGGAAGTGCCTTTTGACTGAATGGCGAATAAGCTCAAACTACAAGCTCACCTAGCATGGCATTGCCACCAAGAGATAGAACATGAGCACGAGCAATGGCGTTGCATTCGGTAATGAAGCGGTGGAATTCTGCCGCCTCGAGACCGCTCGATTCTCGAATAAAATGCATTGAGATGGAGCCCACGTACTCGACTACCCTCCCACCTGCCACGTGGTGGAGGGGCGTCATTTCGACTGGATTCTCTGCGACATTGATGACCTGATTCGAGCTCAAATTGACGTTTCTAATAGACATGTTCGTTGGAGGGGTTGGTTGTTTTAGCATAGGGATGAGATGGCCCACCGGAACAGTCTTCAAAACATTCAGAGCCGTCGAAGTCGGAGTAGCAGGTGATTCGCTGCTTTGCGAGAATGTACCCTCGGTTTTATTGCGAAAATGAAAGGGTTTCGGGGTCAATATCTCGCCAAACGAGCGACCTCGTGGAGATGCGGGTACCGTTGGAGGAGGTAGAGACGTCAAGGTAGGAGACTGCTTCGGCTGGGGAGTTGTAATTCGTCGATCCACAGGCGGGCTTTTTGTCACCGGGATAATGGGCACGTCTTCTGTCAAACTTGTTTGCCCACCAGATAACTCTGGTGCCTCACGTGTGGGCCCTGCTGTGAGATGAAGTCGTTTCATATCCTCGCTGAGTTGATCGACGACGACTGTAGACCGATTAGAACCAATTGCAGGGATTTGAAACATGTCGGCTGTCTGCACAACTTGCGCCAATTCTCGTAATTCTGCATCTTCTCTTCGACGAATCTCCATTTCGTCGCTAAAAGTCGAGTCGGAAGTGTTCCCAGAGTCTTCTTCAATCTTTGGCGTCGACTCAAACCGTCGTTCCAGAACAACCTTTCCGAAGCAAAAGAGCTCAATTTGATCGTCCGGTGTAAGATTCACCTGGGTCCTAACTCCGCAAACAACAGCGGGGGCTATATCCTTCAATCGATCGCACAGTCTTGCAAACAGCTCCTGGAAAAGGCTCGAGAAGAGCTGATTGCTACGAGTTCCTCTGAGTGCAGCAGGGTTCCATTTGAATCGAAGCATCGACAAAAGCATCTGCCCATCGATTGTTTCTTGCTGTTTCCCCCCCGCTCCGGATCCAAAATCGCTTGAAACAATAACACGGTTAGGGAACGAATTTCTGACAACAGAACTTTTGACCCCATCAACTTACGGCATGTGCTGGCATGTGGTTATCCGGATTCCAGGAGGAAGAACACGGTCGATAAGGACTGCCAAGATGTCTTCGTCGGTTTCGTCGTCAATCTCTAAGACAAATGGCGCTTTGTCATCTCTATACATTCTCCGTCGGCGCCGTCTTTGTGCGCCAGTGCCTTTACCATGCGATGCACGGTCTACCTCAGCATTGGCCTCAAGATCATCCAGAAATTCCATGTCTGGCATCCTTTTGACGTGGCGATCGTTGTCATCTAAATCACTGGCTACGGAATTGACGTCAACACCTGAAACAAAATCATCCTCAAATTCCAAGTCGAGAGGATCTCGAAAACTTCGCCCTGCACTTTCATCTGTATCATCTCCTCCAGCGGAAGATCCACTTGCCACCGCCCGGGATTTTTCGATCTCTGCCTTGGAGTTTTGAGAACCGAAGTCTTTTTCACTTTCGGACTCGTCACTTGAACTACTCGACGAGCTGCTCGACGACGAGCTTGTAGATGAAGAGCTCTCGGACGACGACGACGACACGCCGTCATCCTCGTTCACCTCATCTTCGTTTGTAATTACGTCAGATGCAGCCGATGCAGTGTGGATTTGACTGGCGTGAAGTCGAAGTGGTTTCGTTCCAACCTCCGGGTCAACCTTCACCTCTTTGCGCGATATCTTTTCTTTGGTTCGTTCTTCACGTCGAACTCTCGCTTCGATTTTCGCCGCTGTCCTTCGCTGTTGCGCTTGCTTTAGTTTGAAATAACGCTTGCGAACTCTGTCTAAATGCCGTTGTGCGGCTTCTGAGAGACGCTGTCGATTCTTTGCAGACACATTCTCAATTTGGCGTTGAAGTTTGACGAGCTGATGATCTTCTTCATCTTGAACGGCAATTGTTCGGGAAATCTCGAGAATACGGGGAGCGGGCATGGCCGTACAATATACAGCGGTGGCCGTTACAGTCGATATTATCAAAGAACGTCCAACATCCACCTCATTTTTTACAGCGAAAGCAGCGTTTCTTCCCATGACCTGTGAGAGTAAAAATGGATAGCGCGCTTGTAAAATACAAATCAAGTGTGTAATGCTTACAGCAATGAGATCGATATTATTGCCCTCACCTTCATCTTCAGCATCAATTGTCGCGCAAGCTCGTATTCCAGAAATGGGAGAGCCTCGCTCACAGCTAGGGCATCACTCTCTCCATTTTTCTCGGCGGGTCTGGATCGACAAACTCTAGCTTGTACAAACACCCCTGGACCACGGATTGGAAGACGAGCTGGTGGTTCGCACGTGGCCAAAACAACTTCTGGTACCCACTTCTTACCGCAAAGAAGGCAAGGTACCAACTTCATGTTGTTGAAAGGGGCAAGTCGATGGTGATA
The DNA here is from genome assembly GCA_019154785.2 of Nitzschia inconspicua. Classification (NCBI taxonomy): domain Eukaryota; phylum Bacillariophyta; class Bacillariophyceae; order Bacillariales; family Bacillariaceae; genus Nitzschia; species Nitzschia inconspicua. The sequence goes on along the minus strand of JAGRRH010000021.1, from coordinate 3,455,533 downwards.
GGGAACATGGCAGAAAGAACAAGGTTTCGCTTCTCGGGCGCGAATTACTCGTCGACCCCGGATTCGCTTTCCTTGGTAGGAGTCCATTCTCGCACCCGATGCGGTGATGGCGTCGCTTGTGACCTGATCGCTGTCATCTTGCTGTGACATGATGGACTGGATGTTGCCTTTCGAATTGATTGACATCTTTTGTGCCCTTTTCATTCGACGGTTCACTCTCTCCGATCGCCGTACACTATTTGGGTAGGAAGATGAAAGCATCTCTGAGGAAACTATCAAATCATCCTGAGTCTCTAGTAGGGGAGAATGTTTTCGACTCTCGAGTGTCGACGTTGGATCTGGATAGTTCTCCCACAGCCTTGGTTGGTTTTGCAAATACATATCCGGCAGACCTCGGACAGTGCATGCTGTGCCAGTAATCGATAAGATAGCAACATCTTCGTGAATTGTGCTAGCTTCCAAGTATCCGATTACATGAGAGCAGCATAGAATCCGAGCGTGATTCCTAATTTCGGACCGTAATTCCAACCACCAATTGTCACGCGTTTCTTGATCGGAAAGTGACGACGCCAAATTACCAAGATATTTTACACTCCTGGCTGTCACCAACCCTCCAATACGGACTCGTACACGGGGGTCGAAATCTCGAAGCGTCAAAAGCTGTACGTCGTCGTCGTCAGCATGATGATGTGCCTCGGGAATTGGAAGGCTTGAAAATGCAGATCTAGCACGTGTAATTGGCTCTGGAACGATTGAGGTAGTCGCTCGATGACGATTAGTTGAGTCGTCACCGTATCTTCTTTTATCCTCATCTTCTCGTTCGGAATCCGATTGAGTGTCTGTTCCGTCGCCATCTCCACCTCTTCGACGATTTTGTTGACGTCGTCTGTTGAGATTGTGCTTCGAGGATGATTCTGAAAGAAGCGATTGACGTTTTGATTGCTGCTTTCGCTCCAACCGGACGCACGTACCGTATGTGCGTGCCACAATACCAGAATCACCTTCTACATCAAAACTCTGATGATATCCCAGAACGGCATTTCCACCTTTGGCCTGGACTTGTCGACACATTTTTCTGCGGACTGCTGCATCCAACAGATACATCAATGTTTGACGTGTCTCATGTGAGCTCTTTGATTTTCTGAAGTTTGTGCTTGAGACATTGGGGTTCTCATTGGTCCATTCGAATTCTGGATCGTCTGCAACAACGAGTTCTTCCACAAATCCAAATACGTGCGACACAGAGTACCCAGAAGCAGGATCTAGCGTCGAAAAGGGGAAAAGCTGCACACCTGCAGAAGAATCTCGAAAAGGGTTGACATCTCCAATGAAGGTCAATTTAACTGAAAGCTCCAGCTCACCCCGTACTCCCCCAAGAGTATCATAAATGGGCATCCAACCTCCCAAGGTCCCAGCCTGTCCATCCGATTTTGCTTCCTCATCGTCGTTTTCGTCCTTGAAAGCTGCTTGCGCCAAGACTGGATTCAGGTCCACATACACCAATCCAATGGACTCGTCAACACTCAACGCATCTGAATCGCATACTTTGAATATTAATGGTTCGTCTTGCAATAGCGTATCGTTGGAAACGTCAAAACGGAACTCCTCGTCCCACACTGGGTTGACGCTGCGTCGAATAACTTTGGTTTTGGCTGTATATCGTTTCTGTTTCTCTTGTCCTGATTCCTCCTCCTGATTCGTCAGGTTTACGTGTCCTCCCAGGGATACCAAGACGTATGGATTACGAAGATTCAAATTTCCAAAGGCCAAACTGGCGCCAGGAAGTACAGCAGCGGTTGCTCCACCGGCATGATCCAATACAGGTAGATTCCGGGCCGATTTGACACGTACTTTCACAGTGGACGGCATGGTGAATAAAATAAGAATAGAGCCGCAAGAAGGATTCTTAAGTGCCGATGTCAAAGCTAGGATCTACTTTTATTAGTAGGCACAAAAGAAGGATTGCATGGTAGGTAACTTGATTTGTGGATTGCACGTCGAGGACGGTATACAATTAGGCCTTACAGTTAATACTCGTACCTCAGATTTTATTTGATGATGATGATGAAGATGATGATGATGTTTCGAGTTAATCTCAAACCCTTTCATCTGACTCTCCAACAACAACTCTTTGCGATGCAGTCGTGCATAGCTACGGTAGGCCTTATCAATTCAATTACAGGTATTTTAGTTATTACGTTATCATTCATTTCACAGTCAATAGCGCCACAAAATGACAGGGTATGATACAGATCCCCAATGGAAGTATCACATTGTTCGGTCTACCAAGATATCCTGTTCATTGGAAACCCTCAACATCGCTAGAGGAACGCAACAAATTATTTATGCGACGATGTATTGCTGGAGGAGGACATCGTCCTGAAGGGCATCGTCAAAAATGTCAATATTATGGCTCAGATCAAAATTGGCCGCCGTGCTGCGCAATTTTCGAGATACCAAGAAGTCCATGAGATCATGATCGATCCTTGTATCAATCTTTTGGAAGTCTTGGGGCTACCTTGAACATCAGTCCAAGCAAAGCTAAACGACCCAAGCAACTAGTCTCCGATCAATCCTCAAGATAACTAACCTTGCCAGACCGGTCGAACAACCTTGTACGCAACCAAAATGCTAGTAGTACGGTTTGGATCAGTTATGGTTCTCTGATGTGACATTTCGGCAACCATGCTCATCCCAACTCGGTCTCATCTCTGAAACCAATGTATGGGCTGGTCTTGTATCACCTTGGTGTACTTTTTTATGACATATCTTTTCACAAGCAAGAATAAAAGACGCATACTTATAAGCCGCTCAATCCTTTCAGAGTCAGCATATAACATCTCTGCGATAAAGGCGAGCCGGATGATCTTTCAGCAAGAATCTAGAATAAACATGATTGAACTGCTCACAAATACAAAAACCAAGAGCATTCAAGGATGTACCGACTTAACCAAGCTAAGCCCTCGTCCACTTCCAAAATATTCACAAAATCATGAAGCTTCCTCTTTCCGCCCTTCTCCTTCCGTTGGTCGCCCTCCAGGCCCCTTCTGTTGTCCATGGACATGGATTTCATAATCATCTTCATGTCAAGAAACCACTACGCTCATGTTCATGGCATATCTTATTGTTCTGCTCCATCAGTTCCACAAGCCGAGAAAATGTAAACAACTTTTGAACGCCCCCAACCATGGAGTTTGTGGTATCAATGAACAAGGTATTGACTACGACGCCTGGAAGGATTCCCAAGGCAATGTCATGCCTTGGATCACTCAACAAGTCTACGAAGAAGGCCAAGTCATCGATGTTTACACTCATTTTACTGCCAATCATGCTGGACATATGACAATTCGTGGATGTGCAGATGGGAGCTTTAATAGCAACTGTACGTCTTGGAATTCGTAGAGGATGTCAACTTCAGCATGCAGAAGGATCCTGCACACCTTGAACGTGGCTATTACTTTGTTTCTAACGGCATTGATTACGTCATGAAATTCCAACTTCCTCAAGGTCTTGTTGGAAAACAGGTGCTTTTGCAATGGGAGTGCAGTTCAGTTGTATATGAAGCGTACTTTGGACGGGCCAACGACGACCAACATGCCTAGTCTGACAATCACGTGAGTTTTCATTTCCCACTTTGGGAGTTGCATCAATCAATCCTCCGCAACTCCCAATCCTGGAACCTAAAATCCCTCCTTCTGTCACTCCCATATAACCTACCGGCAACGGTTGCTGCTTATCTGAGTCAGAAACCAATATTACAAGCTATGCGAGAGACCCGGACACGACCTTTATGTGGAATTATTGGCATTTGGAGTAGTAAACTAGACAATCGATATCTTTTGTCAAACAGCAGATGAGAATAGAAACAAATACTTTGTACTACAGTAAGCTATACAATTTTCTAGAGACCCGGAATTGACATCAAATTCATTCCAAGATCTATTTTTGGTTATTGCCGGTCGACTTAGCATGGTCGCACATACTTTCATCTTCGAGATGGTCATCTGCCTTCCAAATCATTTCTGCAATGTCTGGAAAGAGTGTGTGGCAAAAGGCCCTCATAACGGAACAATCCCAGCTTTCTTCGTGGCAATAGATCAGTCCATCGCCATCGATATGATAAATAGTTGTACCCGAAAATGTCGGTAGAGCTGGCCGCCAGGGCAATCTCAAGATTCCCGATAGGGTCCATTTTGCTACCAAAAGATTGTCTTGGTCGTTTCTCTCTAGGGACTGCAACGTTGCTCGACTGGTTTCGTAATCAAAGAGATGAGCTGCCACCCCTACATACTTGCGCAGTCCATGTATCGGCATGTCAGGGTCAGGTCCCAAAAACAAACAATCGTCACGGTATATAGGAGTAGTCAGCTTGCCAGTAATGTAGTACCCCTTGCCGTCCGTGTCCGGCTTCCAGTCTTGTAGAACGAGTTGATGAATGTCCATTAGTGAAAGACCCCTATACTTGATTGTATTGGTCTTTTTGTTGGTTCCGGCAGGTCGGTGAGCTTGCGGTGGACCCATTAATGGCCAACATTCTCTGCGAATTAGGGTGTGTTTCAAAACCGATTCAAGTGTATCGAGCGCATCACCGAATCTTCGGCGCATGAAGGGACACTTGAGTGATTGTGACTTGGTGTACCACTGATCGAGCCTGGACAAGTACCATGCCTCCAAAGGAGAAAGAACTTCATCGACAGGAGGTGTCAATGATTTTTTCTCTAATGGAAGTGGCATAGGAAGGGCGACATCAAGCGATATGGGCGATAATATTGGTGCGGTCGCAAACTCGTCGTTGTGTAAAAGGGATTCATAATTTTGAACGTTGGGAATCCCTTTGGACAATTCCTGCTGCCTTTGCTCAGGGGAAATGACTAGGTATCCTTCGCTCGAAGGCATTCTTCCAACGACAAGGAGAAAAAAAGGGGGAGAGAGTCTCATGACAGTCGATCGTCTCCTTTTTCTTTGGTGTTGATTGTTGGGCGCTGTCAACGTCCTCATTATTTCCTGGACGAGTTGTTGTTGCTGCGATTGGCAAGAGGCTGAATGGTAGTTGCTAATCCTTTTGTTGCGTGTTCTGTGTTGTTGTTTGATCTAATTGTTCCAATCCGCTTGAGACAGTGTCCCACCAGGGAATGCTTTCTCTCCAAGACAAGACAGAGACGAGATGATGTGAAAAAATGGTTAAAAAAAAATGAGAGATGCTTCGTGTTTTTTGTGATTGGTGTCCGTCTGTAGAAACGAAGAACAACAGTGACGCTTACGACAATTAAGTAAATGTGATCATCTGGCCGACAGCTGCATCAGTGCGAGCCAATCAATTGTGACATCTCTTTTACGGAGAAGTTTATACTCCAGAATGTCATTAATTAAAAAAATTCTCCATCTTCGGACTTCGGAGTACCGGTACTCCGGAGTAATTGGAATCTTGCGATAGCGATGATCGCAATTGCTCGTGATTGGAATTGACGATGCCTGCACAGAAGGTCAAAAGATACCGCATCACTTCGTCTTTCTGTGCACTTGTGAACTTCTACCGTACTCTCATCACTCTTTACCGTAGTAGAGAAGACGACGTAGAGACCACCATACTCGTTATTCGCGGCAAGTGGTGACATCACGCGTTCATTTTATACTTCATATACTGTGAAAAGATATTTCATGAACTCGTGACTTGCACAACGGTTGCTTATCATCGGAAAGGACACTACTTTAGGATCCTGTCTTCCTAGTTGGTAGTAACTACTCCGTTCGTCATCCCGTGCCTTCCCTGGAAAATTGCATCGATTCACGATGAAACTACCCTCTCTCGTCTTGACTTTCGTTTGTCTCCTCGGATGTGCCGACGGAAAAGCTATCTTCGGCAATGGTGATTTTTCTCGAGCTTCCCATTCGACATTGCGAGGGTTCTCTTCACATTCCAATGGGGTTCCGTTCAACCAGCACGCCTCTTGGACTATTCCGGATCAGCAATTTTCATCTGATGATGTAATATCCAAGAGCACCACATTAGCGTTGGCGTTGCGTGGAGGTGGATGCAGTGATTCGGACCCGACACTCTTTTTCAAAATCGGACTGGGCTCTATCTTGGAAGCAGCTTTGATGCTCGGTACCATTGTGGCCAGCGTCAAAGTTTCCGACAAATATCCCTCGATTCCAACCGTCTTCGATTTGCCATTATTGGAACTGCTGGCATCCTTTGTCATTATTTTCGCGTCAAGCTTGTTTGGCTCGATTGTAGATGGCAGTTTGTCGGTCGCCAGTAATCAAGTCCTAAGTCCCAACGTAGTTCCTGGAGATCCCGGTTGGTATTCCAAGCTCAAAAAGCCTTCATGGAATCCGCCGGGATGGGTGTTTCCCATTATGTGGCTGATTGTCAGCAAGCCGACGCAGCTCTGCGCTGTGTCCCGAATCTTGAAATTTGGCATCTCGAAAGGCGAGGATGGTGCCACCAAACTTCCCTTGGCGATCCTTGGAATGTATGTCTTTCATCTTTCTCTAGGTGATGTAAGTTTTTCTTATCGTTTGTTGTAGCTCGTGAACGCAATTTTATTGATTGTGGCTTTTTGTCATCTAACTTGCATCCCAAATTCATCATCCATGAATATCAGGCTTGGAACAAGGTCTTCTTTGGACTTCAGTGTCCCGGGAGAGGTGCGGCTGTAATCACGCTTTTCTTTGGCTGTCTCATAACCAGTGCCTATCTATTCTTTACATTGGACGAGCAAGCTGGATACTACATGCTACCCACCATCGGTTGGGTAGCCATTGCGACCGCATTGAACTGGAACATTTACCGGAACAACAAGTAGACTAGCTAATTACACAAATTATTCAACCAAAGGGAATGCACCACGATGTAAGCCAAAGGACAATGTTATTATTGTTGTCAAGATGTCTATAGGATTGGCTGTGTAGCTCTGTCCAACAGTGGCTTTGAAGGTGTACACCACTCGTCTTCCCCAAAAATGTGAAGAGTTGGACTGTACCGAAGTTCACTTGTGCATCGTCCATTTTTTGGTTGCTACACTGACAGGTTCCGTACTGATGCAGCTGGCAGTAGGTTTCTGTTGAGAAGGGGATGCTTTCATTTGCATGAAGGTTCTACTCTCTACCGGTAGAAGAGTGGTTGGTTTCCCTGTATTTGCATTGACCCACTCGACTACTAAAAGATTTTTCAGTATGATGGACCGCGGTCTGAGAAACGCTGCTGTTGTCTGTCTGATGTTCATGTTGACTGAGAATGTGTCTAATCAATCCTCCTGTCTGTGGATGGTAGTACTGTTCAATTTATGATGAGAGCAATTTATGGCTCCCCGTCCCCGCCCGTTGTATTGGACCGGTTACTGTGACTACTAGAGCACCACTAAAACTTCACCAACATTCAAACTTCGGCCATGATGACAAGTAACAAGCTGAACCCAATCTACGCAGCTCTGGATGCCCACCAATACAACCGAGCGATCAAACTGGCATCGGCACTCCCAGAGTCCAATGTGTTGGGAAAGGCTCTTTTGGCGCATGCCTACGTGAGGTCGGGACAGCGTCACATGGCTTTGATTACGTTGAACAAAGCTTTAGGAGAAGAGTTTTACGAACTGCGACATGAACTCAATTTTGATCTTGAATCGACTCTAGAAAGGTTTCATGCTGTTGCGAGAGCCACAACTCCAGCTGCTGCTACTCCAGAACCCGCCCCAGCTGCATCCACGAAGAAAGGGAAAAAAGGAAAAAAGAAACCACCTGCTATCGTACCAAAGCAGAATCCGTCACCTCCAACCGAATCGTCCACTGTACATGACATGGACCTCATCGATCAGTTGGATACCTTTCCTTCACTGCCGGAAAAGTTAGACTCGTTTCCGTCATCGGAAAACGCTGTTACAGATGAAATCACTCTCGCGACATTCGCCGTCAGTTTACAGAGCCTCAAACTCCCCTTGACTGCCTATCAAATGTATTCATGGGCTGCTTTGATATCTCCTAGCGAAGTTACACTTCGAAAGACCTTTTGTTCGGGTCTCGGAGTCCTCGCCGCACCATCCAAGTGGAATGCAGACTCGCAAAAGAGACTCGAGGCGCATGTCTTGTCTCATCTTCAAACTATTGCGCTGCAGTATGCTCGCTTTCTCGCGTCTGTAGGTGGAAGCCCGGAACTCCCTACAGCCTGGGCGGCTCAGGTGGCACTGTGGCAACTGGAGTGGCTTCCTGACGATGAAAAACGACGGCAACTTTTACCTCGACTAGCGGAATCCATGGTGAAAAAGCTTGTAGAAGGAGAAAAGTCAACTGGTGTGTTCACAGCAGAAACAAGGCTCTTGGGGTTGAGAGCGTTGGAACAACAGTCGAAATGGGACGAGATGCTGTCGTTCTTAGACGACGCACTTGTTGCAAACGAAACTGATTCAGGGATCCCGCAGGAAGGTTCCACCGGCTTGACAAAAACTCAAGTGTTCCGAGAAAGGGCAAATCTATTGAAAAAGTTGAATCGCCATGAAGAGGCTAGGATATTATACGAGAGTCTGCTCCAGGAACAGCCAGATGACTGGTCAAGTTGGAAAGGCCACCTGGAAAGCTCCATCTTCGATGGCAACGTGGAGGCCACGGAAGAACTAGTCGACCGAGTTTTGAAGGGACAAGAACATTCGCCATTCCAGCTACGTGGCCCTCATTTGATGAGGGTCGAACTTGCCGCCGAAAAATGTCGAAGAAGCACTTCTGAAGATTCTATTCGTTGCTTGGCCGACGCCATTCGATCATATTCCGAAGTGTTTGCGTCTCGGGCAGCATGTGCTTTCGCAGATGTGGAGAGCTATGTGAATGTGATGCTGAGGTCGGACGTAGACACTGCAAGCGAGGCAATCGTTTCCTTGCTTGATTTTGCCGAAACGCTGCGATGCGCCAACCGGTCCAAAGACTCGGCGGTGGAAAACGAATTAACTACCAATGACAAGGAAAGGTCGTCAAAACTGCGTGCGTACATATTTGCCATAAAACTGACGCACAAATTGGTAGCTGCTCGGAAGGATGTTGAGTCAAGGTACCTTCCGGATTGGAAAGAGATCATTGGCGAATGGGAGTCATCTCTATCAATACAAGCCTGCAACGGTGGGGAAGAGGTACGTTACCGATTGAATGATTTGAATAGTCTGCTACTTAATGGCTTTCCCTCAATGGTGACTTCTTCGCTACGTAGAAAAGGGAAATGAAAGCTGGAGACGATCTTGTTCTTCTGGCAGTGCAACAACTGATGTATCTTTCAAAATCAAAGAATAGAGATTTCAACACCGAGTTGATCTGTGCCGCACTTCTGGAAAAGGCAATCATGCATTCTACAGACAATCCGTACCTAAAATTTTCTGCCATGAATATTTATCATCAACTTGACGCTGTGTTTCGATCATGGGAGCTTTACGAGTCCATCGGCATCAAGCATATCCAAAACGATTCATGTAGTTTTACCATCCTTACATTCCTTCTGGAAGGAGGACTTTACAACGAGGCCATCGGTGTGTGCACACAACTCTTGAGCTTTCAGACCGGAACACCTCGTGAATGTGGAGATCAGGCTGGTAATGCAGTCGAATACGGGACTCTGAGCAAAGCCGATGAGTTTTTGGCATTCCAGAGAGAAAAGATGAATCGAAGCCTGACGTTGTACCATTCAAAAGGTGTGATTCTAGATGCTGCAGCCTTGTTTGCTACGGTACTTCCTGGCAGCGGACATGGGGACTTCATGATGAAGGGCGGGCTCGGTATCAAGCAAGGAATCGTAGGAGGGCCCGACGACATGGAGAGAGCCATCAATTTGCTGGTTCATTGCTACAGTCCCTACGCAGCCGTGAGCACGGTATCATGGGCACAAAATTGCGGCAGTCTGGATAATGCTGATATGTTGTCTGATAACCGCGATGTTTCGATCTTACATCAAAATGCTTTGCTGGTCAAGCCCAAAATCGAAAGCAAGCGAATGATGGTGCAGGACACGTTGATGAGGGGTCACATACATGGACTTTTGCTTCGAGGTGCCTTGTGTTTGGACGGGATGAAGGGCCCGAAAAAGGGAAAGCTCGTAAAACCGACAGAATCGTTGAAGAAGAGGGCAAACAGCCTGCTGGAGGGTGTTCTTGGCGCAGCTGAGTTCATTGACAACCAGATGGAGTTTGAACCAAAACAGGTGGGTCATCGATCTTTATTGCACACAATCATTGAATTGCACCGCGTTTTGGCATTAGTCGTGGCAGGGATCCCAAGTCCGGCCGACGAAGATACCATGGAACACAGAGAGCGACATTCTGCGGAGATATTGGAGAAACGCGCTCTACTACAATTGAAGGATGCCCGACAGAAGTTGTCTTCAACAACGTGGGACGTCAAGAAGGTGTGTTCGATACTTCCGAGCTACCTCGTTCCTCTTTTTTCAGTGTTCCGAATGTGCGTCACAGCTTGCACGGCCTATGGATGGGGTAAGCGCAAACAGACCAAGATCGTCTCAGTAGCCATGGGAGCGTTTGCCATGGAGCTAAACGAACTCGTGGAAGAAATGATGGCTTCCATCAAGAGTCTTCCATCCACCGAATCTGCCTCGTTAACTGACTGTGATGTATCCGAGGACCATCTAAAGATGCTCGGATCGGATACTTTAGAGAGTACCAAGGCAATTGTGATACAGGGACGACACAAGACTAGGCTACGAGTAGAGCCCGTGCTTCAAGAAATGGATGAATTTCTGGATGAGTTCGACAGTGCGAAAGACACATAAAGAGAAACGGTTTGGGAGGGAAAGTCCGAGTCGATAATCAATCTTCTCCGTAACTATTAATTCCATTCTTTTGCTTTTCTTTAGTGATCAATGTCATCCGCTGATGGTATATCCCCTTTTCTTTTGATTGCCTCGATAGCATGTTCCAGTTGATTTCGTCTATAAAGCGCATGTTGGTACTCCTGGGTCAATCGATCAATCTCTGGCCCCAAATTTTGTGTCTGTGCTTGTTGTCGCTGAAAATTGATCTCCTCCACCGCCTCATTACGGTCCTGCAAAGATCGTGTCCAATAGGCTTTCAACGCATCCAAACTCGCATTGTAATCTTTCCAACATTGAACAGCCTCTTCTTTTTCTACTTCCAGCGCCAACCCTCGTAATCTCTCGGCCTCCAATCTCGTTTTGATTTGTGGGAGGGCGTGAGTTGTCCACTCCTCAAGATTGGTCGGCCTTACAATTTTCAACGGCTGAAAGCCATGCGAATCTTGAGAGGACCGTAAAGAATTGACAATCCGCACTTCCCCAGTAGACTCGTCTTCCAGCATCTGCAAACCGTCGAACTCTGTTTTCATTACCGACGTTCGAAACTTGAGGGGAGGGATTTTCTTCAATGGACGCGGCGTGATACTTTTCATTTCTTCTTCGATCAAGGAAAGGGCATATTCCTCGTAGTCTTCGTGGACAGATTCGATGTAAGGAAGAGAATCCAAGATGACGGTGTCGTTGAGGTTGCCAGCGTTTGATGATTTCGAACTCATTACGATGAATTTTCAAGGCTGAATGAAGATGATGCCCAGGATAACAAGGAAATTCAATGTCGGGCGGTCTTTTTCAAACAGAAACAGGGGAGCAGTTGTTGTCGCCGATGTGAAAGTCTCGCTAGCTAGCTACCTACTGGCTAGGGCAATGTTTTTTGTTTGAGCATCCGGGATGAACGACATCACTCATCGCACATTCGAACATGTTTGTACATACATGTTCAAATGTGGTGAACAATGTGCAGACGGAGTACTATGTTCCTGGTATACCAAAATACCCATAAGTGGTCCGTCTCCAACATTGCAACACCCGTGGAACAGAGTTGTTTATTGACGTGTGAAGTGCAGAACAACCCACTCTCTACTACCGGTAGAGTAGTAGCTTGCTATTTCTTCATTTGTCAACCTTTATCTTTACACTTAAATGAAAACAAAATCAATTGCTAGCTGAATGATTCATTACTGCTACTCTAGTCGTAATTACTTTGTGAGCTTTCCAACTCGGATGGGTTTCCCATCAGGTCCAACAGCCACAGTGGGACGACCGGCATTTGGGTCACTGCCGTACAGCTTTGGGATGAACTTGCGTTTCACATTCTTTACTTTGCCCCCAGGAAGATCACTGCGACTCAACGATGGTCCAGCCCGCATCGATCCGCTGCGAGCATAAACTGGGCCACTTCCGTATTTCAAATATTCCTGGTACTTTTTGGTGCGTGGCGTTGTCACCAATGGTGTCGTTTCTTGGTCTCGCCGTCTCAAGGTGGCTATCGGGGGGCTCTTACCAATGTGCGGTGTCTTCACGATTTCTGCCGCCCGTTCCTCAATGGACTCCACATATCCGCGCACCCATGGCAGCACATTCAAAACAACTCCTGACAACATTACGCAAAGCAAAATGGTAAAGTAGCTTCCAACATTGGCGGTCGTGTAATCTTCAATATGACCAATGTTGGCATTGCCTTGGCTATTTTCGAACCAATGAGAGCATGCGTGATACAACCCAATGCATAGGAAATTGGGGAGACCTCCAATGTTGAAAATGTTACAAGCACTTGCCAATACCCTTTTGAAGGGTGAAAACAGGAACAAACATTTTGAGTCTGTGACGCTTGTCAAGCGCATGTTTGATAACAAAAAATACGTCAGCGTAATACTTACTTCTTGTCTGGTGGGGAGGCTGTAAATGCGACTTCGTAGGCAGCCGAAACGGCAAAAATCTCACCCAATCCAATCAAAAGATAGCATGGTGCCTGCCACAAGACATTTACCTTTTCTCCCGTGTGTTGGTAGGTATAGTGGATCCTCTTTTCTACGAAGATCGCCCATGCTATTGCCATTGATCCCAATGCCGACCCAATGGCGAATTTGTATGTTGTTGGGATCTTGATGCCATGCTTGGCAAGATATGGATAAACATAATTGGCCGTTAAAGATCCGAAGAACAACACGCTGATCGCATCCAACGAGTTCATGGATGCTACATCGAAGATACCAAAGGCGTTGGACATGACCGTTCCTTGGACAATAAAAGTTGTTGGCATTTGATTGTATCCGACACAGAATGGGACGATACAGAGTCCTATTCGGAAAATTTCAAACAGTGAAATAGACTTTGGTGCACCTACACCCACCCGCTTTTCTCCACAACAGACATTTCCTTGCCGTGCCCGTGGTGGCGTTCGGACATATCTTGGTGTTCCCAAGACCAAACTGGTTCCACCAATAGTGAGCAATCCCATAGGTACCATGTAGGCGATGGTGATGTTGTATTGGGCAAGAATTGGAATTAGTCCGATTCCCGCCAGTGCCCCGACATTGATGACAGTGTAAAAAGATACGTAATAGGACTGAATCAAAGATGATTGCAAGACTGGATGGTACTGTTTGGCACCAAATACTGCATGTTGTGTACCAAAGGGATGAGCTACGGCACAGCTCTAGTCTCACAAAACATCAGGATCGTGTGTCACTTACCATTGACAATGGACTTGACAATCCCCGTTCCCATTGGCCACATGCACAGTACGGCAAGCGTTAGTAGTTTATCATTGAATTCATCCCCTAGCAAGTGCGGAATGGTTGTCAACATGATGATGAGAACTCCCGGAATGTAGAAGACGAGTAATCCTAGGAGAATCGATTTGTAATCTCCCAATAACGAGTCCGCCAAATAAGCTCCCACAAAGGGTGTTGAATAGGCGACCATGGTTGATACACTGACAAAGGATGCTGCCTTTACGGAAGTGAATCCAGCATTCCAATCATCATCGTAAGCCCCCGTCAAGAAAAGTGTCATGGTGTAGCAGATGCTGTAAAAGGAGAATCGCTCAAACGTCTCCACCACTAGAATGTTGCAAACAGAATACAGCATAGGACTAAGACTGTACTGATAAGAATTTCCAAGATCATCGACGTGGCGTAGTGGTCGTTCTTTGTCGCCGCTCAAACACTCTTCTGGAAGTAACGACAGTTGATTTTCTTCATGAATATTGGTGGGAAGATCATCGTCCGGTCGGGGAGGAAGCACTGGCTGTTCATCGTTGTGACTGGCTGCTTCGAGATAGGGGGCATAAGATGGATCCCGTTGTATTTGCTGCTGCTGTTGTTCCAAGTCGGTTCTCTTAGATGAGGAAGTCTGCGAATCGGATCGTCCGAGACTCTCGTTTGAAATTGACAAAGACGTTTCCATGGTATGCCGTTGATATATTATGTTTGAGAGTTGATTGCTTGAGAAAATGGAGACAAGATGAGATAAACTATAATATCTGGCAGTGGCAGGTTGATGGACAGCTGACTTGTGTCGGGTTGATGGGGATTGTATTTGGAGGCGATTACACTAAAATAAGATGTACGACGTATGTGGTGTCGGCCAAATAATCGAGAATGCAACTTCTAATTTCAACTTGGTCGTCGTTTGTTGTCTCATTTTCATTATCATGGTCAATCGACCAGTCGGAGTTTCCGAGCTTCGTGAAATTTCGCTCCATGATGACGTCAAAAACTCGCAGACGTGGATCGACCTAATCCTGTCCGGCCGTTGATTATTAACTGTGCAGAGGACGTCGCACCATGACGACAGAGTGCAATGAATCTGACTGTTATATCCAACGGATTCTTGTCAATACCATCATGCAACGACAAGAAACGCTACAGTTCTGGGATGATTACCATACCGATCGCCAGGAGCAAGAATGGATCTCCAAGCCTTCTGACGATGTGTTGCAAATGATCTTTGAGCAATGTACGGTGCTTCAAGACAAGAACGGCATCCCCACTTCCCACACCCAAGCGCTGAAAATCTTAGAAATTGGTTGTGGAACCTCCTCCTTGGTGAGGGATGTCAAAACATTCTTTGAACATAAATTTCAGTACCAACAACACTGCAGAAAAGTTCATGCTTGTGGAACGGATGTCAGCGCTGTCTGTATCGACCATTTACGAAAGAGGGATACAGATTTCCTTTTGAAAGAGAATGGCCTACTCGAATACAAGGTTTTGAATGTCGTAGATGGAACGCCATCTCGTCAAAATTGGGATTTAATCCTCGATAAGGGATGTCTGGATACATTTTTATTCCGAAGTCGACATCGCGGACCCAACTCGGACCACAACAACCTAATCCGACAAATTCTCGACAACATTCATCGCTGGCTAACACCTCGTACGGGCCAATACATGTTTATTTCTCCACGAGCCAAAGTGAAAGCCGTACGGGACTATCGAGGATTTTCTTTGGTCCATCGATTGGAACTACCTGCATCTGCCAGGTCCACACTCGAAGGAACCAAAAACAGCAAGGAGGATCATGTACATCCAGGATACCTCCACGTTTGTTACAGAAACGATGACTACGAATCCGGAAAGTCGGAAACCTTTCGAGAGCAAACAAACCGCGACTTGTCGCACGATGATGCCAAATGTCCTGGTTGTGGAAAGACATTCCTGCAACTTCGAAGGGGTGAAGCCGTGGAGGGAAGAGGGACGGCATTTTGGAAGAGATATTGGCAAGGGCACTGTAGGCATTGCAAAGGGGACACGACTGCTACTACGTAGTACAAGCTAACAGCGGTGATTTAGTTCTCATTCACAGATTGGTACTTGAATTTGGAAGCCAAAAGCCCGACGGTAGCAGTTAGGCGACACATGCCTAGAGAGAACTGTTGGATGATTTTTAGTTAACGCAGGGCATCCCCCCCATTCCGGTGTTTTCAACATGCCCCAATCCTGTTCGCTGTTCGCTGTTCCATCCTTTCTGGCATGTTAGCAGCGAGCCGTGCCCCTGAGGTGCTGTCACAAGTAGTAAAAGCCTCCAGATGTCTGTTACAGAAATCTCATACTCACAGTCAGTGTTGACGTGAGGGATCCATTCCCAGTGTTACAACCCTGAAACGGTAAACTGCTATGACAAGTACATAGCTACACTACCGCTTTACTACGGTCGGTCATCCACCTCTGGGAAGGAATTTTTCGTCCATTCTCTCATTTACAGTTAATCACCAACCTTATTATTTCTGAGTGCCGGTCGTTGTTCTCCTTCTTCTTTTGGCGGGTCAGCGAGCCGTTCGATGCCCGTTTGAGTTGTGTCTCTCAGCTCATTCGCTCGATCTTGGTCGCGGTTATGCCTCGGATTGGAATTTTTAGGAGACCAGAGCCACATGCTTTTCTCTCAAAGGCTCTCTCTTCATGCACAGTAATGAATGTACGGCAGAAGACAGGACCGAGAACTTTTGGGCACAGGCAAGAGGAATCTAGCAGCTCTACACAGGACTGTCCTCGGAGGATAAACTTTCTGACTGGAGAGAAGGAATCTCGTTTCCTCTCTAAGGATTTGTTGGTTAATCTCTGGAAGGATGCTTTATGATACGTGCGTTGCCATCATCCACTTTCCCATCGTTGCCTTTTACTTGTAAGCCAAGATGCGCCTCCTTCCGCTTCGAAGAACGGACTCTAGGCCCAAGACAGCGGGGAGAGAAGAAATCCAAGAGTCTGATACTCCGCCAGAAAGAACAACCGCTTCAACCTGGAAAACTGAAAAGAAAATTCGAATCAGGATTGGTTCTCTTAAGCCTGCCATTGCAAGACCTCCAAGACCCAGTATTGGCCATGACGTACCGAAGCGGCAAAACAAAAACTGGTTTCGACGCGTCTTTACAAAGCAACCTCATCATGACCCCAAAGATAATCATTTCGCCACGGATCGCGCAGCAGTTGCTGACAAGAGGAGGACTCCTACAACTTGTGGGAACACCTCCTCGGACGAAACACTATCCCATGACAGTCCGAACGATGAATCGTCTCAATCGGATAGCATGCTTGGACAGAAAAATTTCGATGCAACGATGTCACTTTTGATGTCATTCAGTACGGATGAGGCGGGCTACTCAAGTGAGGAGACGCCGACTTTTTCTCTACTTCTAAATCATACCGAAACACAGCACAACAATCCGAAAGAAAATGAACAAGAAATCATTTTTACACCCGAAGAGCATTTCAAACAGACTGGTAGCTACCATGAAAGTGAAGACGACAAGGGAGAAACTGAGTTTGTTCCACAATTCGATCGTAAAGAAATCATTTCAGCCCTTTTCCCCAAAGGTTACCCAAGCGAGAAACGGAAAGGGCGTTCTCCTCCAATCTCTCATGTTGTCAGTAAAGATAAAATGGCCGCTTTGAGACAATTTTTGCGTCAACGAAAAGATGCTTACGGTAACGTTGGTACCATGGTACTAAAACCGCCTTGCGATTTGGCGTCAGTTGAGTCCCCGATATGTCACCCTTCGACGGCTGGTTCCTCGGCATGTTCCCAAACGACGCCAACCAAGCGTTCTACTATACCAAGGTTAGCAGGCGATGCTTATGACGACCATGAGCTCCCTGAAGATGACCAAGACAAGGTGATCATCCAAGTAGACTCGTCCAGTGTGATTGGAATGGAAATCACGTGGGATCCGACATGGGAGCTTCTAAATGCTAGCGATTCGCCTGTATCTGTATCACGATCCAAACTTCGATCGCTCCAAGATGTCGATCAAGATGCTGACAAAACCGTTAGGTGCTTGCTTGGATGCTTCCAAGAAGAAGAGTCGTCAGCAGAATCTATTTTTCCTTTGGACTTTCCACCATTGCCAGCGCTTCACCAAGAATTAGAAGATATTTCTGTGTTTGTACTCGGGTTCCATTTTGACCCACGTCGATTCCCCTCGGATTGCGAGGATGAGTTGGAGATTGTGTTTGGGGAAGAAACGAAGCGAAACTCCCTGCCCGAAGAAGAAGAAGAGTCTGCCTATTTTGAGCCCACGACGATCGACGACATTCAAACTCTTGAATCATCGATGCTGTGGTCGAACGGAACGGGTTCTTGGATTTCGTCAGACAAAAAAATGGTCGCATCACCGCCGTTTCACCAACTATCTGTGACTTACGACAGAACACTACTATTCGAAGATGTTTCGAGTAGCAGCCATGATGACTTTTCGAGGGTAACGAACTCTTCTGTGGTCGTACAGAACCTTGTCGGTCTATGCACCGGAGAGTGATAAAGGAACCCTTTTCATAAACATGCTACAATATAGATTCTTACTGTTAATGAACGCTATTCCACCACAGACTGCTTGGGTGGTGAACAAAAACAATATCGGTATTCTTGATACTGCGACCACTACTACAGTGGCCATTGGTTTCTCAGTCGTAACACATGCTGTTCTACTGTAGTATCTTCTACACTCGTGCTACGTCTTACGACAGTACTACGTATTATGCATTTCTACGTTGTTTGTTTAGGACGTACTACGGTAGGGTTAGGATCACCTACCGTACCTACGATACGTACGATAGTAGTACCTACCGGTAGTCTCTACCGTACCTACTCGAGAGTGGTCTGTTTACGGTTGAGTACGACGTAGAGGGTACGTACCTACGGTAGAGTAGTATGTTTTCATTCACGAAATGGAACCAATCACGAGTTTTACGTGACGTGTATCATACCTCATTGCCACATGTGATTGTTTTCTTTCTCCCAATCTGGCCACATCTCACTCTCCCCCCAAGAACAAGAATGCTATTTGGGATGATCGAGAGACCACCAACAACAACCACCGACTGTTTGGCAAACACAACCTGACGGCCTGTGTTTTTGTCGAATATCCTCACGAGGTTTGAGAAGTTTCAGAGACAAAATCATCGCCAGTTCTGAGATCTCTTTACTTCTGCTCCGCACTCCACACCTATTCTGTTTGTCCCTTCGATTTCCGAATACGTAATTTTTTCAACATGATGCGCACTCCCGTTACCATTGTATTCATGGCGATTGCCCTTTCTGTTCTAAAGGTTGAAATGTCTTTGGCATTCGTCAATCACGGAGCTTCTTCACCAGGCTTGAAACAAGACACTGTCGCAACGAAGTTGTTTGCCGAATCTCCCTGCAGTCGCAGAGATGCCCTTTTAGGCATGGCTGCGGCCGCGTTCGCAACAACAACTGTCGTAGCCAACCCGTCTGCTGCCAATGCCAAATACAGCGATTATTCTCGTCGGGAACAAGACTGGCAAGCACGTCAATCAAAGGGAGAAATCAAATATTCGTCCGCGAAAGACCTGAGACAGCAACTGGCCGAAATTGTACCAGCCAATTCGGAAGGATCGAAAGTCTTCTGTCCCAATGGACCGAGCGCGGCTGTCAGTCCCCTTATGGAGAATAAATGTTCCGACGTGCGCATGGCACTACCCTCGGTATATGGAAGATCCAACGATATTATGGGAAACTCGATTCCAGGCTTCCAATCTGGTTACGACTGGACTAGTGGTGGTGGATCAAGCATTTCCGCGGCTGCTGGCGGTTTCCCCGGATACTACTCCAAGAAATAATCGGCTTCCGGCCCCGTCATTACGCTTGGAATTCTCGATAGCGGATGCTAGCAGCGCTGTCAGACTCCTCCACATCACAACTTCTATCTGATTCGTGACATTCCAACACAACGCGTGCATCGAGCCACCAATGGAGGAATGCCATGATCGTCTGCCGTGCACAGTCGGGATACATTCACAATGCGGGCAGTCTCGGTACCACTATTATTTATTATCTCAGTCGCAGTAATGTTCTGTGAATTATTTGTACGTATTATTTTGTAGAATTTACCTGGGATGCATTCCACTGACTGTGAGTTGAAAAATGTTATGCTGCGAGGGAATGCGAGCGCCACCGTCATCGTTTATTCCGTATGTCTGCCTTTGTAAAGCAGTCTCGTCAAATTTTACCAAGAACGCCAACAAGCTTGGAGTGAAGAGGACCAGCCGACAACTTGGACAACTTCTTCAAAATAATGTTCTCTCGTCTAGAAGAGGAGAGTTCTTATTGTTCAGAAACGGTTCCTTGTTCGAAGGCAAAAGCCACGTCGGCGCCTTCCATAGTTACATCTTCATCGAGGTCTTCCCAAATATCCGAATCCTCGGTCAAAAGAGAGACCTCATCGAACGTTTCATAAAGCGGTTCTTGTTCATCGTAGGAAGAGGACCCGCTTCCACTACCGTCGTCGCGCCGCATTTCGACATTGCCCGTTCTGCTAGCGGAACTACCATCTTGGTTCCTACTCTTGCTATCGTCGCTGCAACCAACTTCACCTTCGCAGTCGTCGACCAGTTTGTTCACGTAATCATTCCCAAAAGTCCCCTCCCAAAAGATCGACGAACCGTCTTCTTGATCATCTCGTCCATCCAATTCCGCATTCAACACTGATCCAAACGTAACGTCCCCAACTGTCCACAAGGATGGAATTAAGAATAATCCCATTTTGGAAGTATCTATCCATGAAACAGTGTTCGGTGTATGGCTCTTCTCCCAAGGATAATCTCTCAAACCCACGCCGGTCGCCGGCTGGCCCACGCAAGAGTCGATTCGATGGCTGGTGACCGTGGTGTTGACGAAGAACTGAAACAAAGCAGCTGTATGACGATATTGGAGAAGAGACAGCGGTTCCGATTGTGTGGTCAAGACGGAAACAGACTCTACAAGAGAATCGTGAACTTCAAACTTGCATCCGTCTAAGGTGAGGCAAGTAGCGGTGATTTTACCATCCCATGGTTCTACTTGACCAACCATGCGATCTACAGAGTTTTGACAATTCGAGGAATAGAGGCTTGTGAGTGACGCTTGACTCCACGCGATGCCGCTACATACACCGCCGCAAAACTCACGAAGCGTTTCATCTCCGTACGTCGTTGGAGGAGCATCTTGAGGTTGAATGGAAACAAGATCGTCAATGATGGCAGCCATTCGTGTTATTGAAGAAACTTTCATTTCAAGTGAATCATGTGTCCTTGAACGGACGGCACGATGCCTTGCTTCTAGTTTGAGCCGTTGTTTTGAGTTGGTTATCGTTTTGTTGTTGCGTTGTGCATTCATGTGACAAGAAGATGATGGTGTCGTTCTCGTTGCGTGTCTGAAATTTTTTAGGGTTCGGAACGATACTGTCAATTGACTCACTCGACTCAATACTGATCTACCGACTCTCTATGTAGCTAGGGAATCGTCCATCCGGTACCGTACGATCGTAGTACTACGAACCGGAACAAGGAAACTTCAAACTGGGCACCGGACTACGACCAGGAGCACATATAATGTGTAATTTACGGTAGTACAGTACGGTACTTTTACTTATTGAGTACCGTAGTACCATCCGTAATCCGAGTACCGGTACTAGCTACCGGTAGTACGGAGTACGACCTTGTTAACTGCCGTACCTAGCTACCGGTAGTAGTAGTAGTACCATCCGTCATGTCGCACTACGCAAGAGAACTTAGGTATATCAGAGGCTTTGTACGTTAAGTTGAGATTGCTGCGAAACGATGGCGAGAAGGACTTGGGACATCGCTCCGTTCCACCAAAGGGGTGGGAAAATCGAACAGCGCTGTCAGGGTAATGAAAACCTTCATAAACCTTGCTTCTTCACTCCTGGTGGCTGCGGGTCGGGGGCGGGAAGAGGAGGAAAGAAACTCTCCTCAAGAGTGCAGCAGGAGGGTGGGAAAATCAAAACTTGAGGATGTAGAAAGATCAACAATTAACGTCTCTTGTAGGCTTTGTATGTTGCAAAGTTGCGATCATCACGAAACAATAGTGAGAAGGACATGCTGGGGCAGGGAGGACATCGATTTGTTCTAAAGTGGTGGAGAAAGTCGAAGAACGACTGAGCTATGGTGAAAACCTCATACCTTCACATTGGGTGGGAAAGAACCAAAACTTGAGGACGTAGAAACATTAACAATAACTTTTCTTGAATTGAATTTGCTACGTACTCCGAGTAGTAGTAGTACGCATGTAGCAGAACGTCTCTCGTAGCTAGCTAGGTTTTGCAAGTTCCAAGTTGAGATTGGTGGTGCGAAACGAGCGAGAAGGACGACTTGGGACATCGATTCTTTCCGAAGGGGTGGGGAAATGAAATGACATAATGGTATTATAGATGGTTAGAGTTAGAGTATTAGTGTAGCACTTCTTTACTTCATGTTTCATGTTTCCCATCATTTTCTACTGCTTTATTCGGGTTTGGGGTTTGGATCTACCGTAGTACTGGATGTACTGGATAGTCCTACCGGTATTCATTCACTGTCAACGTTACAATGCTACTTCGTACCGGTACTGTAGTACCGTAGTAACCCCTACCGGTAGGTATTTACGTACGTCGTAGTAACTTCTGTACGCGCAAGCCAAACCTCCCATTCTTGGGTCGATCCCAATTTTTGAAATACGTAGAAATGGTTCGTCCCATCATCACCTTGTCCAGATCGGCACCAACTTCCCTCCACCGTAAAGTCCTTCTTTGTGCATGTCCGAGTCATGGTATCGTTTCATCTTCATGTCTTTTCCATCCTGCTGCTGTCGTTGTCGGCAAATGACAATCATATCGAGGCGCTGAGGTCATCTTCGTTTTCGCACACCATCCACCAGAGACCAACTCAACTTCAAAAAGTTCCACAATCCATCCACCGGCAAGGCCCACGCCGTATGAACCCTTTTCTAATGGCTGTTTTTAAAAAAACAGCAGTATCTATGATGGCTATCTTCCTTTGTACTCAGCAGGCGGCCTCCGCAGCGGCTCTGGACGCTTACGTGTTCAACCATGAGTATGCCGATCCACTGCACCCAGAATGCAAACGAAAGATTCATGTGAACAAAGATGGAAAGAGCTTCCGCTACACGGGAACTGCTGTCGGAGGGAAAGACGATAGCATCCTTAGGGGCTGCTCTTATGCCGAGATCAAAGAATATGGCTTTCGTCGAGAAACTTTCGAAGGTCGTATCCTTCCTGGAAATAGGCTTGATTTTGGAGGTAGAGACGGAAAGCGCATTGGATTATGGGAAACCGCCAATGACAGCGGATCCATTAGCATTCCTTACGCTGGCTTTGATGGAATTCGATGGGGAGACGATGACAAGTGGATAGTAAAAGATAAACCGCTCGCCACTTCAATTGGGGAATTCATTTTCCTCGCCTACATTGGTTTCAGCACGCTGGCGGGTGTCAAAGGCGTTTACGACGGAATTCAACGCAAAAAGTCGGAATCTCACAGATAAAATATATTCATCTTCATCTGCTTGCTGGCTTGCACTATTTTAATAGAAGCTGACGGATCAGCTTAGTTTAACTTAAATCTGACTATTCTGGGCTCCTTCGGACTTTCGGATGGATGCCGCGGAGGCCTGTCATGTTGACAGGGTGACATGCTTCGGTGCTTAGAAGCTTCACTCCCTCTTTCATGGGTGGAAACAGACGGACTCAGCACTTGTTGCGTGGAGGAACAACTCAAGAGCTCCCTCCAGGTATCTGAGCCGTTCGATTTTCGTCCTGCTTTCTCCGGAGCAGCAGCGATGTTTTCTTGTCCTAACAAAGCCATATCCAGCGAACGTTCATTGCGCAAGGCATTCGAGTTGAGAAGAGGGCTGCCTGATTCATCCGAACCGTCCCTTGACCAAGATTTGAAAAGTCGTGTTTTGATCATGAGCCTCTTCATGCTTCGGCGCAAAGGGTGGTTTTTAGTTGGCGGACTAGCTGGGCGATTTCCCGTTTTCGTTTCAGTTATGTCGAAGCTCTCTCGAATATGGTGCGAGTTGAAAATCGAACTATGATGGCTCGATTCTTGTGGACCCATCTCGCTTTCACGGAGAGTATCGTGATCGTTCCTATGCTCTGATTGCCAAATGGTACTTCGATGGCTCAATTCCCTTTGAGGCTGTTCCATTCGTGATTTGTAACTTGTCCCAAGTTTCATAGACTTGAGAGATTGTGATTCGGCCAACTTCAACGGGAGCTTCACAGGAAAATAGGCCGATTTGGGACTGCAAGTGGTTTTCGATCCCTTCAGTGTCGCATTCAAACTCAATGGGGACAGTTCGGAATGGTCGGCAAAAATTGTTGTTTCACAATTATCTGAAACCAGGAGCTTCTGAGATTTGTCGACGATTAGCGAAACATCCGCCAAGGAACGTTTGGACTCACCAAAAACGAGGGAGGAGATGACAGTTTCACTTGAATTCATTGTACGGACCAAAACTTCAAGGTTGGCGAGGGAATTCTCGAATACATGCGTGTTCTCACGGTATGGGCCTGGTGAGAATGCAAGCGATTTTTTGTCTTCCATAACGAATTGTTTTGAAAATGAAAATGGCGACTGCTGAATATTCTTCTCTCGCCTACGGGATCCAGTTGATTGTGACATGAGGCGCACCGAAATTCGTTGTTGCTTCACCATTGAAAACCTCCATTCTGCGGATGGTATGTCCAACCCATTTCCAAACGTGCACGAAGTTTTGGCAAAGGCACATGAATCCGTCCTCATCACGCAGTCTAGAAATACTTCTAGCTAGTAGGCGTATGAACACTACTACTCAAAGCCACCTCTTTTCAGAAGCTTGATAAAAAAATAGTGATTCCTTTCTGTCTAATCGTCAGAGAGTGTTAATTGCAGCGGTAATGGGTCTTCGTAATTTAGCGAACGTGCCGCTCCCGCGGGAAGGCGAGTTGGCAAGCCATTTCCACATGGCAGCGATACAGCTTGTCCCTACCAACGTCTTGCCGTTAATGGACTCGCTGCTTCTTTTTCTTCTTCTTGATTCGTTCTTTGGAGCCAGTCGAAGTGTTTGTCTTTGTCCCAGTAGTCAAACATCCTGTTGAGAGACTTCCGTTCTGTTCGTTGGTATGAACATTTCCAGATCGTTTCTTTAGAACTTGCGACAGCTGGTGAATAGTGCTAGACAAGTCTTTAGGTAGTCGTTCATCAAGTTTTGTACCGTCTTGTTGTTCCTTTGAGAGAAACAATGGCCGAGCTACAGGTCTGTATTCAGCGGAAATGCGACGCTGATAAATCTTGTCGCCACGTCGCTCGTCCCAATGCCGCCGAAGGGATTGTCGTGATTTAAATTCCGCAAGCAGTACCTTTAAAACATCGACAGGAGCCATATCCGAGGTATCGATATTTACACACAATTGACAAAGTTTATAGGTGTACTCCTCCAACGCACTAAAATATGCTTCGAGCGTTTTCATGGGTCGTTGCCACCACACGTGCATTTTGTCATGTTCTGCCCCTTGCAACCAATATTGAGCAATCCACTCCATTTCCAGTTCGGTCAGCACTCGTTGGCAATATCGAATAATCTTGGCATCGAGCGTTGTCGGAGATGGAGATTTGAATGTCTTCTCGTCTTCATTTCCCTCGAGTTGTAAACGAAATCGTTTTCGAGCAATCTTGACTCGTTTCAAAATATAGTCATAGGTGTCTTCTGCTGTTACAGCAACGCGATGAGTACTACTAATGCGATTGGCTTGACTTCCTGCAAGTACACAATGTTGATAGTTTTCATTGAAATCTCCCAGCAAAAAGTACAAATCTCCATCTTTGGTATTCACCACAACTGGGGCAATATTGCTGGGTTTGTTCGAGTCCGGGGAAGGTCGCAAAGCAATTCTCCAATCCCAACGGGCAGCACGTTGTGTTGGAAAGCAATGATACACGCCGATAGAACTTCCACTTTCTAACGATGAATCAGCGTGCCAGCTGACACTGACTTTTCCCATTCCATAGTTTGCTTCTTCCTTGAATCCAATGGATGTATGACTCGTCGGCTCCATGAAGTTGATAAGTGTCAAGTTGTAGTTGTATAATCCAGGATTGGGCATTCGTTTGGTGATTTCAATCATTCTTCTATTCACTTCTCCAATGGCTTTCATGGCAGGTGATGCCAAAGGTCCTGACCAGGCATGAGCGAACAATCGTACTCCCAAATATTTGTAGGTAATACCGGGTTCTCCTACAAGTGTTCTCTTGACAAATGTCCGCGATGAATGTTTGCCTCCCGCCATGACAATGTCGTATTGATAGTAGCTGGCATCTCGCAGACGCTCCAACGCTTGTCTGGCGTAGGCATGAAAATCGCGTTGTTGCAACGTCTGTTCGTATTGAACTACAGGTAAATGTACAAAGCCGGGGTAGTGGTCTTTGACGTAATTTGCAAATCCATTATCGTTTGAAGTCAAAAAGCTACGACTAGAAAGAACGGGCGGGATTTGTGAGGATGATGGCGACAGAATTATGGAAGAATTATATGACAATCGTGTCGTTGATTCTAGATGATCCGAAAAGGTTCCTGTTGGTGACGACTCGGCGACGGAACCAGATGCGGATTTCCTCCTTTTTCGTTTCTTTTTTCTTTCATTGGAAGCCGTCGGTGACATTGTTGATGTTTGCTGACTACCCGTCGTAGGTAGTAGAATTGAATTTGGCAAGAATGTGAAGGCGCTGATTCGTCCTTCCGTCTTCGGTATCACGCAATCAATCAAACAATAATAACTGTCTTTCTCTTGCTTGAGAGAGAGTGTGGAAGCTCCCAATACGAGTGTGTATGATATTATGCTGTGGATAGATGGTGGTGTCAAGTCTCTACTACGACGTAGTGATAGGAGCATACTATCTATACGTATCATCGATATCCTTATATTTAGAGGCGAACCTTTTGGCTTCTTAAAAGGTTACGTCACCGGATCACATAATTCGCCAATCGAATTCACAACCAATCAAAATCTTACAAGACACTAACGTCAGTCATAACCTCATCTCGAAAGTATGTCACTTAACTACTAAGTTCTCAGAACAGCTGGTTCTTGACACAGCGAGCAACTTGTGTTTGTCCGACGGAACATATGGGAAAGCGAGGCAGAAGCAGAGGCAAGACTTTTGGCATCAAACAGCAGAGGCAGCTTCATCAAAAACTCCCTTCTCTTTATTCATCATCACTACATATCAATACTCCGGTAGTAGTTGTGTGTTATAACAATAAAACAGACAAAAATCTAGAACAGAGCTTCACAGTCAGTTCGGACTTCCTCCGAGGTCGTAAAGGTCACAATGGGGTTGCTGACCCGTGTAGCAGACGAGGTTCCTTCCATCCTTCCTTGTGCCGAAATTGAAAAGACTAAGACACAAAACCATCTACGGGAGGATGTTGAGCAAAGGCCTGTAGCCAGCCAACACGCCCAAGTGATAGCAAACGATCCCAGAACTAATTTGAAGGACCAACTCAAATCGTTATTACACAAGTACAACGGGTGCACCAACAGTGACGAAGTTGTTGAAGTTGTCGATCAACTCGTCGAACTGAATCCTACGCCGAGCAACTGCGCTCAAACTGCTCTCTTTGAGGGCGAATTTCACACCTTAACAGCTCCAACGTTCCCTGGAAGGCTCAAGCCCGTCACCAAGGATCAAGAAAATATTGTACAATACACTCTTGGACGCATTTCCTTCAACATTTTTCAACCTAATAAGCTTGTATGCACCCTTCGTTCGGTGCGGAATCCTGTTCGCTCTCGCTCTGTACATACCAAAGATGGACGAACCACTTTTAGCTACCATTTTCTGCTAGACATAACCATTCATACCCCAAATGGTGACTTGCCCGCTACCATGATCAACGAGGCGTATTGCCACGAACATCCTGTTGTAAATAATCGCTTGATGGTCACTTTCACGGGTGGCACATTGATGCCGGCCAGTGAAATAGTCAACGATAATTCCAAGCTCAAGCTTTGGGAAAAAACTTTTGAAGGCGCCTACCAAAAGGCTGACGAAGAAAGATCGTATTTGGCATGGTTCCTTCATTACTTTCTCAAGCTACTGCTCGGGTTGACGGTGCCATCGGATCACAAAGAAGATATTCTGAAAAACACTTTTCACTTCGACATGAAACGATCTCCAACTGGTCACATGGACGTCTTGTATCTTGACGAAGACCTTCGTATTACCAAGGGAAATCGTGGTACAATTGTCATTGCAGAGCGTGCTGTTCTGCTGTCACAGCAGTAAGGGCGCCTTGAACGAAAGGCAACCGACATCATGATGACTTTTTTTATATCAGGATGAGCGCTAGTACATATTCTCGTTTTGGGAGTGTCTCATTGCCTTTTACTCCAGCTGTTGTCTCCCTCCTCAATATTTTCCATCACTCCCTGTATACATGTACTACGCATGACAACAAACACGGGAAACTCCTTGAAGCCTGGTTTAATTTGGATGTGCATGAGGACTTGCTTTGGCAGAACAGACCCCAAAGCAGCTGTACATATTATTTTCATTTTTCTGGTCTCTGTGCTTAGGTTGATTGGTCCTCTTTCCACTGGACTGTGGTTGACAAGAAAGCACTGTACATACTGTTACCAGACACAACATGCTCGGGATCATTCTTACTGTACATATATTGGATCCTTAATCCCAACATAATATTATCCTTTTCAACTTAGTCATGCTTGTGTAGCTGAGCTACCCGTTCCTTTTCTGTATGAAATTCCGAGACTTCTTACACTCTCAAAACCTTCGGCAAGTATCATACCTGTTTAAGGCCATATCAAACATTAATTCACCATCTGGGAAGAATCACCCAATTAGCCTCCATTGAGGTGTTGGATAGGAAATACTTCTTCTAAAGGCTAATCCAACTATCAGCTGCTGCCTACAAGCACTTTGCTGTGTCATAGAAGATGTCGCACCCAGATGTCCCCAGTGACAATCTTGCAACATAATCCCATCCACTCATTGCTTTTCTCCTCTCTACCCAGACTGGAAAGGCGAACAACACTCCCGCAGAAAGATCGCACCACAGGATTAAGTCCCGATCTATTCAAATCATTTGCGACGCCTCCCAGAGTGAAGGAATTCAAGTTGCAAGAAAATTTAGTTTCATCGTTAGAAGAAGGAAAGGACCACCAACTTCATAAGCGCGGACCGTTATTACATGCCCGGATTCAGGATATTGCATTGGAGGCAGGTCTTTGGTGAGAGTATTTTTCTATATGGCCACATGTGATACGATTAGTAAAGAATCTATGGGAGAAGTTCACAACCTGAAAGATGGCATTCTTTCTGGTAGAAAATTGAGCCGCGGCTGCAAGAGAGGAAAATGCACCAAATTTCGCGGTTGTTCTAGGCCCAAAAGGGAAATTGTTCTTCCTGCAATGGTGGACGCTGCAACAAACAACAAGCACTGCAGGGAAAAGTCACAGCCATGGATCTGGTGGGATCCAGACAGCATTTTACTACTGCTATTTTTCGACCGTAGAAGGAAAGATGAAGCCCCATAGCATAGCATCTCGAAGCAGTTGTTGCTCCAGGCAACTGAGGAGAAGGAAAAACTAACAATTGAACAAATAGTATTACCACTGCTACCACTAGCTAGCTACCACCGGTAGAGAACTTCGAACAATGTAACAATAATATATTATAATAATAATAATAATATATATTATATTATTACTGTTATTAATAATAACTGTAAGTACGGTTCTACCGGTACTTCGAGTACGTCGCTCAATCAAAACTAGGGCTAGAGTTACCGGACGATTATTTTTTGTTCGGTAACCAATGCATTACTACAGTAGCTAACTACGGTAGCTAACTACCGGATGATGGTCTTTTTGATTGGATCGCAGATGCTGCCGTGGTGACACATAATATTATTATACTGTGAACCTGTGTAGTACGTCGTAATACGAAAGAATTAACACTCATAAGTAGTAACGAATAGGTATTTGTCCATAATAATACGGTATTTCCATCCCACGTACGGTGGAGAGGATGATGCGATTGGTAGAATTCATCAAGATACATCTTTCGGACTCCACATCATGGAAAGAAAATGAGACGACGATGGCTGAGCAAAAAAAGGGCTTTAAATTCAATTTGAAGAGTGAGTACCGAGTAGGACGAAAAAATGGAAACGTCAGCGATATGGTATTCCCACGTCAGCATGAGATCCACTGTTGTTTACGTAAGCCTGCCAAGTTGTTTCCCGGACAGAGAAAGATCGGTCTCATCACATCCCTTTTCTAAAAAACGCTATCTTTTTCATCTCACAAAATTTTTCTTTCATTTGTTCGACAATCTGAGCGACGAAAGTTCAACGATCTTATCATTTTTATACTACTTGCTCTCCCACGATGTGTCCCGCTCCAGATATCGACGAAGAAAAGAAGCGTAAGTTGCAATGAAATGCAACGCTGGAAGAACGAGCGTCGATTGTACACGATGTTCATCTCTTCCGCGTCGAATGGCCAATCACGACGGCAGTGACGGTGTCAACATTTCCTCTTTCAAACTCGAGAATGATGATCCACAAAGTTGTCGGCTCTATATTATCATGTGCATAGGATTAAATCATCGAGGACGGCTGGATGTTTCCGTCACCTTTTTTTCGTCTCCACCGCCACCGATGGAAGTCACGTATTGTCTCATTGCACGAGAAAATTCTCACATGAAACTTGCCCTATTCCACCCCCTTTTGAATAAATAGAGACGGTTGCCAGTACTGAATCATCCCCAGATGGTTGCATGGGACCGAAGTTCATGGCAAAGTACGTTGCCATTCTTCTTTCGCTCCTTTCAGTGTGCGCCATTGTCATGGTCGCAGAACTTTCATCCTTGGTGTCTTTTGCCTCCAAGAGTGCCTCTCCCGGTAAGTTTGCGACATTGATTCCGTTCGCAACTCACCTCCACAAAGAGTCCCAAACTCACAAATTTCGTCCATCCCTTATTATCTGATTTTTCGTCAGCTACCATCATTGTAAACCCATCCGGATCGGTTAGCGTTGCTGGGTCCGCTGAGGGAGCGGTGAGCGGAAGCTCTCAGGTCCCGGATGACCTTCCTCCTGCCATCACAGAAGGAGAAAACATCTGTGCTGGAAAGAAGCCAGATCTTCCCAATGTTGATTGTATTGTTGATGCCTTGACCAATGTTGGTCCTCAAGCTGGAGCAAATGTAACTGCTGGATACCAGGGAGACATGGCTGTTGACCATGTTCCTATCACCACTCCTTACTGGATGAACGGAATGTGTCCTGTCAATGTTCATTGGCATTTGGGAGCTGAGCACTTGTCTGTTGGTCAATATGATGAAAACGGCGGAGGTCCCGATGTAGCTGATGGTGAAATCCGCCAGGGACACCAGTGCAACATCTACGACGCAGAAGACCCCAAGTTCACTCGTCCATACAATTGGAAGTACTGCAAAGATATGGAAGTTGGACAGACCTATGAAGTACACTGGCCTCACTCCGCTGCAGGGGCATGTGGAACTCCAAACCAATACCAAACTCCGTTCTACGATGGTGTTTTCTGTGTCGATGATGTCCTCACTGACACGGCCAGTCAAATTGGTGTCCAAGCCCAAGTGTTCATTGTTGTCAACGATGATACATACTTCTGGCCTGACCTCATGAGAGGAATGATCGTTGATGGTGAAATGGGAAGTGATATTGCCTACTACACTGGATCCACAACTGGGGATGGCCGCAACAACGAAGTTTGCTCTCAATATTCTCCCATCACTTGGCAAGTTGACCGAAAGTGCCACATGATCTCTGCCTCTTCTTTCGACAAGTTGTGCTATGACATGTTGCAGCAACGGGATGACATGTCTGAAGATGTACACCCTCATGGATCTCGAGAGACTGTGTCGGATGAGTTGGCAGCAGACAACCAAGTCCGAAAGCGTCGTGCTTAGACTTTTTTTGAAAGGCATTGGCCCCCATGTTTGGAGATTATAGCCTTCCTGTGTACTAATATCAAGACTCTGAGCACATGCAGCTGTTCCGACTTGTTATTATTGTCAGCATAAATAGTAAACGACTTTGTCGAAATACTATTTTGATTGACTTATTTGACGGGATAGATAGGATTATGATGCACTGATCATCATCTTCTTCTCAATCGATGAATGGGGGATGTCATTTACAGTTAGACATTTACAGTTAGACATCGAGTAGGGCTGTCCCATCACCTGGGATACAGTTACTCGAAATCAAGGGTGGTGGGGTGGATCTCGCGGTTGTTCGCGGAGGACTCATTGGCTAGTAGCTACCGGTAGCCCCAAATGATTCATCGTTCTCTTCACTGTCAAGCAGGCCTCCCTATTTTCGGTGGCCACCGCAAATAACGAAAATAGCTATTTTCGGTGCATTTTCAAACCTCAAATTCGGTGCACATTCGGTGCACGCTATAAAATGCCTTAAACGTCAATGTTTTGTCTATCTTCTACTAGTAGTTTTATTCCATTAGGTCTCTGAGTTTCTTATACTGCTTGCAATGCAGTATTGATTCGAGGGAGAAGTCACTGAGGCTTTGCGAGTTGGGATCCTTCGTCCAATTGATCAAGGAGAAATCGGACTCAACACTGCTTGTACTTGGCATAATGCTTGCAATGGCCCCACAAAACATTCTCAATTGTTCAAACTCACTTCCAGGTTGACTTCAACACTTTTCAAACGATTGAACAGCACAAGATGCTTGGGCATCAAGCAGCATTTGTGAAAATCCAATTTGCTCCTTAAATGCTAGACGCAACTTACGAAACTGCTCATCAATGTTTTCCACCTCTGCCTCTGAAAATTTGTGCCCAAGTCGGATTCTTTGATCTTCCAAACAAGACACAAAGTCTCTCGAAAGTACTCCACACAATTCAAGGGGCAGCACAGGAGGTAAGTGATCTCCTGAGTTGTTACGACTGTCACGCTCAGCGCACACCTTAGATATTCCACTGACCAATTGCAGCTAGAAATTTGCAATTGTTGATATAATGCAGTCATGTGCCTCCTTATCTGCATCACTGCTGCTTGATCTTAACCCATCCATAGTTAACTGGACAAACCTTCCTACTTCATCAATGGAACTTGCAGCCTCCTGTCTCAGAACACAATAGTTGTTTAAGTGAAATCCATGTAATGGATCATTGTTAACAGCAGCCAAGAATGAAATGGATTCCTCATCTGTCATAGGGCCGTTGATGTAGCAGCGTTCCTTGATGTCAACTAGCCACCATTCCATCGAGGGTGTACAGGCTGGTTTCTTTTCAGAGAAGTGTTGAAACAGTCTGATACGGTTTGCTTTGAACCATTTCAAAACTTTACCCATTGATATCCAAGGAGTCGTCGCAAATGTAGGGCAGCTGCTCTTCATATGCTGAATGAGATTCTGCTGGCGCCGCAAATGTCCAGTCACTCCTGTCAATGTGATCAGGAATTTTTTGTTCATAAGCTGATTGAAGGCCTTTTTCACAACAAGGTCAAGTTGATGTGCACCACACCACACTCGAAAAATATTGCCATGACATTCATTTGACAATCTAGTACATGTTCCTTGTATGCATCCAGTCATGGTTGATGCACCATCAGTTGTTATACCAATGAGCTGATGTCTCCAGTCTGGTGCCAAGACATTCATCGTTTCAACAATAAGATCATACTGGTATTCTCCAGTGTGATGTTCACGCATTGGAATGGCAAGAATGTGCAAATATTCTAAGCTGCCCTTATAATAACATCGCATACGAAGGTCAAGGTAGGCTGTTCCAGCATTACTCCCAGCATCAATTGCTATTGCGAAAGCCCAGATGTCGTTGAATATCTCCTTCAGATATTGCAAATTGATGGCACATACAGTTCGGCAATGCTGTGCTACTTCAACATCCGAAACGGACCCCAAAACACCCATTCCAGTTTCTTCCTTGACAGATTGGTACAACTTGCTTGCCTTTTGTCGGATCGCCATGGGTAGCTGAAGTACTTGGCATTCATAGTCCTTTTCCGCTTTCGTTCGGCATGTTCATCTTCACGGCCGAAGGTTCGACAGAACGAGCAAGCCACGGTTGTCACCTCATTTGTAGATGGATCCCTTGTTGATACTTCAAGGCCGTATTTCACTATCCATTCCAAGTTGAATTTCTCCTTTGCGTTTTGTTTCCGCCATTGTTCAATGTGCTGTTAAGGGTAACAAGTAACAAGTACTGTCGTAAACAAGGTACCGGTAATTATCTCTTGTGTCAAGGAGTGGTTCTATGGTACGTTCTACAGTAGTGTTTCTGGCTACAAGACCCGGTAATTTGGTTGGTTTTGATACGGTTTCGTCTGGCATTTGTACGTGAGACTTCAATCAGCACCGAAAATAAGCGATTTTCCCAAAAACTTAAATTCGGTGTTTGCACCGAAAACAAGCTCGAACACCGAAAATAGGGAGGCCTGCTGTCAAGTCATGAATAGATTGACTGTGAAGATAAAACAACTGTGAATTTATCATACAATTACGTTGTTCATCAGGCCTCTCACTTGAACTTTTACGGTTCGCTTTTTTGGTATATCGCAACAATCGCTACTGCTTTTGAAGTACTACAATAGTTTTTGGCCGAAATCTGTGTTTTGACACTGGAATGGAACATTCGTCGTTGTGATTCTTTATGTTTTTGATACACAGTTAGTTGAGGGTGATTGTTTATTTCCTTCGACAACGTCGGAAGGCAGTTCTTCAATTCTTCAAGTACGCCACTCCGATCAAAGACAGCCGGTACTTGACGATGCAACTATGAAACAGTTGTGTTGCACGTGTCAATGTGTACACGCGTGCCCATTTAAAAATGTGAGGTCTAAACCCCGACAAGCAGTGCACGCGCCGGAGATGTTTGCAGTGTGGTCAATTACCGCACTACGACAACTAAAAAACTCCGAGTGTGATGATTATCATTTTTTCGTTCTGCTCTACTACCGGAAGGTACAGTTACCTACGGTAGTCTACTGGTCTACCGGTACGTAGTTTACATGCATTCGTTTGTTTCATTGGAAGAGGGAAGAGGCATGTGAGAAGGAGGGACGATAAGCCGCAGTGCCACACACCCACGCACACACACAAAGAGAGAGAGAGAGAGAGAGAGAGAGAGAGAGAGAGACCCTCTCAAGAAATGCTACGTGAGACGTCGAGTGTCGAAGAGAAGTTTCCAGGGAGTGGAGTCTTCACACAGTATCATAATTGCAACGAGAGGTGTACACCTGTCTTGTCTGTATTATAGGTGTTCTCTCCTACACAACAAAAAGTGTTGGATCTCAACACTACGTTCAACGTTTCTGTTTCTCGATCCTCGCAAGTAGTTTTTGTCGTTACATCATCTTTCCAAAATCATGTCGGACCTGCTGAACTTTGCTGTGATCACTATCTTTGCTCGTGAAGTGTTGGAGGGAGGGTAAGTGTTGGATCCATCCATCAGTTGTTACTGTTAGTTTCGAATTATTGAGAATGACGTAATACTGATCTCGCTCCATATCATATTTTTCTGTTTGCGATCGTTTACAGGATCATTATCGGAGAGTACAGAACAGTGATTCTCCGAAGTAACTGGGATGGATCGGAAATATCACAACGGCAGGCACTACGGGCAGTCACCGTATCTGCTATCATTGCAGCATTTGTAGCAGTCGTTGTTTGCGCGGCCATCGCAATACCGCTGGCCATCCTTTCAAAAGACTTCAACGATGAGACGGCCATGGTGATAGAGGGTGCATCCAAGATTGTTGCCGCGGTCTGTCTCCTGCAGCTATCGTTGAAAATGCCAAAGTTTTTTGGTTTGTACTACAGCAAGTCCCAACTGAAGAAGATCAAAAATGGAGAAACAATCGACGAATCATCGGACACTACCACATTGACCTTGAGATCTATCCGGTTCAATGTTGCCTGGAACATTTGGAGAGAAGTCGCTGAATGTGGAGTGTTCCTGATCCCATTTTTCCTCACTGGACAAGGTATAATTGCAATTCCTCTCAGTGCGGTAGTTGGGTCTGTCGTGGGAGGGGCAATCTGTCTTTTTATCTACTATGCCAACAAGCACTTCAAGAGCAGGACGGGTTTGACCATTTTCACGGTCTCGATCTTCGTGCTTTTGTCTACTGGACTCTTTTCAGGGGGATGCCACAAATTCGAAATGGCCTACGGATTCACAACGGTGGTTTGGACACTGGACGGAAATTTTTGGTCAGTGGATCGTCTCCCAATGACTATTTTCAAGCCTTTTGGATACAGCGATACAAGAACAGTGTTGCAGATAGCGACATTTTGGGGGTGGATGTTGATGAGCCTTTTCTTGCACTATTTGAAGTACAAACGGTGCAGAAAGCCAGCTGCAGATGTCGCAGCCGATGGGATGACCAAGACAACCGAATCATCACCAGACAGCACTCCAGCGTCGATCTCATTGGAAGATCAAACAAGAGAACTTACCAATAGTGTCAAGAGCGGAGACGAGGTTGGTGCCATGAACACTACTAGCCTTGACATTGAAGCGGCCGAACGACCCCTCAACGAGTATGCAGAAGCCTGAGCAAAAACAAAATCTCCCTGTTATGATCTTCAATTAGGAAATGCGTTGTCAAAAAGCGGAACGATGATTGATGTTACAGTTAAAACTATTTTTGTGTGTGAACAAGTAACATGCAAATTCTCATAAGGTTTTTGCGTGAAATTATAGATCATAATGTATGTGTTCATGCACATCAAACGTTGCAGGTCTGTCGACGAGGAAAATCGCAGTCCATTGTGCTGCACTTTGTGTCTCTTTACTACGATGCAATCTCGTTCGCATCGATTCCTGGGATGGTCATCGAAGCATGAGAGTTAGTCGTAGAGCTGGCAATATGGAATTCCTATGATTTCGTTTCCAACAGCAAATGGATGCAAGATGCCGGGATATCTTTCAGCGAAGAACAGTTGTCGATTTGGAAGACTTCAAGTTTGGCAAGATGACCGACGAGTTCTGGGATTTCAACTAGGCTGGAGCAATTGCCGAGTTGCAGACTCCGGAGGCGATTCAAATTCCCGATCTCGTGTGGCAGAAACATGAGAGACTTGCAGAATCTCAAATCCAACACGGCGAGGAACTCACAACACCCAATGCTGGTTGGAAGTTGTCGAAGAGACTTGCACTTCATGCAGACTAACTCCTCCAGATATTTGAGTCGGCCAATGTCCTGTGGAAGCGACTTGAGAGATATACATTTCAACAGCGACATTTCCACAAGATTCGAGCACGCTGCAAGTGAAGGGGGTAGCACAGTCAGTGACTTGCATTCACGTAGAAAAAGCTTGGTCAAATTCTTAAGCTTTCCGATGGACGAAGGTATGGTTCTCAAGGACTTGCACTTGTCCAGGTACAGTTCTTCCAGACAGGTCAAGTCACCGAGAGATTCGGGAAGGTACGTTAAACTTTTGTTGGCAACACCCGACGATC
Source organism: Nitzschia inconspicua (assembly GCA_019154785.2). Taxonomy (NCBI): domain Eukaryota; phylum Bacillariophyta; class Bacillariophyceae; order Bacillariales; family Bacillariaceae; genus Nitzschia; species Nitzschia inconspicua. The sequence continues at coordinate 3,418,443 of JAGRRH010000021.1, read as the reverse complement.
CTCCAAATCGTAGCCGCTTTAAGCTACGGTACAAGGCGCCAAAGAAAATTGGAAATGTCAGTGCACACCACTAGAGGTTCTTTGGCATTTTATCAAGTCTTCTCTACGTTGAACCCACCTTTGAAGCCCTGAAATCTCTTCCGGGAGTTCTGCTATCTGATACGAATCGAACAAGTCCAACTTTTGAGATGGGATCAATCGTGAGCAAGTGACAGGAGCAAAGAAAGAGTTGGGCCTAACAGCAAGCAAATCACATCGTACCTCGACCAAATTCTTCAGTTTGCCAATTGTGGGCGGCAGTGTCTTCAATAGATCACATCTTGAGAGAATAAGTCGTTCTAAGGATGACAAATTACCAATCGACTCATGTAGTGAAATCATGTAACGATAGTTGTGTAGATCCACGACCTTCAAGTTGGGAAAGTCATTCAAGGACGGAAACTCATTTTTCTTTTCTTCATTGGAGCAGGTTGTGGCTGACAAACCAACAACATCGCCAGAATTTCGATCTGCAATCATGGTCATTCCTTTAAATTCTCCATCTTCTACAAGGATCCAAACATCATCCTGAAAAGCCCTTACTCCAGTTGAGTTCACCGATACACCTGATGGAAACGATTTGGTCGCAGTTTTGAACATCATGGAGGGTACGTGATTGTTTGTGCGGGCAATGAAGGCAACAAATCTCAGTGGATGGTAGAGCACTTTCTATTTGTGGACGCCACATGTCCGTTTTTTTTGGTTTTTCTTGTTGTTTGGACGGCTTGGAGTACCCACCCTTCGCCGGACAAAAAACACACCCCATTTTTTTTTTTTTTCCTGTGTTTTTTTTGTTGTTTGGACAAGGCCTTACAGTTCGTATCGATCAAACGAGAGCTACTACGGAGTGACGAAGTACCGGTATGTAGAGAGAAGAGAAGAAGAGTATCTTTTGTGGACTACCATCGAGCCCTCGAGGGACGCGGTGGCGGTGAGAGTACCGTAGTGTACCGCAACGTAGTACAGTAATAAACTCGTTGAATTCAGGAGAAAATACGTCATTCCGTAGACCATGAAGTAGTAGTTTGAAGTTTGAAATGATGTCGTAAATCGACGATCGACACTTCGCATCATTCGCATCTTTGAGCGTGTGCGGCTACCCTATTGTGCCACTCTGTATGTCTCGTACGAAACTCTATCTGCAATTGTTTTGTTTATTTACATTTACTCACAGAGAACTGTGAGTTCTTAATTATTGCTTTTATCAATCGGGAGACTACCACACTACTTTATTACAGTTAGTAGTATGTACTCGCAATTATCGTAGGGTGTCTCTCCGAATCCTCTTCTACCTACCTACCTACCTACCTAGGTAGTCGCACTACGGTAGAGTAGCACGTTGCAATTAGACTAGTAGGTAGGTAGTGCCTAAGTTAATTGCCAAATCACTTCCCTCTGACAAGCAAAAAAGAAACTGACTGTGAGAGGAGAGGATGCCAACACTACTTGCAAAGTATATGGCAGAGAGGATCCGATGAGCCTAAGAGGATGAACTACTTCAAGACGTATCCCGAACTATTTTCTAAGCGATTTGTTTAATACCTAATACCACTCCAAATTTCTGTCAACCCGCTGATAGCAATTGCTGCGCTGCTAAGAACTCTGAGATTCTCTAGCGACGACAGTTCACTCACTGTTACATGATTCTCGAAATATCATGAGTGCAGCTTCCTTGTTGAGTCTCAGCTGCTGAGATTGATCTCCGGCGGGAGCAGTAGTGAGCCTTACAGTTAATGAGCCACCCCTCTTCTGAACCCACGTAATATAGCTCACGCAGCTGCTTTGTATGCATGCAGCACCTATTGGAGGTTCACGTTGATGACCATCATTTGGTAGCCATGATCCTGCTGGTGGAATTGTGCTGTTCGGGAACGGGGGAGACGTCTCGATGTTGCTTTGGCCGTTTTGGCAGGCGCACGGTGAACTGTTGAACCGTTCGACTCTTTTATCTGTGGTATACGACGTAAGAAGCATCTCCCATTGTCACTGGGAGTATCGTTTGTTTGTAATCATGCAGTAGTAGATAGTGAAGCAGAAAGAGTAGAAAAGAAATCACAAGAGAAGATGAACAATCGCATTGGCAGTTATCTCATCAAACAATTTCGTGCGCATGAGAGGAGACTACACTCTGCTCAACAACACTCTGCTCCCAGTTTCAAGAGTTCTCGCGGAGCCTACTAAGTATTGATTTAACGTTAGGGACGAAAGAGGTTTGGGGGGTCTGGTGGCATACCGTCTCTGTTGATTGATTTTGCCGTGTTTGTTTCAGTTGACAGCCATCATCGTCCTCATTGATGTCACCATTTCGCCTGTTGAAATTGAAAAGGTGAGGGATGATAACGCATCAAACCACTCTCCGACTCCGAGACCTTCGCTCCAAGCCATCCCTGGTGACTGTACCAACCGTCATTGCTCCTCGTTTCTCGAACTCCTCAATCATGAGGATCATCAGCGGCACTATTTTACCCGCCGAATAATTACTAGCTACATCCGGACCCACTTTCGTATGTGCAAAATAGATACCAATCGCATCGTTTCTCCATGCAAGATGCAGCAGTGTGAGAGTAGGTCTACAAGCAACAGTGTACGTCGTAATCGATTGCAGCTAGAGAGAGAGGAGGGTTTCTCTTTGTTTACTCCACTTTTAACTGTAGAGGGTGTAAAGTGAGGGTTAAGGTCGTTCTACTGTAAAAATACTACGAACCGGTAAACGACGTATGATACGAGTTAAAAATATATATGTATATATATTAAATCCTAAAAAAATTATAACATCATATTTTATAATATTTTATATAATTAACAGTTAAAAGTGGATTGACGGTTACAATGATTAAAAGTGGATTGACGGTTATCCCGAGAAAGAAATCCTCCGTACATTCGTCGTAGTAGAGGTACACTAGTAGTAAAATGTAACGAGTGGGAAGACCAAGGATATTCATTAACGGTCGAAGATTAACTGTAAACAACCGTATTCACAGTCAACTGGACTACCGGTAGGTATCATCGCTATTACGTAGCAACCGACATTGTTTTGCATCATCAAATAGAGGTAATAATACCACTGTCGTTCTTCCTGCTTGACTTTTCCCTTCTAGTCTCGGAGTACTATCATACAGTGTGGCCTGAGTGAAAGAACAGATTCTGCACACACAACATCTTCGATCTGCTGTTGAAAGAAAATTGAAAACCAGGCGCCGACAACAACAACAACCTCCCCAAAAATGGTTTTTTCCGTACGTTTCATGGAGAGGATCATTGTCGGATGTTTCTTCATATGGTTGATGCTGTTGGGTAAGTCCCTTCGACACCAGGGCCCCTCTTTTAACACGGGATGGGACAAGAAAAAATTTCAACGCATCCATCCTCGTAAGGCACCGTACTCTCCCAATGACAATGGCAACAACAACAATAACAACGACGACGACGACGGTGACAATGCCAATCCCATCGATCGTCAACACAGCAATTTCATTCCCAGCCAGTCTATACAAAATAATGGACCTGGGTCGCCTGCAATAGATCTTGGATGGCACTCTTCATCACAAGAGAGTAATTATAGTGGTGACATAAAGTACACATCCTCGAAAAATAACCTCAAGCTGCCCTTGCCAATCATTGTGATGGGATTTCCGGTAAGTCGTCCGTCTTAAGTGTTAACTGTAAATCGACGAGAACATAAGATCCACTAAACACAAAACACAACATGATGATCCTCTGTCCATGTTACAACTAACAATTATATAATATCTGTAACTGTATTATTACTCACTGTCATGTCTTTCAGAAAGCTGGAACTTCGTCAATTTTTGCCTTTTTCCAACGACAAGGTTTCCGATCCCAACATTGGTACTGCTGCAACGGTGAGTGTTTTGTTTCAATCGTTTTACTACTATAAGTCGTAATCACGCACTTGCATGTATAGATAACGGAAATTCTGACTGTCCCCCCCCCCCAACAACCAAAAAATGTTTTTTCTTTCTGTGTTGCTGCCGGCCAGCTCAAATAAATCCCCAAAAGGGAGGCCCGGATTTGATGGCCGGGTGCATGATGAAGAACCTTCGGCGTAATCACACTAATATCTTTCAAGGTTGTGGCAATGATCACATTGAAGTATTCAGCGAAATCAATGGACCGAGGAAGAAAAAATATCATCCATTGACTGGAAAGGTGGGTTTCCTCCAAGACGACGGGACGGTGGATTACGTCGGGCCTGGCAGCCGAATTTTCCTCCCCCAGCATTTTCATATCGATCGAGTTCACAATGCCTACCCCAATGCTACCTGGATTTTGAACTTGAGAGATGTTGACTCCTGGACCACATCGGTAATGGAATGGGGAGATGATTTGCAAAACAAGTTCTTTAACGAATATTACATGCAAGGCGTCGTACCTCATATCCCGCCGCACAACGACACCGATGCCGTCAACGATCTACTCCGGCGAATTTACGAAGAGCATCGTGACATGGTTCGTGACTTTGTACGGCGGCATCCTTCTCATACGCTTGTAGAAGTTAACATCATGGATGAGAATGCAGGAAATGTTTTGGGGGACGCTTTCGGCTTGGACCCGCAAGCATGGGACAATATCAATGTCAACAAAAAGAGAAAGCAAGATTACACCTCTTGGAAGTATACATTCGACGAGTTTGATTTGGAAAACAGTCCAATATGGACACTACTTTTTGTTTGTACCACAGTTTACCTGTGTTGGTTTCTAGGAGTGGACTTGTCCCTTTATTAGAGTTACTGTAAAACTGCGATGAGACTAAAAACTATTTAAAAAAATCCGCTATGAATCCAAAGGCCACGTTCCATAGGATAGGATAGTTGTGTTTGCGCGGCTTGATTTCATTATTCTGCCCCTTTGAACATCATTATCGGCTGCTTGCCGCCGTTGTTGATTGCATCGTGCTTCTGCCTTTGATAAATTCAATGGTAGCTTGGTCCTCGGACGAAAGGTTCACTCCACCAAAGTTGATGGTGCACTCTTCGTCTATGCTCCCGTCCTCGTTCTGACAAGGACGGAACAGATACTTTGCGGCTTCCCCAAAGTTGTAGGTCTCTAATGGGTCGCGGCCAGTCCCATCGTCCAAAAGTTTGACACATTTGGATCGCACGTCATAGATCAAAGGCAACCCGTTGGGAATTTCAAGGCCGGTTATTTCGCTTTCCGGAATATCACAGAGATGCATCAACAAACCACGAATGGCGTTTTCACTGCTCGAAATCAAAACTCGCTTCTTCTGATCAACTGCGTCCTTTGCTATCCTTTCCACAAAGTACGGAATGGTCCTATCCATACAATCCTTAAGCGATTCGGTCTTGGGAAGCTTTCGTTGCAGAATTATCCTGCCCTTTTCTATCGATCTGATCACGCTCTCCTTGAACGAAAATCTAACGTCGCGCAAATATTTTTGATACCGTTGATCGTTTCCGGGGTAATGAGGAGAAAAGGAGGAAACGGCAGGTGGCTTGACATTGTATCCCCTCCTCCATGCTTTGAATTGCTTTTCTCCGTGTCTTTGCTTGACCATTTGTTTTGACAAACCAGTAAGTTCTCCATACCTAAACAAATTGATAAAGAATGAATCAGTGAGGAATCAGGAAGATTTCAACGAACGCGACGATATCATAAAAAAATTGGGCCTTACATCCTCTCATTTAATCTGATGCAAACACAGATAGATTGACAAAAAAATGTGAGAACGAATTTGCGACACATTGCAAAAGGGTTTGCCAATAATATTCTCGAATAACATTTTCTTTACCTCCAAGTCTTGACCTGCGCGAAACGACAACAATTATCCTTGTTAGATACGAGTATCGACACTGATGTCCTGAAAAAACCTCAGCACAAATCAAGCTCTTACAGTTGGTAGCCACAGACTATCCATTTCGTCCATCACGTAAAGGGCCGTTTCTAGGGCACGAGAGAGCCAACTTGTGTATACAACATCGAATTCGAATCCATGTAGCTTGAGCAATCTCCCAGCTTCCTTTGCCTCTTCGATCCCTTCATCTGCGAGTGGAGCATCCTCCCATCCAGTGAAAAGACCTAGCTTGTTGTGTTGCGTTTTCCCATGACGGATGATGACAATCACAGAGTCTAGGCGCGTTGGGGCTGTCCTACGGCTACCTAAAACATCTTCTGAAGCGGGAATGGCTGTGACACAAGGCTGCGCGAAAAAGTTGGGGATGACCCTCTGGTCATCGTCGTCGTCGTCATCATCATCATAGTCACCATTCAACGAAAGGTCAGTAGAGATACTCTTCGCAATTTCTATTGCTGTTGCATTTTCGGCTACGTCATGAAATACTGGTGCATCTGGATCAAATTGAACTCCACTTTGTAGCTCTTTCATTCCTTTAGCCCACAGTTCGTCTTCTGTTAGACTAATCGGTTTTCCAAAATTTCCATCATTCCCATCGTCTTCCAAAGCATTCCAGTCAATGAATTCGCTGGCCCATTTACCAAGCTCTCTTTCGGCCTCGAGCTTATATAGACTCCGCTCCAGTCCTGTCATAGGTCGCTTGTGTCGACTCATGGTGCCTTCGTAGCCTGGCACAGACTGCGACCACTGGGCTTCTCGTTTCAGAGCTTCCTTCAGTAACCCAGGCTTCTCCAAAAACTTTCCATTCATATGCACTTGACTGACAGAATGTTCCTCCTTACTTGGCGGAGTTGATTTGAGTTGTCCATTTGAATCCTTTTCAAACTTGTACACTATCGGAATGCCTGTTGGGATTGCTACATCTTGAATTTCTGCATCCCCGATGTTATCAATTGTCTTCACTAATCCTCTCAATGCTGCAAGAAAACAGTATTAGAAATGAAAAGAACAAGAATACTTCGTCCACCTCGATACATTGATAGGGTACGTACTGTTCGCATGTGCTACAACAAGGACGTTACGTCCTTCCATTAGCTCGTAGACAATCTTGTTCTCCCAAAGTGGAATTGTCCTCTCCATACAGTCTAACAACGACTCTGTGAGAGGGATTTGTTCTTTTGTTAGATCAGCGTACTTTCGTTCGCGCCCGGGGTAGTAAGGATGACTTTCTGTCATGGGAGGAGGACGAGATCGAAGAGACCCTCGCCATTCTTGCACCAGCTCTGCCCCCAATCGCTCCGCCGTTTGGGTCTTACTTAAACCTGTCAAACTGCCATAGTGTCTCTCGTTGATTCTCCAAGACTTGAATACTGGCACGTAAACTTCGTTCAGCTCCTGCAAAAGAATCCAAACACTTCGAATAGCTCGTTTGAGACGCGACGTAAATACTACGTCGATTTCATATCCTTGTTCCATCAAAAGTCGTGCAGCATGTTCCATCTCCCGCGTTCCTTGCTCAGTCAGATCAGCATCGTCGCTCCAGCCAGTGAATGTCTTGTTTCGATTCCACGTCGATTCTCCATGACGGACCAGAATGAGCGTCCCGGGTTCTTTTGTGGTAGATCGGTTCAGAAGGAACTTGGCTGCATTGACAGGGAATTTGATAACCTTTTTCCAAAACGATCGTTGCCTTCCTGGCTTCATCATGTCAGCGTAACCATCTTCATCCAAATCGTCTCTGTTTCGGTTTTTGTTCTTCTTCTTGTCGTCCTTGTCTAGAAACGGGCTATATCCAGAAGTCATGGAATATCCATTAAAGTAAGTCATTTCGGTTGAGACAGCCCTGTCACCAGAACATGATTGTTCATTCGGAACAGGAACGCCATTGATTACCACATCCACCAATTCAATATCTTCTTCTGGTCGATTGACGTCCTTACCCTCATTGTCCCCGTTGCTGCCGACCGAGAGCCGCTGGGATTTTGACAGCAACGACGACCTCGAAGGCGATGGGACAAAGCAGTCCACTTGCACGAGGGCGCAAAGGATGCTAGTGACCACCAGAAAACATGTTGCGAGAATGACGCTACGATTGATCGGTGATGACGACATGGCAGCCCTGTTGTTGTATACAGCAGAAAATTTGAAGCGATCGTTTCGCTGTCATGAGAGCATGATATTATGGAAAACGTTCGAACGAACTGTAAGACTAGTAGAACGCAATATCATCGAGTCTACTAGCTAAGCCATACCTCCTCTAGCTAGTAGACTACGTCGTACTCCTTTTATTACTACTACTACTAGAGCTACTTTGGTTGAATGCAACGGAGTGTACCCGGTATGTATGGTAGGAAAACGAAGCTGCCGAATTAGAACAAGGTGTTTCACGACACCACGTCATTTCGTTCGTGACTGACATTTTCTCGTGACTGATTTTACAGTCCGATGACGGCAGGCATACAGACAGGCAAATGATCATGCCAACAAGTTTTCACCGTTCACCGTCCCTCGCTAACTGATCACTGCTACTACGACGTATTACTCTACTATGCTTGATGCTCTGTCCTCATCCATGGATGAGCGCTCTATCCAAAGCAAAAGGTGTACCCAATAACTCCAGCTTCGGGGGTCTGTTAAACTGGACTGCTACCGTCTCATCACACAGAAACACTCTTACATGAGTAGCCAGAGGCAAAGAATCGCGATCCTTCCTGGCAAGGATGGAGGAAGCGGCAATAGAACATCCTCGGCTGGGGCCGCAACGTACAAGGAATCTTGTGATTTGATCGACCTTTCATCGTACAAAGAAATTCGAATGAGTGACAATGAGGACGTGGTGAATTCATCTTTGGTAATCTGTCAAGCCAAAGTAACCATGGAGGAGCTGGTACGGTACACCATGCGGAGTAAAAACATGATTCCCAAAGTGGTGGCTGAATTTAGGAACATCACCGTCGGTGGAGCGATATCTGGAGCTGCATTGGAATCTACTAGCCACAAGTACGGACAATTCATGGATACTGTGGCATGGATCAAAGTTCTGACTGGCTCAGGAGAGATCGTCACAACAAACAAGGGTGATTCACTTTGGTGCAGTCTCAGTGGAACGTACGGAAGCATTGGGATTGTCTTGGAGGCTGCCTTGGAGTGTGTCCCAGCCACACCTTATGTTCAAGTTTCATACTATGCTTTTGATAGTGTTGAACATGGTGTAAAGGCATTGCTTAACGTGGTGTCAGAGAAGAGACATGTATTCCTAGATGGCCTGACATTTCCTCCGCAGCAAGTCCCTTTGCAAGCGGTCGAAGACCAAAATCCTGCAAACAGAAGAGGAACGGTTGTAATGCAAGGGGAAATGACAGGCTCATTCGAAGATCCGCCTAGAGTTCAAGGATGGAAATGTAAACTGCACGGTGGATCCTTCTACTACGAACACGTCCGAGACTTGCTGAACGAACATTTAAGAAAAGCAAGGAAACGAAACAACGTGAGATCCGATCGAACCACCGTTGAAGCATTCTTCCAAGAGGTAATCTACATGGAGGATTATCTTTTTCGATATGATTACGGCGCATTTTGGATGGCGCGACCCATGGCATTTGAGCCCAACAAATTGCTGTCCTACTTTCCATTCATCATTGGCCTGTTTGTTGCCTCGTATCGGTGGGTACGTATCGTGACAGGGTCCATGTTTACTACGAAAACGCTATTTAAGATTTTGAAACAAACTCCGGAATCGGTTGTGGCCAAACGAATGGTCGTTCAAGATTGCTACATCCCTCCGGAGACTGTCAACGGCTTCCTTTCCTGGGTGTACAGATCGATACCTATCTCTACCCCCATTTGGCTCTGTCCCGTTCTCTTCAACGATAACCAACTGTTCACACCAAGTTACAAAAAACAAAATCAAAGCAAGCCGACTGTCTCCGCTCCAGTCATGATCAACTGCGGGATATATGGCCGCGTGTCTGATGGACGAGGCGCATACTACACCCAGCAGCTCGAAGCGATGTGTGAACAAGTGGGAGGGAGAAAGATGCTGTATGCCCAAAATCACTACACGGAAAGTGCCTTTTGGCGTATTTTTGACAAAAAGATATACGATTTGTTACGAGAATCCCATCATGCTACAGAAGCTTTCCCATCTCTCTACGAGAAGACGTGTGGTGTTGCTGAATGGAAGAACACATGGGTAGAAGCAATCATGTCGCTGTTTCTATGATTTTCACCCCACAAATCTACATTTTTGGTTGTCGAATCAAATCTATTTTAAGGCTATACCAACTACCACCTGCCATCGATTCCGCATCTGAGAAGTTGGCTCACCCGCCTGGCCCCCAAGGGGGCGGGGCAAATTATGCAACAGTTTTCCGTCCACTCAGTACCCTGTTGCCCACTATTCAGTACTGGAAAGGTGAAAAACCTCACGAATGAGGAAACGTCCAAACCACTAAGTATCGGATATGGCGTGGTCTTCCAAAAACAATGCTGGGAAGGCAGCAATAACCACATTAATGTGTTGGGTGTATTGATATATTCTACCTGTTGCAACCCAATAGGGCGGATTGTACGTGTAAAAGAAGCCTTCCATGTCAAGCACCAATAGTATTTCTAATGAAATAGTACCGTCCATTTGCATTTGACACCCGGATGAGTTATGATGCCATTTCTTCCAAAGAAATGCCCGTGCCCACCACAACTCTATCAGGAATCATGCATATGCATAGGCATTCTTCCTCGTCTCCCTTTGCCCCCCTCCAACTAAATAATAGAAATCCAATATTTCCGGTTGGACACCGGTTCTGCATGATGCCATACATAAGACAGCAGTAGCTTGTACCACCGCCGGGACGATCTCCTCCATTGTACTAATAGATCGTATGTGGATTCTTTGTTCCGCAGGCTCTGACATACCTGCGTTGAGCCCCCTACCACGACAAGGTGCTTCCGTTTCACTGATAGATTGACTGTGGATTCTTAGTTCCACAGGCTCTGACAAATCTGGGTTAAGCCCCCCATACCACGACACGGTGATCCAGATGGCTGCCCCCCCCGCATTGATGTGTCAAGCATTGATGTGTCAAACATGGATGCAGCAGACCTCTCACCTCCAATGGGGTGGTTGTAGCAGTAGTAGCCGAGCCAGTTGTTTTCCGCCTAGAGCCAAGCTTGACGCTATAGTCTCAAGGCTCTCCGCTGAGAAAATTCTTGGAAATCTCCCTCTAAAGTCGATGTTGATGGCGCTTCTTTCACTTAGGCTACGTCCCTTTATCCAGATCGTCGGTGAAGGTATCAAGAGAATACAAGGAACATCCCATAGGTTTCATGAACTAAAGGTGTGAATGTATTGAGAAGGCTTCCTCCAATGTTCATGATCAACAGTACAGAATCCGCTCAATAAGTTTTCGATGTTTTTGGGACTGGCAAGAGCCATTGATGCTTGAGTACCACGACTAACAGGGTCGGCGTCATCCACTGCTTCTTTTCCAAGACTACATGGCATCCAAGAACCGGAATGTCCAACCCCGGAGCCATGACACCTCAAGCAATGGTAATTTGAAGGAGTCGGCCTCTTTGTTCTACTACTAATCACTACAAAAACAGTTATCGTTGATTTGATCTCTATGTTTTATGGTGCATTCGTTGGATCATTTTATCGAATAGTTCGAGTTTCGCATGCAGCTTCTGTGAGGGTTCTCTATTGGATGAGATTGTCTTCACAACTGGTTTGTTCCAAATAATCAAACAGTGCAGCTGTACAGTGCGATTCGGTTGTAGAAAGATTGCGTAGCTTTATCCTTTTTTAGTCGACATGGTGTTACTTTCCCTTGAAAAGATGCATCCGTATGCAATTCGCGGGAGCCCTGGAGGGGGCGCGATCGGTCGTTCAAGATATCGAGGCACAGGAGGTGGCAAGAGAGGTTTCCCTACAGCTTCTTGGATAGTTCTTCGGGCTATGGGTATGGTATTGCGGGTTAGATCAGGGAGCTTGAAATAAGAAATTGTTTGAGAAACTTTGCATGTATCTGCAGAGCGTTTCTCACTCAGCCGGGTCAAAGCTGACCCATGAGCATTGCTCCGTCCTTCAAGCGGATGAATCGGAGAACCAAGAGATAGAAGAGCTTGCAAGCCATCTTTTTCCAGAGACGAAAGCGGTGCGGAACTTTCGGCATCAAACGTTGTTTTAGACTTCTTTCCCGGTTCTTCAGCCGTAATAGCGTCATCGTCGAAAGGAATGACATGTACGAGCTTGCGCTTGCGACGTTCGCCAACTACTATGGTCAGCCGTTGTTTCATGTTGCTAGAGATGTCTTCGATGCGGGCTCTGGTGTTTTTTGTCAATGTATGGAGGTGAAGATCCATTCCTGTTTTTATTTCCGTGTACTTTTTCCTACTACTACAAGCTGTCAACTATGCGGTCAAGTTTCCTCCGGTCTGTCCAATGAAGCATGAGGAAACGAAGACCCGACTTGAAACACTGCTTCAGCGCGTCTATGTAGAATTTACGAATACGTCGTTGTAGAGAAAGCCCGTCTTCCTTAAACCGGAGGAACGAATCAATCGAAAAAAATGAAGTTCGTCTTCCGCAAGTGCAAAGAGGCATTAAGTAACTGCGGGTCTTCAGCGTTACTTTTAACAACGATCAAACACGCATCATGTGAAATCTGAAGTGGTCCAACTGCAATTTCGATGGAAGCGAGAACTCCTCTTATTGATTGAGAGCAAAAGATTCTCTCGGTGATGATTTTATTTGATTGCGGGAATGGAGGATAGAGTGTCGGGAGTCGGGAATGAAAGAAGAAGTTGATCACCGATCATCGTCCCAGATCCCTCCGATCCTGTGGTCCAATTAGAATCAAGGAAGTTGATGCCATGCATCTACTACGTAGTACTACGTATCTATGGTCTCACTGTTTTGATGAGATATCTCCACTTTCTGTCTGTCAACAGGGATGTTGACGACAGTGACGATGAGGAATGAAACAAACACGGCAATTTCGATAGATATGGTGGCAAATGTAAACCTCTTTCGTCCCTTACGTTAACTTCAGAGAATCCACTAGGAGTTTTGAGGCTGGGAGTGTTTAGTCTCATCATGCACGACATTGATGAGAAAACTGCCGAAGCGATTGTTCATCATCTCATGTGAAATGTCTCGCAATGGAGTGGCAGAGAGTTCAAGATCCCTGTGAAACACATCCCGAACATGTTCGTTGAAAAAAGAATCAAGTTCAGACTACGAAGATTTCTGCACGAAAGCATCTGTGTCTTGCATATGTCTGCTCTCTCCGCTTCATACATGATTGCAGAGATCAAATCCGTGATATTGGGAGGTGGTTCCTATAACACAGATAGAGGAGCCGAACAGTTCAAGTTGCGCCTGCCATAAAGGTCAAAGCAACATCAAACCGTCTCTGTTTCCGAACACGTTTCCACCATGTCACAGGAGATGAGCTACCTAGCGAAACGGGGCATGCAGCTGCATTTCATTGTGTCTTCGATGGCCTTCAGTTGATTACGAAGAAAAGAATCGAACTTGCTTATTCGACCGATCAAATTTCGTACCTATTATGAATTGGATCACTACCTTGGATGACGCCATGTGACGGACGTGTGCTGGATGATGGCTACTTGAGCCACTCGAGAGGAAGGGGACGACTCTACTCAAATGGCGACAACAAAATAAAAGGAACCCAAAAACTCATGCTCGTGTTGCTTCAAGAATTTTGTGGCCGTGCTTTCTGTCATGTCTCGTTCATCTGTCGTTTGTACCCATGGTTGCTCATGAGTAGTACAGGTATATCAGAACACTTGCAAGGAAAAGACATTTCCGAAATTCACTTCCACATTATGTTCTCTCAACGATTCTATTCTTGGATTCAAGACCAATGGTAACTTTCCAAAGAAACAGGAGCTTGGCGTGGAGAGAGGCTGTCGAGTATGTGCATGCATTTGTGAATTCTTGGTTCTTCTCTCGCAAGAGGGAAGAGTACAAGGAATCTTGCCCATCAAGCACGGATGAAGATTCCTGGCATCGACACCATCCCATCTTCCGTCAGGGCTGAACCAAATAACTGACTGAGAAAGAGAAAGAAAGTAGACGTGAGTAACAACTAACAAATGAACCATTTTTGTTGGCTCATACTACAATATTGGAGGAACTATATTAGGCGAGTATTCATTAAAAGCGATGAACTGTACGTCGTCGAGCATTTTATGTTGTCGCTGGATATTGAAAACGAAGACGGTGTCCGGAAACACGAAGTATTTTCCACCGGTACGTTGCAGTCATGGAACTGTCCCACTCTAGTAGTTCTTTCAGAGGTGCTTCCTGTCATTTCGATTTGTCGGAAGCCTATGTATCGAGGATAACAAACGCTGTTGCGACATACCTTCTAGGGCATTCTCCTCTAAAATCTAAACATTCGAAGATCAATCTACCATCTCCGTCCCTACGGCGGTTGCTGTATACAAATTGCGATATAAATTTTCATGAATTCAAAACCAGCCAAATCTTGGCCGATCAATCGCACTTCCTTTTCTGGGTTTTCCACAGTACCAAAAATCCCCACCGTAGTCAGCCACATCAGTCCAGTCATCATAGGAGGCAAATCCATATCGAGCTTTGAGCTCGGAGAATGCATCAGAACCACTTGGTCCGAGGTCAACACAGGTGACACCATCAGCCTCCAATGCCCGCTCGATCAAACTGTAGACACTATGGAACCATACATAGTTCTTGGCTGCCTCGTCATCTGCGTAGAACCACTGGCCTCGGATAGTCTTTCCTTTTCGGACCTTTCAAGTGCACGGCCACGAGGATTCAAGCAGGATCAGTTTATTTGGAAGAAAGAACAACAGACTATCGGCAGCAATAAAAGGTGGCTTGGATGTTACAAATACAGTGGCACGTACCTCGTGTGCTATGGCAATGACTTTGTTGGTGGTCGCATTGCGATACTCGCGTATGTCACCTGTCATCCTTGTAGTTCCAATATAACGACTCACGGCCTCCGCAAGCGCGTCAAAAAAGGCTTCCTTGCCGTACATATTGGAAAGCAGTCGTACTTCGTGTGCTACTACGCATCGAAAATGTGCCAGAGACGAGTGAGGAGCCGGCTTGCCACCCTCGATATGTTTCGTTGTCACTGTAATGTTTTGATCTAGCGCACGCTTGATTGTTCTCCGACAACCTCTTGGAAGGCTGGCAACCCAATCGTCGACAGTGGTAATATTTTTCAACTCCAACAATGCATGTGGTCGAGTTTTGAATCGCCCAGTCCATTGTGCCGCCCCCATGGCCCTATCAATGATGACATGTCGATGAGGTAAGAGATCTTCAACGATTTTGTAGGGGCCAACAACATGCTACACGTACCCCAGTGAGTTGTACTCTCTTTCTTCAATGGTGAACTTATCCCCCACAGGTTCTTCTTCCAGTGGCAACAGCTTTCTTGCCCTTTCGGCCATCTGAACAGGTACGCTTGTCGGAGGTAGATTTCCAAAGATAGCGGCAATGGCTAGCATAAGATTGTTGTATTCGTCGATGCCCCGGAAGGCCAGCGACACCCATGCAAATAGAGACGCCACTTTTTCATCATCAAGTTGAGTATTTACAAAAACTTCCAAATCATTCGAATCTTTGGAGCCGTCGCAGCCAACAGATGCTGCTCCCCAACCATTAAGAGTTCTTCGTGAGCCAAAAGAGATAGAGGAAGACAACGAAAATGACGCCACTAAAGCTGGCAAGAGCAAGAGACTCAAGGATACCACAAATCTCATCGGGAGAAGATGTGTTCGTGCAGCTCAGTAAGAGCAAGGTATTAATGGAATTGTTCTTGCGGTGGAATGTCGTCCGTCACAACGACAGCTTCCTGTCAAACTTCTTTACTACCAGTACTATTAGGCCTTCAGGACCAAGGAGATCAACATTCTACGTCGTAAAAATGATCGACAAAAAGGAAAAGAAAATCGAAGTATGACGTCATAGTAGAACAATACGGAGTATACCTGTTAGGGTTGGGTTAGGGTTGGGTTAGGGTTGGGTACTCAGGGTACGTATCATAGTACCGGTAGTACGAGCTAGCTAGAGTACTTCGCACTTATACAGTTATTAACACTGAAATCTCTGATAGCAAACGATCATGCCTCACTCGTTCTATCATACGTTCGGTTATAAGAAAAAATACTACGTATTACGTTCTACCGGAGTACCTACCGGTACCTACGACGTAGAGGTACCGGTACTACCGTACTACGAGTGCACAAGTAGTAGTAGTTATTCTCTTTTGGCTGTAAAAGTATTCCTACCAGTACTGTTCCTCCAGGAACTAGCCAGAAGAGAGTTAGCGGAGTAAAGGTTGTCACCAAGCAAACGTGGTTGTTATTAGATCAAAAAATTCCACATTGCTCTACTATATCCACATGGATCTTCATGTGCTAAACTTATTCTCCCACCGATAACTACCTCCTGGCCACGGTTTCCATTCTTTTCGACGTAATCCCTGAACGAAGCATACGGCCTGACGGTAACTGCATCATCATCCTCTTCAGTTTTGGGCTTATTTCTCTGCCAGAACCAACTCCGCGCCCTATTTTGTCGAATATCGCCACCTTTGATGACGTCGATGCAAACGTCGCTCCCATTGAGATTACGCAGACTCTCGATACATCCATCTTGCAGAGTTCCTGCTAAAAAAGCAAATGTCGAATACTTGCTTCTTCCCCCATTCATTTTAGCATTGGTGTAGCAATTGAGACGCCATTTTTCGCCCAGGTTGTTGGGATCGGCCACAAGATTCTTTTCGCTGAACTTTTGAATAAAGGCGCCCTCATTTCGGCAGGCATACCACCAAAAGATGTTTCCTGGGAGCCCACAAAGGACACGGTACGATTTTTTAACCTTCGCAGGAGTATTGCTAGGCCTTAAGAAGAATGGAAGTCGCGGAACCGATGATAGTATCACGTTCGAAATCTTGGCATGGTTGATTGGATGTTGCGAGTTCACAGAGTTTGCAGCAATTTGTAGTGCAATGGGTGAACAGCCACCATTGGCGACGACACACATCGGTTAATAACATGCGTCTTCTCGACATCTTCCATCAAATGTTCAATCTGAGATGTCCAATCCGTGATGTTGAAAAGGGGGTACTTCTTCATTTCCACCGGTTTCGAGTGTGCCGCAGTTTTGTACATTGTCGCGTTGCATGCACTGCCACTACCGAGCAAATCAGGAGCAATCACTAGGAAGCGGTTCTTTCGTTGATTTTGTTTGCTGAAATCATCTTCATAATATGTTGTTGCCAATGATGACATCAATCGTTCATAAAACCATTTCGAAATGCCAACCCCAATCGGATGGATGAGTACAATCCCGGTTGTATTGAGTACGCTGGATCGTGAGTCGTACCCAACTTTCATCAGATCATAGTCATAGGTGAAAGTCACTGAAGTTCCTGTACTTGTTTTGTCGTCGCTGTTGAAATTCTGCCAAAAGAACAACGTTCTCGATATTTTCCCAAGAACATTGGTGGACCGTTTCGATGTTGCGATAAATTTTATTTGGTCGCTGGACAGTGGCAGGCAGAAAGTTGATCGACACCGTGTGACTGTGGAATTAGTTACATATTCGTCTCGATTTTTTTCTTCTGCATAGGCTGAAAGTCGAATCCGACGGCCTGTTACATCTGATGTGATGAGTTGTTGTTGACTTTTAAACGATTGCAAGAAATAGTTTTCAGCTTGGAAGGCAAATGTTTCACAAACAATTCCCATGTACAATAGGACCGTAAATATAGAGTATTGCAGCTGAGGTCTCCAATTCATGGCTCTATGAGGGAACGAGACTTTTATATTTAGAGTTAGGGTAAATTCAGAAAACCATCGAAAGACACGAGTTGTTGCTTGGATTTCAGAAAAAAGGTGGATTCAAGGATCTCGGCGATTCACAGTCAATCCGCTTGATCAAAGTACCACCGTAGCTACTCGTGGGGTGTACTACGACGTAAGTACCTACATACGGTAGATAGACAAATAACGGTTACGGTATGATACCTACTGCCGCAGCTACCGGTAGGTACCGTAGTCTTACTGGTACATAGTCTATTGCACGACTTGCATTACGGCTTGGGTACCGGTAGGTGGAACGGCGTATGCGACGTAGGAGGAACCAAGATCGAGTCAAAGTTTTCCCGGAAGACAGGTTGATGACACTACGACGTATCATACCCTTTCAGAGTACTGTCGTAGTGTAAACAGTGTTTACAGTAAAAAGGCCATTCGACCCACCCCGACAACACAAAACAAAACGACATCAAATCGATTTCTCCTCTCTGTAATGCATATCTAGCTAGCTAGTTGCCGATCAACTTTAGCGCGATATCAACATTTCAGCAATAGTATCCCGACGCAGAAGGAACCCGTCGCCGTCTTTCTTGAAACTGTTTGTCTGACAGTTCCCACAATATCGCTGAGTTTCTTTCCTCGAACTGCAGAGGTGCATTTAATTCCCTTTCTCGGAAGCTTCTGCTCTTTGCTGTCTTCGCTAAAAAAGTACTAATCTATCTTAATCGGGACGACATCGGCGATGAGTGAGAAACAAAGGCGACCATTACGCAACAACAGTGAAAATCTGCCCTCGAATGACTATGAAAAAACTGGTGCTGTCGTGCCCCAAGAAGGGAACCCTACCGTAACGAACGTTGCAGTCAAGCCCAATACAAGACAGGAAACCAATGTTACCTGTCGAAAACCACCGTTGCCTTCGACTCCGACATTGCCCCTATCTCCCAAAGCGCGTCCGACGAGGGCATCGGCGTCTCGACTTGCTCTTGAGGACAAGGATGAACACGATCTGAAGCCTGTGCAACCACCCCAAAGAAGGGACAGGAATGGATCTCCAACAAAAGCGCCAGAATATAGAAGCGTATCCAGGACGTTGTCATCGTCCGATACTTCCAGTAGAAGCGTACCAATGCCACCGCCGTTGACGTATCAATTGACTGACCCGATCTCGAACAAGACTAGGGGTGCTCGGACAAATCCTCTTCCACCTCCACCTACGGAAACTTCTCCCGCACATTTTCAACAATTCGACTCTCTTTCAGAAGATGCGCTGTCGTCTCGTTCCAATTCCATTCAATCATCATGTACTGATGGCACTACCAACACCCTGGACCTTGTTTTGGCAAAGAGGTATGCGGCATATTATGGAGGGAAGCCGTCAGAGGAGCAGAGAGCTTCAGAGCAGGACAATATAAAGAATGCTGTAAAGCGTCCTTCATCTTTGACAACCGATAAAAGAAGCTCAGGAAATGCTGATCGGTCCAATCAAATTGTACTGGACGAAAAACGGCGCAAAGCGAGGGGGTATATTTCTCGCGACATCGAAGATTATGTTGCTTCGTCTCACATGGGGCTGGCTGATTTCGAAGACGAGCATGACGACGAGTCTCAAGACAATTCATTGTCAACGACTCCAGATCCACCCTCACTTCGACTTCGTGAACACTATTTACGGCCAGGAGCCTACCGTATGCGACAGGGAGAAGAAGGCCGTCATGTAGACAATGATTCACTAGCAAGCTCCAGTTTGCGGACTTTGAGCACGTTGCGAACGAACATAGGCATCGGCATCATTGAAGCAAGCTTGGTGGAAGATGAAGGGTCGCCCAAGAGAAAGGGAAAGCGTCCCTATCCATCTGTTCCGGATGGCTTCAATGCCCAAATGAGCGTCAGTGACAGCACCCCTGCCATCCAAAACCTCATCTTGAGCGACACTGGAGAAAACAATGAGTTCTACATTGCTGTTAACAATCGAAGCTACGATATGAATGACGATGGAGACCGCGAAATGCCCAGTGCACCCTCTCTCCCGACCTACGCCATCGGCGGTGGCGCAGTGACGGTTGCAACCACCTCCTCTTGTGATCATGTCGTGGAAGCTCTGCCACTTGACGAGAGGCACACCATTCGTGCGTTTTTTCGGAGGAAGAAGATTCGTTGCATGTTGTGTATTCTTGGCCTCGTCTTTGGGTTATTGACGGTTGGAACGGTCTATGCTGTAACAGGATTCGTTTTCATGGAAGGCGGCAACGGCGCTACCATGTCCGCTGCCCCTTCGAGTTCACCAACACCCGAAGGTGACATGCAACTTAAATACTTTGTACAAGTCGCGGTCCATGATTACACACGGGAAGCGTTGAAGTGGAATACCTCGCCCCAATCAAAGGCACTTCAATGGCTAAAAAACAATACCAGTTTAGAAGCATACCCAGTGTCAAGGCGTTTGCAGCGATTCGCCCTGGCGACATTGTACTTTTCGACAGGTGGAGAACGCCGTTGGGAAGAAGATGGTGGTTGGATGTCAGATGAGGACGAGTGCACTTGGTTCAGTACGGAAGACGAGATTCCATTGTGTGAGGATGGCAATTATAAAGTGATATCTCTCCGAAGCAACGGGCTACGGGGAACCATTCCTCCAGAACTTTCTCTCCTGTCCTTGCTGAAGTTTCTGATACTCGAAGAAAACGTGTTGACCGGTTTTATTCCAGGAACTTTGGGAGAGCTGACTGGCCTGAAAGAAATTCGCCTATGTAAGTGGTAAACACCATCTAGCTATCCTTGTTCACGCTTCCCAGACTTGACCAGGCTCACAATTTGGGATTGTTATAGTCGATAATTATTTGACTGGAAAAATCCCTTCCGAATTATCAACGCTTAGCAACATGGAGATACTTGATCTCGGTAAGAACATTCACGTTGCTAGTTTCCCAGCATGTTGTCTTGTTCTCATAGTATCTCTCACTTCCTGCAACTTTGGCGATAGAATACAATATTTTGGCACAAATCTTACCACCTTCTTTAGGCCAGATGACGAAATTGGAGCAACTTCTATTGGACCGTAATTCCTTTGTTGGGACTATTCCATATGAATTCAAGACATGGGAGAATCTGAAAGTCTTGTATTTATTCAAGAATGAGCTGAGTGGCAGCATACCTTCTGAGTTGGGGGAGCTGTCTAATCTTGTGGATGTTGAGATGGATGTTAACAGACTCGTGGGAAAGATCCCTCCAGAGATTGGGCAGTGGAGGCAGCTGCAGCATTTGAATCTAGGCAATAACACACTGTCAGGAACTGTTCCATCTGAAATTGGATTGTTGACTCAGTTGAGAAGCTTGGATATATTTTCCAATGAGTTAGTTGGGACTCTTTCCTCTCACTTTGGAATGATGACGATGCTGCAAGAGATTTATTTGGAGCGTAACTATTTGGATGGGAGGCTGCCTCTGGAACTTGGGAACCTCACTAGGCTGAAAACACTGTGGTTGTTTTCTAATGGTTTTGTTGGTGTGATTCCCTCCCAGATTGGTCTCTTGACACAGCTAGAGGACTTGGATGTCTCTCACAATGAATTTGGCGGTCTCCTTCCTACAGAGCTGGGTTTCCTGTCATTGATTCAAAATCTCAATTTGAGCTCAAATAACTTCACAGGTAGCATTCCCAGTGAGTTGGGATTGTTGACTGCCCTGACAAGTCTTAGTCTACATGACAATGCTTTCACTGGTATTATCCCCACGCAGGTCTGCAATTTGGTCAGTTCTTTTGCTTTGAACCTAACTGTGGAATGCTCCATGGTTCAGTGCAACTGCTGTCGCTGTTCGATTCTATAAGTCTGCATCCTTTTGAAGAATATCTTACTCTGTAATATGATTAGTACTGAATTATGATGTTTGAATGGTTGAAAGTATAGGTCGCGGTCCGCTCTTCAAAGTATGTACTCGGTAACTCCTCGGTAGTACTTTGCTGCTCCTCATACGTCTTGGCTATCTAGCCTGCACCTTCATGATAATTGCACGCTACTAGACTACCGTAGCGCATTATTACTTATTAATTGTACGACGTAAGTCATACCGTACCTCGTACTGTATATAGGGTAGTAGACTATCGTAGGTCGTTCTGTTACATTGATGACTGTGAATACAACATCATCATGGTGTGATGATAATACGTACCGGTAGGTCGAATCGTCACCAACAACTCCTTCTTCATCTCTGAATCTCATCATCAACTGCATCATTAAGTCTACCGTACTTGTACCTACCCTGTATTTTACTGATGATCCACACTACGAACTGGCTGTGAAGCGATTCTGACTTCAGGGTTCTGTTTTTATGTTTTTATTTTTTATACTTCGGTATTTACTGCAGTACTGCAGTATTTACAGTTAGTACGTATGATACCATACGTTTGTGGAGCGACTTCACTTTCAAATATCATAGCACTAGCTCTAGCTAGAGAGTTCTATTTATAGTGCGTGGGAGTGTGTTCGACACGAGTACATGTTCCTCCAACAGATGCATTGATCGTAAATTTGATTTTATTGATGGTCTCTCCACTTCGGAAAAACTAATTTCGTACGCTCTACTTAACTCGCAAGCTTGGGTCCTGAGTCCTGAGAACTCCGTCCATGAATATTAAAGCGCCAACAACTTTTTCCATAAACAATCGACATTGAAAGACAAAAACAATTGGTCTTGTAACATGTGAATTATTATGGTGTTTTTAAATAACGTTCCATATATCCTTCAGGTCAGTTAACTTACTGTTAATTTCCCAAAAGTCGCGCATTAAACGGAGCTTTCGTCATATTTTCTTCTTGTGAACGGAATGTTCGATTCGAAGGAAGACGTACCGGCAGTCGTAGAACGGTAGTAGTCCAGTGTATTTTTGGTTTTGGTTTTTTTAACACCGAAACAACGGAACCAGAATCATTCATAAAAACATTTCGTACTGTGTATAAAATAGACAGTGCGTCTTGTATTTATGAAGGACTACTCGCGTCGTCAAAGAGTCGTTCTAGCTAGACGCCGGTAAACGAACCACCAAACAAAAGCCAACACCATGAATCCCTCAAGTAGCTTAATTTCTCTTTGTTCTGGCGCTGTTTCGGATGGCGAAGGCTTTCGACGCCTTCTGGTTGAGAGTCCTAACAGTGAGGGAAGGATCCAGACGTCTCGTTTTTTGGGAGATGGAGATATGGGAAAGCATCCAAAGGCAATGAATGAGGCATCGTCACTATCACGACGTGCTTTTGGTATTAAAGCTATCGATTTTGAGAACAACCCCGGAAGTTGTAAAATTCGAGATGGATGTTTTTCCAAGGAGATCCGAGGTGGCGGTCCTGTAACAAAAAATCCCACCATCGAAAAGCCATCATTATTTTTTCCGACACGCACAAGTATTTTGGGGAGGAACGGTTTGACGAGCGAAGCCCATTTGTCAGTTTTCGGTGGAGGATTTCCCATGCCCCGACTACACAAAGATATTTTGAGTCCGTACTCTGAGCCCCCCTCTGACAGCTTGAGAAAACCCGATGTATCGAGCACCTCGACGTTCGTACAACTTGCGTTGAAACTTGCCAACAAAGGATCCCAGAATACCGCCACGAGCTCAGTTTTCCAGAAGGATCCTCACACTGTTCATTTGGCAAGAAAAGCTCCTAAATTTTCTTCTTTTCCCTTGCCTACATTGACGAAAGTCAAGAGAAACCGAAAACGAAAGCCCTACTGCTTGCAATCTTACGAAAGGATGTGGGAATCTATCAAAGTTAAAGCATCAACCAATACGGCATCGTTCGGTGATGAAAAAGACTCTATCTTTGTCAAGCAAGAACTCTTCCGTCGACGGGTTCACCAAGGGATGCGACTTTAAGAGGCTCGGATCCTCCTTGCTCTTTTTTTCCCCAGTCTACAAACGCACGTACATATGCAATGCATCGTTATCCACAAACTATTTATATACACTACTACGTATTATAATATCTTTCATACAATTTCACGAAAAAGGAAAACATCAAGAAGGTTTTTACATTTTTATTCCCATATAAAAAAAATGTAAGTAGTCAAGAATGTTTTCACTTGACTGTGAATACACTTTTCTGACCTACACCGTCATAGCTCGTTACGTAAGAAGAATATGCTCTCATTCTTTGTTGTCATTGGATGGATATGCCACGCTATGATACAACACACTGGACGACCTTTCCAGCAGTTCCAGAACAAATGCCCTGCAGTCTTTCGTTGCCGGTTGCCGCTAATAAAACTTCTTGAGACCTGACTGACAGTGAGGAATCGAGTATGTTGTTATGATAGTACACATACATACTGTACTTCGTACTAATACGTGCTCCGGAGTACGAAGCAGTACGTACCGTAGTTACTGTTACCTAATTGCACGAAGTACCGTAGACCACCGGTTTACCGTACTTCTGTATGTACGGTACTCCGAACGACGTATGATACGTCGTAACATGTGCTACGTATTATACTACGTGATACGTAAATAACAGTAAGACAGTAAGACAGTCGATGTTGTCACAGTCGTCGTTCATTTTATATTGTGTGCATTGGCTTGGAGTTTTGTTTGACCTCAACCCTTGCGGAAAATATTTGAGGTGCGGGACAACCCTATCTTTTTTGTTCTCTTCTTTTTTTCACTCCATTCCAAGGATGACGAGTGACGAGGAAACGTCTTCCTCTCGGAACGTCTGCATGTACTACTGAAGTACGTCGTATGATACTGGAGGTAAAAGTGAGTGATGGTTTTGCTTCTTGATGTCATTCGTTCCAGCAGTGTGTCTGGAGGTCGCAGTCACCTCAATAAAAGCTGACAACTTTTACAGTCGTGACACTGGTGTTGCGAATGATCCTTCACTTGGACGGAACGTACATACTAGTAGGATCACTCTTTCGTATTTTGCTTCCACACAGTCGTTGTATCAGCTGACGACTTGACCAGTAGTCACTCATTTCGTTTCGTTTTCTCGTAGACTACCTAGCGGTCTAGCGGTCCAGCGGTCCATTGTTTCAACATCATCATGGCATCACGCAGCAACAACAAAAAACGACCGCTTCGTCCAACGAAGGAAGGACTTTCCAATAAAAGAAAACGAGCATCATCGTCATCATCATCATCGGTGACCTTCCCCTTGACTGAAAATGCGATTGAGTCACTTGTTAGAGGGACAGCCCTTTGTCCAAAAGACAACAATAGCTCTAGTGGCCGCTGCCTGGGTGGAGAGGAAAATCAACAAGCCAATAATGGTAAAAACAATAAAATCGCGGCACTGAATGTGAATGTCATTCAAGACCATCAGGATATTACAAAAGAAACAACAAAAGGGACGCAGCAGCAGCAGCAGCTTGTCCTTCGCCTGCGTATCGACCAAGCTGCGATAGCTACGCACTCAACCTCTGCGACTGGTGGTAATCCCGAATCCGCGACGATCCCGATTCTCTTTGGTGAAGCTTGTGATGGGAAGCATTCCAGCAAGGTGGTACTACTCGACGAAACGGGAAATATGTCGACACGCCTTGCCAAAGAAAAGGCACGGAACAAGAAATACGATTGGATCATTGGTGTCGCAGGATATACATCCACAGAAGCAACGTGGAATTCAAAGTACCAGTTGCATCCGATCATTTGTTTCACATCTGTTGTCGTCCTTTCGACGATGAAACGAAGAGGGTCTCTTTCTGATGTCTTTCCCTTTGACAAGCTCGCCTGTATTCGAGCTCGCGCAGGAACTATCGGGTCCTTTCTGACAGACCAAGCTCCATGCTTGACCAACGATGACCTCGGGGGATCCTCCAAGGTACCAATCGCTAATTTTCTTTCGAATGCACCGGTGTCCATTCCGACGCTTACAATTCCAAAGCCTGTGAACGAACCTTCTTCTGAAAAAAACAGCGCAGCTCGAGCTCTTTTCCCAGAATCTATGGACACAAATCGAAAACGAGTCCAAGACTTCATGGCATTCGCCACTGCCATGAAGACCTTGAAAGAAACCTCTTCCTCGTCATCATCCCCGCCACACTCTCCCCTACCATCCGAACCAGATGCCACCATCGACAATTCTATGTTCTCCCCTACGAAGCCGCCCACGGTCCATGCATCGGAACTCTACAGTAAGACCATTAACGAGTTCACTTCCTCGCAAATGGATCGACAAAATGCCTCGCTGGGTACCAATGCCGGACGAGAATCTGCTGACAGAGCTGCGTTGATCGTACAAAGACACAAGGACGCTCTGGAGATGGCGATGAAAGAAACTAGACCCTTGACAGTACCGATTCTACGCGCCTGGCATCGATTACTCCTGAAAGACATACATCCAGAAGCCGGTGAGATTCGCACTCGAACAGTCCGATGCGGCCAAACGGTCTTTTGTCCAACTTCACGAATTCATAGTGAATTGGAAAATTACTGCAGCGGACTTTCAAATCTTTCAAAGCGGCTTGACATGAACAACGCTTCGCATTCCATTTTGTACGCCGCAGTGGCAATGTACGGCATCGTCGACATTCATCCCTTTTTGGATGGCAATGGGAGGTTGTCTCGAATCGTCGCCAACTACGCGCTGAAACATCTGCCTTTCCCTATCAACTTGTTTGCTACTCCGTGCCAACGCTCAGAATATGTCCTTGCCCTCGAACAAACTCGTCATGTTCTTTCGATTTCTGGCAAGGGAGACGTCACGACTGACCAACTATTGCAAGTTGTCAAATTTTCTGGCATTTTTGACTCTCTGACGACCTTATTGATGGATCGAGTCGCTAAAGCTGCGCTGGAATGCAAAAAAGTTTGGCAAGAAAAGTCGGGAATGGCAGCGGAGGCAGCAGAAGCTCGGGCCGCAAGAAGAGTGCGAGAACGAGCTGCACAAGGGACTTGCATTATCTGCTTCGATGATCGTCCAAATATTGCCACATTGTGTTGCGGAAAGGCTACTCATCTGAATTGCATTGCCGAATGGCTGAGTGGAAAGAACACTTGCCCCATTTGTAGGTCAGAGATGCCCAGTATCAGTGGAAGAGTGGTGAGAGCTGCACGGCGTTCGGAAGTAGATACACGGACAGAAGAACGGAATATAGATGCTGATGAAGTATTGGAGGCAGCCCAGCAACAGATATTGCAGAATATTCGAGAGACTCGAGATTTGCTAGCCAGGGAGTATGATCGAGTAGCGCATCGTGGGCGTCGTCGAGGCAGTAACTCGAGCGACAGTTCAAGCTTTCTCTCAGACCCCAGTCACACAAGTATTTTGGACACAACTACAACGACCACTTCTGACGAGGAAGAGAACGAGCTGTTGCTTCTCCAACGTTCGGGTCCAGGTGGCCAGAATTCCTCTGGCTCAGAGCACGAATCCATGGATTCAACGACGACGACAGATGACTCTGAGGGGCCTGAAGATACCAATCTTGCTCCTTCAGGATTTGAAGCTGAAAACGATTATCACGGTCATGACGATTCCACTCAATCTTACGATGCAAATGGGGCGGATGGAACTACAACAACAACAAGCGTCGGAATAACCAACATGGAAGATGAAGAAAGTAGAGAGCTGTCTGCGGGAAGCGACAATAGTGCGAACGATTCACGAGGGATGTCTCGTTCTCGTCAAGTGCTCTCACTTTGCGCTGGTGAAGCATGCAGAAATCAAGCTGCTGTCGATTGCGCGAATCATCTCTGCGGAAGATGCTGCGTCCTGGCTGGCGAATTTCATTGCCCCCGACACAATTCCTAGCGGGCGATCTGACATGACGACCGAAGTTGGCATATCGCTTGTGTTTTTTTTTGTAAAAGTTTTGTAAATGAATTGGGTGTAGTGTTTGTTTGTGATACCAAAATTGTTCAGCCAAGTCTGCCCACAAGACCGAATTTGATTTATAGCAACCCCAAAAAGTAGTAGGTGAAAAAAAAACTTTAATTGCAGCTTTAATGTTCACTACCGAGTATTAAAGAGAGTAGATACAAATTGTAACCCATGAACAGGACAATCTGCCCCTCTCTTCACACAGCATGAATAGCAACTCTTATTGCGGCACTCTGCATGAGCATGATTGTGGCATCGAGACTGCGTACACAGCGATTGCGCCTCGTCAATCAAGATGGAAGCCTCCTCCTCGTGTGGAACAAAAAAATCTTCGTCGTCGAATGTCTCAGGATCGTAATCGTCAGATTCGTACGCATCGTATTGATGTGGGGATAGCCAGTGATCGCTGACCACAAGGTTTCTAAAAAACTCGGCTCCATCTCGTGGGATACTCTCCGGCGTAACGGGGTTAAAGGCGGGATTTCGTGCAAACAGCATGGTTTCACTCATGTCTTGGTGATTGCCATGATCATCGTCCCCGGTACTGCTTGAGTCGACAAAAACGGAAGTGCTTTCGTCCCTCTCTTCGTTACTTCGCTGGACGTTCACTAAGAGTGTAGGATCAAGGAATGACATGCGGGGAGTAATCCCAGAATTGCTGTGTGAGAAGCTTTCCATGCGTACAATCGATTGACTCACATTCCTCGCATGTTGGTTTTCATTATGTGTATCATCGATGGCTTCCGGCAAGACACGTGACACGATCGTCGAACTGTGCTCCTGGCTCAAATGATTGGCCAAATCTACGTCGTAAATTTCGACTACATTCCCTTCCATCGGAGCAAGATCTGCATTGAAGAAGGGATGACCTTCACTATCGTCTCCAGTCCCGGATATCCAACGGTAACGTCTGCTCCTAGCTTCATCTTCTTCTTCCTCATCGTTCTCTGCACTGCTGGAATCGAAGCCATTGTCCAAAAACGCAGAGGGCGGAGAGAAGGATGAAGATGAGGATGAATCAGAAGACGGGGATGAATCAGAAGAAGAACTTGACGAGGACGACCAAGAATCCGATGATGAATCGTCATCAGGATCGTCCGTGATAAAGTGTAAAAGCCGACCAACCTCTGAGTCCTCGTCGTCTGTAGCTCTATGGAACAAATCCCAGGAATTGGAATTGCCTATCGTCAGAGACGGAATGTTCGATCGACATTGGGGACAAGACGCATGAGAGCTAAGCCATTGCGCCAAACAATTAAAATGAACAGGCTTCCCACAACAAAGTGTGGAGATGTTTGGAGATCCTTCGAAACACACGAAGCACAGCGTTTCGACAGCTGCTTCTCTTGCTTTTCGCACGATGCGCGCATGAGCTTCGTCTGTTGTCCACTTTTCCTTTTCCTGTATTATTTCACTTAGATCGCTGACGGCAGAAGCCATGTGACTCAAGAGAAATGTTACAAGGGGAGCCAGTCCTCCAGCTGTATTTAGTGCTAGTCCGAAGCCTGTAGGATTCGTATCTCCTAAAGACACCTGATACAAATTTCGAAGGGTCTGTTGCAAGACCGCAACCAATCCGTCTCCTTTCTCATCGTCAAGAATATGGATACAAAATGGCAATCCACATCTTCGGAGCGCCCAGTTTACAAGGACCAACCCAAATCTCAAGTTTCCATCGTGAAAGGGACAGATATCCCATATTCCGACCAACGCCGCAGCAGCAAAAGTCGCAATTTCTTTGCTGGAAGTTGGCTTGGCATTTACTTGTGGTATCCAGTGGAATTCAAGAGACTGACAAAACTTATCGAGATGTGGTTGAATCTGGTCAGGCGAACAAAACTCTGTTCCATCTTGTTGTCGCGAATGGTCCCGAAATTCCCCTGCATTTTCATGTAAACCATCCCCCATTAGCCAAAGATGCCATCGAACAAGCATTTCGCTCGTCAAGAGTTCATCTTTGCAATTCAATGCGTATTCCAATGTCTCTTGGAACTGCATGGCCGCTTGTTCCGAATTGGGTTTACAGTTTGTTTGGTCTAAATGTTTTTGGACGGACGCCCCAATCTTTTCCCGCTGGGTACGGTCCAACTCTAATAGGGAGTTTTGATAGTTTAGAAATGATTCTTGCGCTGGGCTGGACAAGGATGAGGAATGTAGGCTTCCCATTAGTAGAGTTGGTCGACCGTGTTTGCTTTTGTGAAGGATCTGTACTGCATGGTGTTGCTCCAGAAAATCAGAAACGACTACAGCATCTTTCACCTTATTTGCGTAAGTATTCAAGCACTGTCGCTCGTTAGGTTGAGGACTCTCCCCTGCAAAGGTTTCCAGATCAAATTCTTTGGAAGCAAGGAGGGTTGCTACTTTTCCATAGTTAAACGACCACTCCCATTCGGTAGACAAATGAATGTCAGATGAGAGCTTGTTTTCTAACACTACTCCCTCATCGTTTGCGTCGGGCGTGTGGGAGTTTGTAGGATTGACAATGTCTTCGGTATCATTTTCCGAAGCGACGTGAAATCGCCCAATGTATAGAAACGGTAGCGTAGTTCTCTGATCGAATGTGGCTGATGACGGACCATACCTACTCCAAATTCGTCTATAGTATCGACCTGTTTCTGTCGAAGGATCGTTTGACTGTGAATCCCAAATTCCAACGGTAAGTCCTGTTGCGGCGATGATGCATTGACAGGCTGTCATTAACTCTTTGATTGGATGTAGAATGAGGGCGGCACAGTACACTACTCCATCGGAGACAACAACAGGTATCGGTCTTGTGTTGTCGATATCCTCGGTCGTACTTTCTGATGGACGATTGTAATCGTCGGAGCCTTCATCGACATTCTTATCATTCTTATTTTGTGCATTGATGTTGTCATCGTTGACGAGAAAAACTCGAAAGAAAAAGGGACCAACGCGCTTGGCGGAATTGCAACTATCCAAGTCTGTTTCTATCAAAGAACTAGCCAAATTGACCACATAGTTCAGAGAAGTGAGTTCTGGTTCCCTTTTAGTTGAGTCGATACATTCTTGCCAGGGATGATGGTGACGTTTCGACTTGGAACCAAGCGACGAGGAATGATCTGATTCTTCTTCGCGAGATGATTGGGGAGTACATGTCGTGGATGTGGATGCGGATGACGATGATGTCTGTGATGTTTGGACCCACGTCATGTTCGGTACACTCGATTCCGCGTTTGGAGTCTCCACAACTCCAGTGAACACTTGATCCATTGCAGGTGGTTGTGGTAGGGAGGACAGTACGAGTTGCGAAGACGACGCGGTCACGATCAATACAGTTTTCTGTACATGTACACGGTACAATACATCACATGTTGAGGCTGAAGAATCAAAGTGTAATTGAGATTATTGTTATTGAAGATGGATGATAGCAACGAAGAACGCTCAAAGCAAATCCTGTTGTATCATACTCTACACTGTCTGTCCTGCTTGATGTTCGTCGTCGTCGCGGACTTTTCAGTCCGACACCCTTATAGAAGAAGACCCACAAAAGGGTTCAGGCTACATCCAACTAATAACACTAAGTCAGTCTTGGTCAAATGGAGCGCGAATAAATGGCACAGATTGAAGATGACGGAGGGGAAGAGAGAAAAACTGACATTAGCCATGGACGTCCACAACGGCTCTTGCTTCCATATCATACCTGCTGCAACCCCCGGATTTCTATTCCTCAAGCTGCTAGAAAGCCAAGCAGCTTTTTTCATCGCCTACCAAAGATTTACTCGTAAACTTGATGCAACCGAATAATGGCGGCGGTCCACAATGGGCCAATCCTCAAGGGACGACACAACAACAGGCAACGGCCGTCAGTTTGGCGCAACAAGAAGAAGCGTTTTTTGCTCCACTTTCGACTCTTGATGAACCAGTCAGGGAAACCATCATGAGAGATGTACGGTCTGTGGCCAGTAAATTGAAGGTCGTTTTGCTACCTATGGACAGGACGGTACGTGACTAAACGAAACGAAACGAAACGACAGAAGATTCAAATGGGAGTGATGACACGGACTGACATAATGTTTGGATTTCTCAATTATTTCTTGTTGGATTCCTCTCTTCTTTCATCTTCTTCATAGATTCCCTATGGTGGATATGCTGGGGTATCCCAGACAGAAAATATTGAATTGACAGATCGAGACAAACAAATCATTGAGAGCCTGCGAGACTGGGATCTGTGGGGACCTTTGATCGTTTGTTTAGGTCTTGCTGTACTCTTATCTTTCAATGCACCGGTTGGACAGGCAAGCTTGGTCTTTGCCACTGTCTTTTGTGCCGTCTGGCTCGGGGCAGCGGTAGTGACGATCAATACACAGTTGCTGGGAGGGACTATCAGTTTCTTTCAATCAGTGTGTGTCCTTGGGTACGGAGTATTTCCCATGACTATGGCAGCCGTTGTCGTATTGCTATTCAAAATGCTCCCCCTGGGGGCCTTTTCCGTGCTGGTAGAAGTCGCCGTGCTATTCGTAGCATTCCTGTGGTCAACACGAGCGTCGTCTGTATTCATTGGACAGTACATTGTGGCTTCAAGGAGGGTCTTGGCGGTAAGAATTATGCAATTTGATCCTTTTTCTAAAACAAAAATTTCATCCCAAAATTTGACTCATCAAGCACACCATTGTATCTTCTTCTTGTCGTTCCAGGTATTCCCTGTTTTGTTTTTCTATACCTTCTTGGCGTGGCTTGTACTATTGTTCTAGACCTCACAATCGTCTCATTGGAAACAAAAAAAAGTTCATGTTTTAAAAACTTACGTAAAGAAGATAGACCGATGTATTCTCCCCTATAATCTTTGTTGAGGAATCATGTTGCCGAATAGCTTTTGTCCAACTACGTACGTCCAGCTCGGTGTATCATCAGAATCTACGACCTCTACTAGATCATTCTTTTTGGAACGGTCGCCGCGAGGACATGCAAAGGAGGAAGGCAGAGGAACACTAGGAAATCTCGATGTGTCGACCAGGGGAATAGTTTCCGAATACTTTCCAAAGAATTCTTCACGAAAGTCTCGAAGCTTGACGCTGTCTTCAACCACCACGCGACCTCGGTTCGACATTGTCTCCAACACATTCGATTTTAATAGCGGCTCCAAGATGTTCGGTCTGCTTGCAATATCTTCTATCATTTCGTCCGCGGTCTCAGGAACACCGTCGCGAATAAGCTCTTCCCTTGTCCGGTAATATTTCCTGATCCAAAACACATCCAAAAATTTCATCCAAGGGCCCAAAGAAACCCAGGCGACAACCCGGACTATCCAAAAGCTTTGCGATTTGTAGGGAAAACATAACCATACAGTTGCAAAAACAAAGCACTTGACTGTGATTCCATAGGTGCTATGAGACTGCCAGGTTGCAAAATTCTTCAAAACGCGGATGTACTTGTTCAAATCTGTGTTTCCATCGATTAGCATGTCAGTCGGTCATAATAATCAAAAATGGCAGCGTCGTTAACTATCCATCACTTACTTTTGAGTAGAACATGCAAATAGGTCAGATAGTTGACATAAAGGCTTGACATCAGTCCTCCACTTTTTGATGCGGTGGAAATATCGACTGGGCTAGTCTTTGAGTAAACCTTGTATACTTGTAGCGCAATCTTCAAAGATTCGTAGAGAAAGCCTGTGACTCGATGCATTCTGTACTCTTCAATTCTTGCTTGCATCCGAGCTTCTTGCACTCCGATGCCTGGTACAATCTCCGCCGATCGAGGTTTGAAACCAATGTTCGTCATGGCAACCCTAGTGAAGGATTTCTTGCGGAGCCATGGCGATGGATTTGAACTCAAGCAGTAATTCTTCCTCAGCATTGCAAAGACAAACGAGTACAAGGCAATTGAAGGTGCACATACTGGAAACTCCAAAGAGAGAGCGACCGCTGTGAATAGGACCATAGAATCAAGAGGAAACCAAACAGAATAGCTCTTTCCGAAAACCGAAAAATGATAAGTTCCTCTCCAAAGTAAGATGCTGAATGCGACATCAAAAAGATAGCAGTATTCTCTAAGATGATCCGAGAGTTCGTTGGCAAATACTTTACAAGAATCGATGGTGACGTCTGACATGTCAACCGCACCTCGCGTCAAGTACCGAATCGTCTTCCATGATCGTTCCGTTTCGGTATTGATGATGAAACGAGGAGGTGACAAATACGATTGAGCCCGACTGACTTCAACTAACGTTTTCTTCCAGCGAATTTCTAGGCGTATGGTGACCGTTCCCTTGTCCTGATATCGGAGAAAACACGTTGAATTGGGTAATCAAGTTCATTTTGTCGCTTTGACGAAACTGAAAAATTGTTTCAACTTTTGCTTACCGTTTCTTTAGGAGCATCTCCATTGAAAAGAGCAAATTTTAGCGTATATACGGTGTCAGGGTCAAATGAGTCGAGATGCAGAACAACACGTCCAATGGGATCATGGTCGTCCAGGTAGTTCTCATCATAATCAAAAATACCAACGTATATTACACTTGACGGATGGCCAATGTTGAATTTGATGGCTCGCTGTGACCATGGTGGCCAACGAGGGTTCAAGTTGTCAAAAATAACCGAGGAGCGGACAAAGGTATCCTCAAAGACAATGCAAGCGAATGGATCGGTCAGTCCGTCGATCATTTCCATATCCATCTGGGGTAAGTTGTCACATCCCAAGATTTCGAGGTACACAGCCCCAAAGTCACCCCAACCAGCTTCTACCCACTCTCTCGATGGATCCTCAAGAAACTTGTCCATCTGTTTCTTGGTCATGAAAGTGGTGTTATTGGGATCCTTTGGATCAGGACCTGGAAAGACACGGTAAGCCACATCCTTTTCATTTTCCGCATGTACCATTTTCTGATGTTGTTGAAGGAGCGACTTTTTGGTGACATTTTTGAAATTAATGTCAGAAGCATGGTCCTTGTTGAAACTCATGGCTGGTGCAAAACCTCTTCTTGATGTGATATTTCGAAGACTTCCGCTGGAAACGACAGTTCCCTTTTTAGATGCAAAATACGCCAAATCCCCTGGTGTGGCTTCCCGAAACCTCAGTGCCAATAGAATCATTTTGTCGTCTCGACAAATATTGAACTCGTGTCGCTCTCCTAGTCCATGAACGAGTTTGTTGTAGTCCAAAGTCGTGCTACCAATCACCTTGAAGGCACCTGGCACAATGTTATTGGGACGACAAAGTTGCACTTCAACTTTTTCTTGCTCCTTGAGATGTTTCAAGAGACACAAGGACTTGGTTTTACAGGTGAATACAGGCTGAAAGTCGTTGTAAATCGTTTTAGTGCGATGAACTTCTCTGTCGGAGACTTTGACGATACAGAAGGTGTCAATATTTCGACTCAAATCTTGAAGTGCTGTTGCGCCCACAATCTCCAACAGTACATTGGTGGAGTGTTGTCCTTGTCCAGTATTTCGGCTAGAATTGGATGAGGATACTACCGTCCGGCTTGCTGGATGATCTTCCAAGAGCTTTTGAGAGAAACGATATTCCATGTCGCCATCAACATCGTTCTTGTCAAACAGCGTGTCACTAGGGACACCGCTTTTATTTCGGTCTCCAAAACAAGCGTGAAACATGGAAGATTGTTGAAGGATTGGGAAGGAAAAAATGTTTCATATGACGTCGCAGAGAAGGGAACGAAGCCTGTTCTTGTGTCGGCATCAAACTTTGGCCAGAGTTAAGACGAAAGCAGGCAGTTGAGTTGTGATTACTCACAACGGGCCACAGAGAGAAAAGGTAGAGAAACACACGCGGGTTTATCTTTCGGAAAGACGGCCAGACGTTATATCTTCGACCATTCATCTGTCGATACCACCACAGCAACGACGCAACAACAAAAACAAAACAGATATGATTTACTTTTTCATTCCACTTTCTTTGGGGGCCGTCAAATAGCGTAGTTCCAACCTTATCAGCTCCTATTCCAGCCATAGAGAATAGAGACCGCCTTTCACAATGGACTACGAAGAAGAAATAATTGGAGTGCAGGAGATGGATCTCTCATCTGCCGCCACGACCATCGATCCTTCGGTAATTCAATCTCGCATTCTTCAATCAACATCTTTGCAGAAAGAAGATGCCGCAATGGAAGAAGACGATGGAACGGAGAGCAACCATCAACCTGTTTTTCCAAAATTATCGGCGGCGCAAGCGTCTGGAAATAAGATTGAGTATCGAAGAGTGAGATGTCCCCCTCATCGATACACGCCGTTGCGAGACAACTGGGAACAAATTTTGACGCCACTGGTGGAATATCTCAAACTGCAGGTACGCAGATAAGCAAATACTGCATTTCTTGGTCTGACTGCAAAGGAAGAAGAGACCCGTACTACGGAATGTTCATTGTGTTGTTCCTCGGAATAAACAAACCCTCCAGGAAGCCGCAATGCAAATATAGAACGAAGTGGGGCGGCCACTGGTCGTAGTCTGATGCATTGACGTGTTCATGGTGTTTTGATAGCCTCGGTTTGTTGTTACTCACATCAATACCGCATTTTAAATCTTCATATGTTGTGGTATCACCAGGTCCGGTTCAACACCAAAACGCGTTCAGTCGAAATGAAGACATCTCCTCATACAATTGACGTTGGCGCCTTGCAGAAGGGAGCCGATTTCGTCAGTGCTTTCATGATGGGTTTTGAAGTACAAGATGCCGTGGCCTTGTTGCGATTGGATGATTTGTATGTCGAAAGTTTTCAGGTAACTGACGTCAAATTGCTCCGCGGGGACCACTTATCTCGTGCCATTGGACGCGTAGCCGGTCAAGATGGAAAGACGCGATTTGCTATTGAAAATGCCACACGAACTCGGATTGTTATCGCCGATCAACGGATTCACATGTTAGGGAGCTATGCCAATCTACGAGTAGCAAGAAATGCCATTTGTGATTTGATTTTGGGAGCGCCTCCCGGAAAAGTATACAACAATATGCGAAATGTAGCCAAGCGAATGAGCGAACGATACTAGAATGAACGATGACAAGTGCAACTTATCTGAAAGATTTGATACGGTAACTACCGTAGAGCTTGTAAGTGAAGGCAGTTACGAAAATTAGCACACATGGTTTACTATCCAATATCTGCTTGTTGAGGTCGGATCCCGTGGTCGTAGCGGATGCCCACCAATTTCGACCTGCTGTTTCTTAGCCATCTCGATCCCACAAGTTATCGGCCTGACTTAGGATTTCAAACTCAAGAGATTTTGATCTTGTTTATCCTGCCCATCATAGCTGGTATTAGGCGAATCTGGCATCTCAATCGAGACGTGTGTTTCGGCTCGAAGGCAAGTCGATCATATCATATTCTTGTTCGTCTGGCTCTTCCAACACATCTTGAAGCGGACGTTTCGAAAATATACTACTGCAACTCATGTTGCCGCCACATATACTCCTCCCATGATTGTGATTCTACTGTGGTACCGGCTCTTAAAGGAGCTTCGATTTTTCATCACCAGATCCAACTTCAAGTCACAGACTTCCCACTCGAGATTTGCCGTCTTGTATTGGTCGTGGGATAGTGTCGCCTTGCTGGGACGTTGGCTCGTAATATGGTTCGTTGTTTGTCGTTTCTTGGATTGTTCATGTTGGATAGCTTGTGCCATCGCTTTCATCGTTTCTTTGACGAAGCTTCGTAGATCCTCTACCCTGATTACGTCGTTTCAATGAAACGATGCAAGTGTCTTCAACAGCTCGTCGTGAATGTAGTAAGATCCCTCTTTGAATATGGAGAGAACGTTGACGATACAGGTCGTCGAAATGCGCCGCAAATGGGGGAGGAAGCGCAATATTTTTGGGCTCGATAGAAGAGTTACCGTAATTTAGGAATGGACTTGTACGACAGAGACTTGTTCCGGTCGCTGCCGTTGACATGAACGACTTACTACAACAAGAACGATATTCTGGCCCTCCTCTACGGACTACGTTCTAGTTGTAGAAGAAGTTCGGTGTCGGAAAGTTGGTTCTGCGAAGGTGGCAGGAGTTTTGGTAGCGTTCAAAAGACCTAACTGTCGACACGGATTTCTCTTTTTTCTTCTGGCAGAGGAGGGGCTATTGCGAGAATAAAATTCTCTCTTTTCTACTTGCGACGTATGATGATAGAACGACCAATCGTATCCCAAAGTTTTTTTAAGATACAGCCTACTACGATACACGAATTCATTAGAAGGATATATGAGTAAAAAGGTTCGCTTTGATGATGTTTTTGTAATCAGTTCTCCCTCCACCTATGATACAAACATCAATCGATACTTATTAGTAGCCCTCAAGAAACGACCAACTCCGAGTACCACGAGAGTGAGTTATTCACAATAAGTACAGAGAGAATACATCGACTGGACAGAAGTAAAAAGGT
Organism: Nitzschia inconspicua; assembly: GCA_019154785.2. Lineage (NCBI taxonomy): Eukaryota > Bacillariophyta > Bacillariophyceae > Bacillariales > Bacillariaceae > Nitzschia > Nitzschia inconspicua. Next base: position 3,380,566 of record JAGRRH010000021.1, on the reverse strand, counting down.
TCGCTTTGATATTTTCCGACGACAACAAAAAAACGGTACTCCCGCAGTGCAGATTCATCGGTGGAAGTCATGCCTCAGTGGAGTTTTAAACTCAAGGTATCGTGGTTTGCGCTTGAAACAAATCCAAGATTTCCTACTGTTGTATGGGAAGATGTATAATACGTTTTTAAAATCGGTAAGGTGTACGACTTGGTTGTGAAATAACAGTCCTTAACTAAAATTGGATTTCTTCTTGATGCTAACAAAACGGTGTTGTTGAAAAATAAGTAGTGCTTAGTACGCGAGCTGTCTAACCTTTCCCAAGCACAGAAAGAATGGAAAATGACAAAGAAGGGTATCACAAAAGAGTCTTAGGGGTGAAAAATGTTGTCGTGTGAAAGATTTGTATGAAAACAAAATGAAAAAACGCCATGGCAAAAGAGATTGATTCCCAGCTCTCCAGTTGCGTTCAAGATTGATCTTGTCCGCAAAAAACAATCGTTTAGGCTGTGTAGCGATAGTGTAGATAAAAAATCCCAGCAGGCATAAAAAGATGCATGAAAACGAAGAGTGAAAATTGGCCGTCCTTGCGAAAAACTGAAGAGATGAATCTCCCTTCTTACTTCTTTTTGACGCTGCAGTCATTGCTGAAGTTGTTGAAGGTTGGGGGCTTCATTCCAATGAGCTGCTGCCCCGGGTTGATCCGAGGCAACGCTGGAGGTGCCCGCAATGGCTGAAGTCCCGCCGGACGAGCGAGTGGAGTCTTTTTCCGCATGCCCCGTGACATGGCTGCCGTTGAGGAACGGCAGTCCAACAACGAAAACTTGGTCTTGAGCGTTCTAGCCTTGGCGGGCTGAGAATTGGATGAAGAACGCCTATTATTCAGGGCTGCAGCAGCCGCTGCAGCAATGTTGACACTGTGTTCGAGCTGTAGAACAGACCGAGCCAACGCTCCGGACCGAATCACTCGCAAATAGTGATCCATTAAAGCTGCAGAGGCGGATGACGGTGACGCCACCGTACTTGCTGCAGCCAGCAAAGGCAGCGCTCCAGCACTAGAAGGCTGCGATGATGACATTGGAGTAGCAGAGGGACAAGGCAGTGACAAGGGTGTGGATGGCAAAGGAGATGAAGACGGCGACCTAGAAAATGCCGATCGTCTCAGCGATTCCCACAAACCGCTCATCGCCAACTCGTTTGAGAGGAGGACATCAGTTGGTGACAATGACCGGAGTTTCATGGCTTCCGATACTGCCGATGCCATCGAGTCCGAAGCATAAGCCGGAGTTGTTGCTGGCGCTGGTGGACTCGGTCCTCGCTCCTGCATCTCTGTATCAATCATTGTCTTCTCCCACACCACGAAAAAGATGGAAGAATCAACACTGCAAAGGAGAATAATGACCAGCAATTCGAGAAGCATGCAGCAGTCGTAGTACGTACTGCGTTTTTGACTCAGAGCGAGATAGTGCTCCGAGCCACTTCGCCAACTATTACGTGTATCATAGTATTTGGTGCGACGTTTGCAAACCTGTGTGGATTCCGCATTCGAATCCGGAATTGAAAACTACTTCTTCTCGAATCTTTTGTGAATTTTGAGTTGCTGACGGCATTTGAAGTGGAAGAAAGGCTAAAGATGGACGAAGGAATCCCAAAGAATAGTGTCATGTTGTCAGAGAAGAACCGAAGTAACTCCCAGCCGCGTCTAAAACCACGTATGAATCGTGGATATGGCATATTAATAAAGGTGCTCGATCTTACTTCAACGCCTTTCTTTTTATTCCCTTAACGACCTGGTGGTAACAATGTAATACTCCGTAATAAATACTTCGTACTTCGAAGTAATAAATAATAAAAAATTATCCCGTTTCTTTTTCTTGGGCAGAGATGGGCGGGACAGACCGCTTGAAACTCTCTCACTCGACACTTCGACAACTCTTGACTGCAACATTTCGTACCGTTAGTACCGTACCTTTCGTGGCCATTTGCTTTGTGAGTACTGCGTTTCTACACAAATCTCGCGTATGTACATCTACGTAAAAGGTGGTACTTGAAGACAGACAGACACCTACAATCCCAAATTTTTTGACCATGTCGGTAGTTTTGAACATCGATATCTCCACAACTTTCAATAGAAAATTCGATTTTTAAGATTTCAACTAGTGCTTCTATTATCATTGTCATCGAAATCGTCATCATTTGGTGGTTCCAAGTCATCGTTGTCGTCATCGTCATCGATTTCCAAAATCATTCAGTCGCGGAAAAATTTCCCTCGTTTGCGTTCCACGAGACTATTTCCACCATTGTCATCAACAATACAATGAAGGACAATCTTCAGTCTTTCATGTACGTTTTGAAATGCACTTGGTGACAAGTAATTGTTCCACGCATCTTGCCAAGGCATCCGGATGGCTCCCTCGCCTACGGTGAACACGGGTCACCACGGCTTGGATGCTCATCCAGATGCCTAGATCAAGCATATTTGTTTCCGGTGACCCAATCACCAACCTATCTGATACGTATTCATCCAAATCATAGTGCGTCTTGATCTCTTCGAGCAGTGCCTCGGCAGTCATACCCTCCGTCACGAGCAGTTGGATCCACTCACCCGAATTAATGGCCTGAAGAATATCAACATCCACTGAATATCTTGTATTTCTTGATGCCCTTGCTAAGGTTTTTGTTCGTGAAACGCGCTGTAGACGAATTCTCCCATCAAAACCCTTTTGGGGCTGTGGACATGCCACAACTCCCAATTAGGTACATCACCTTTGCTGGATGCCTACGCGACCGGATTGGAGGCGGTTGATATACTCGTACTTTACCGTTTTCCGATACTGTAGGAGGGAGAATCTTCACACGACGCCTCCTGTTTGTTGTATAAAACCATTTCTCATCAAGGAAGGCCGCTGGTGCGTGTGAATTACTCAACAAGTGGTACCACTTCTTCGCCCACTGTACTCTTTGATGTCGGTGTTCCAAAGTTAACAATGGCGTTTCGATCGCGCTAACCTCTTTCCCGCCCTCTTTCCGAAACCATATGGATAGCTGCTTCTGTGAAATCAATAATGTTGGTCTTGATTCACCCGGTGCAGCTGACTTTTGGTTGATACCTTCAGCACCACAAACTCGTTCGGCTTAACTATACATCTCCCTCAGGTACCCTGGGTGGCCCTCATCAATGATGTCGACATTTGTTGCTCGACCAGAATTCGATGGCGAGCATAGATCTGCATTCTCACCAGTTGTTATAGCCGCATGAACGAGGCCATACCAGTGTGGCAAACGAGTATGGGCAAGTGGAGCTGGATATCCCATATCATAAGCAACTTGTCGACAAGCAGCTTTGGCAATGTACTCTCTACGCGCAGAAGTCAAAGATGGATCTCGCCACCCCCACGTAATCGCTGTATGTAATACAACATTCCTACCCGTAGTCCTTTCGTTTGCTTGTTTACGATTGTGCACTTGGATATTCTCTGACACAACGAGCAAGAACAAGTAACGTCAGAAGTTCTTCGTGTTCTGCAGTAACGAACAACTCTAAGCACGCATACCCCCATCGCTTACCTGCATTTGTTCTTGACAGCCGTTGCCGCCGATTTAAATCCAGAAGTCGATGATATCAAAGGTCAGGATGGAGATCATTACTATTCGGACAAAGCATGCAAGGCGCAGTTGATATCATCGACTTAGTGAAAGAGGCCCGGCGTGCACTTCCAGGCATAATGACTAGATTGTGTAAAAATGTACCAGAATATACATACAAGCGTTTTTACGTGCTCCTCAGTAGCCACAATGCCTGTGGCCACGAAAGGTACTCGGAGTACCGTACCGTAGTAGGCGCATGTACCTGGTACGGAGGGTATCATACGGTACGATCGTCCAACGAGCACAGCTACCGGTACATACGGTAGCTACCGGACTACGGTACCGAACTACCGGTACGGTAGTACCGTTACACTACCGTAGTACCGGTACATTGTACATACCGTATGATACCTGGTACCGTAGCTACTTTTTCGGATGAATGAATCGAATAAATCGAAATCGTCTTCAACCCAACCCCAAAGGGATCCCATCACACACAACACACACCCATCCTCATCATCAACATACGGTACACAAAATCAAACTACTATTTTACTGTAATGACGGTACGGACTCTGAGTACTACTTCTACTAGCTAGCTAGAGAATCTACTACTCCGGTACTACAAAGTTTTTAGTGATTTAAGACTCGGCCCGTCTTCCATGGCAAGAAAACAATATTATTCATTCTTCGAATAATGTCATCAACAATGCTCAAGCGCTTTGGTATCTGCATTCACCAACGGACCGAGAGACACGCAGCGCGATACTCATCATGTGAAACACTGTCTATCGGAGGCCGAGGGACGAGGAATCGACCATTGATACCGACACGTGTGGCCTCTACCGCCGCAAATGATCCACGTTACACAAAAGACTTTAAAGATGCCGCAACATTGACGGCGCTTGTAGCAATACTGGGAGCTGGATCCTTTTTGATCCAACGAGATGATCAAACTCATGCGAAGAAAGAGAATATTTTCACCCATCGAAGAATATCATCGAACAGAACCGCAAGAGTACAGACAGACAGGTCTTCTTTTGCAGATAATACGCACCAATTGCTACTGCGAAATCCAAAGACCTCAAATCTCTACAATGGTCGAAAATTGTATCCAACATTCCTTTCTTCACTGATGCTGCCGCCACCTCCTCCAATGCTCCGAACCCAAGCGGAACCGCGGCGCAACGACGCTGCTGTCAAGACCTCTCGTAGGCATTCTTTGAATGTCATGCTGACGCGTATGAGGTCCGTCTCGGGAAGGGGGTTGAATGAAAAATACAAAGTCGACTGGAATACTGTGCTGGGAGAAGGCGCTTTTGGTTCGGTACATCCGGCAAGACTGGCATTGACAGGAGAAAAGGTAGGTCGTTGAAGAATCGTGGAACTGCAAATAATATATATCAACGTTTCGTGCCTAGTCGTTGACCGAGAGAACCCCTCACAACACATGCTGTCGTTCAGGTCGCACTGAAAAAGATTTCCAAGCGCTACACCAACTCTTCGACATTTCTTACAGAAACCAACGCCCTGCTTCGAATATACGAAAACGGCGGGCATCCCAACATTTCTGGATTGAGAGATATGTATGAAGACCATTCGCACTACTATCTCGTTATGGACTTGATATCCGGCGGAGAGTTGTTCGATCACTTGTCCAACGATGGAGCTTACTCGGAAGCCGATGCGGCCCGTCTCGTTTTCGAAATTGCATCGGCGCTGACTTTTCTGCATGGGGTTGGCGTAGTCCACAACGACCTTAAGCCTGAAAACATTATGTTATGCAGTCGAAATCGACGTGGTGGAACCATCAAATTGATTGATTTTGGTTGCGCTTCCATTTTGGACTATCCTTCACTTGGGGACGATGGTATTGATGACAGTGGGGAAGATGACGACTTTCCTCTCGCTTCATTTTCCGCCAAAGCTTCGCCACAGCCTATACCCGAGAACGGCACAACAGGTTATTGGGCACCCGAACGATTCAAGGGACAACAATTTACACCAGCTGTAGATATATGGGCCGTAGGTGTCATTTTGTACATTATGCTCATGGGATTTCATCCTTTCGACATGAATTGTGATCGGTCGGACGAGGAGGTTGCGACAGCCATACAAGAGAATCCTGTCCCACCTTTGGATGATTCTCGTGCCGGTCATATCTCAGCTTCTGCCAAGGATCTGATACGACGATTGATGGAGCCAGACACCCACAAAAGGATTACCGCTTATGAATTGCTTCATCATCCCTGGGTGCAGGGAGAAACAGCCAATACAGAAATCATCGAGGATAGTGACAAACGCATCTCCAAGTATCAAGATTTGCGGTACAAACTCGAAGCAAGCGTATTTGCTGTTTTGGTCAACCAAGGCCATCAAGACCTTAGTATGAGTGAAGCCAAGAAAGCACATTCGAACAACAAACGGTCTGGAGGGGGGCTTTCCGTGATGAAAGCTGTATTCGATGTGTTTGACGAAGATGGCAAAGGCTACATCACGGACAAAGATATTGGGAAGGTGGTGTCGGAACATACCGGAGAAGTCTTGAAGACACGGGATACAAAAGAATTTCTGGCGCTGGGATCCGATTCTCATTCGGAGGACGGAGAAGTCTCGTTCTCTCACTTCTCAAAGCTTTTCTCCGGATTGAGACACAAACATTTTCCTCGTGGTCATTGCATCTTTCGTGCTGGTGACGAAGGGAGTTCCATGTACTTTTTGAGCTCAGGTAAAGTTGAAATCCAAACACGTAAGGGACAATTGGTTGCGATTCTACGTGGCGGCGACTTCTTCGGGGAAGGGAGCCTATTGGACAAGAACAAGAGGCGTTTCACGACCGCCAAGTGCGCAACCCCGGTGGACGTCATTGAGATCAAGCGAGAGGACTTTGACCGATACACCAAATCGAGCATTGACACCAAGAACGAGCTAAAACGAAAATGGAGGGCGAGATCACTCATGTACGCCAAGAATCTTCTTCGTTTGGAACGGAATCTCAAGAAAAGAATTTTGAAGAAAGGTGACATCGTCTACCATGAAGGTGACGAAAGCACCTCTATGTTTCGAGTTGATGATGCCGAAGGTGGTGAGCTCGAAGTTCTTCATGGGGGTGTACCTGTTCACAAATATGTTGCCGGTGACTCGTTTGGAGAGTCGTCCCTGCTCTTCGACAAACCCAGAAGCTCCACGGTGAGATGCGTGTCGGAAAAATGCTTTATCTATGAAATGCGAAAGGAAGACTTTATGGCGGTGCTGGAATCCAGTCCAGATTTGGCTGCCGCTTTGAGGAACATGTGTCTGAAGAGACTTTTCAAGCGCGCTGTGAAGCAGTTTTCTTTATACAAGAAGCGTGGTTTGAGCGACGAGGACATTATTGCTGCCTTCCATGATGCCGATCTAGACAAGTCCGGCACATTGAACGTAGAAGAAGTTCGAGCTCTGATGCACCGGATGGATCCGAAATTCCCCATGTCAGAGATCCAAGAGTTGATGAAGTTTGTCGATGTGGACGAAGACGGATATGTGAGTTTGGATGAATTCAAGCGTATTTTTCGGCAATTCGAGGACGAAAAATCCTAGGTTAGGTCGCTGCTACACTATTTGAAACAGGAGTCGTATCCTTATTTCCAGCTTTTTTTGACTTTTTGTGTCAACTGTAAGAAAATGAAACTGTTACAATAGATCTTTGGGACATCTGCACTTTTTTTTGAGACACCGACACTAAAACTGCGAGACATTCCACGGGTGATGCTGCATCGATTTGTATAATGTATTAGATTTGCAAATTGTCGTTCCTTCGAGGCAAACTGTTCAACAACAGCCCGATGACGCTTTTGTACTGTCGGCCGTGTCGTTGGCACCTAAACTGATTGGTCGGTTGGCATCTACTCCACTTCCAATTGGTTGTGCGGCGTCACCTGCAGCCGCAGCACCTCCGCTGTTTTCAAACTCGTCGATTCGTTTGTGTTTGATGGTTGTTGCCAAAGCTGTGAACATTTTCTCGACGTTGTGTCCAGTCAGAGCTGACGTTTCAAAGAATTGTACTCCATATTCTTCAGCGAGTTGTTTTCCTTCCTCAAAGGTGACAACTCGATCATTGTCCAGATCGCTTTTGTTACCGCACAGTACAATATCACAATCTGGTGGAGCCCTTGTCTTGATATCTCTCATCCATCCAATTACATGATCAAAGGAGGGTCTATTGGAAATATCATATGTCAAGACGAAACCGTCGGCTCTTCCGAAAAAGTTGGAAGTCAATGAACGGAATCGTTCTTGTCCGGCAGTGTCCCATAGTTGTAGACGCATGGGCGCACTTTCAATCTACAATGTTGAGTGGTTGTTAAAAACAAGCGGCAAAGAACAACGTTGATGAGCGATCAAAAGGCCATGACAAACATTCCAGACTCCAAAAAAGTGTCTTGGCGTGTTGTGGGAAAATTCTTTTTATGCATTCCATTCTGTTTTCGATTCGTACCTTGACCATTTTGTCTCTGTAATCCACACCAATGGTCGTAACAAATTTGGTAGAAAACACATTTTGATCAAATCGGAGTACCAAGGACGTCTTTCCACACGAAGAATCTCCCACCATGAGCAGTCGCACGATGTATGCGCCCTTAGCGCCCATTTGAAGAGGACGTGGTTGTCCACCACCACCAGCACCTGTTTGTCCTTGGTCAGCCATTATTTCTGTAGTGGATGTCGTATATACTACCAACGCTCTATAATAAAGGGTTTTGTTGTCGTCCTCGTTATTGTATAGTCTAAGTTGTCGTGGTTAGACAGCGTCGATACAACAATTATCTTGCCTGCATGCCTGCCTGCCTGCAGCCTTGACTCTCTCTTCGTGTTGTTGCTGTTGTTGTTATTGTTTTTTTTATCGACAGGCAACTTCAACGCGTTTCGTTTTCATCAACACACAACACAAAAATAACATACCACAGTAGAATACCGGTAGTCTTTCCCTATGCAGGATTTGTCCGTTGTGCGTCTCGTCCGTGCGAACGCCGAGCCTTTGCAGCAATGATGCCAATGCTATGATCGAATCGAACCAATCGGCTGGGTCATGTAATACGGTACTGCGTACGACTACCGGTACTACCGGTGTAGTAAGCATTACCAGAACAAGGTCCGGTATTGTCATTGATGATGACATCCTGTCCGTCAATCCGTTTCAGATAAAAATAACGGCTACTTGCGTCATCCTCATGTATATACACTGTTATGATACAACGTCATCATCATAATCATACAGTCATACAGTACATAGTAACAACAAATGACTCTCTTTCAGACTTCTTCGATGTCCGGCAACAGAGGGTCTCAAATTTGCAATTTTTTTGATGCCGTCTTTCCATTTCCGATGCCAACAGATAGATATCATAGATGTATGATACACTACTACTACTTATTATTATTATTATTTTATTATTTGACGAGTATAGTTCCTTCTCTCTAGGTAGAGTACGTAGTAGTTTCACACAAAAACACAACTCGCCCGCTAAAAACGCAGAAATTCGACGATCTAATCTCATCATCATCATCATCATCGTTGTCTTTCTTCTTGACCATCATCCAACAATCTGTTTCCTACTAGATACGACAACAGGCAGAGTTAACAGCAGCAACAACAACAATGCCCGAAACCGTCACCAACGCCGATGGTGTCACAATCATTTACCACGATTCCCAAGAAGAAGCCGACTCAGCTCGTCGCAAAAGACAGGCGGAGGCCCTCAAGGCTGCTGCCAAGAAAAAGGAAGAAGAGAAACAAAAGCTCCAAGACGCAGCTCTCCGCATAGAACAACGAAAGAGAGAGATCGAACAAAAGGCGTTAGAGAGGCAGCAACAACTTCAAAAGGAAAAGGAACGTGAGCTGCAGGCTGAACGAGACGCAGAACAAGCCAAGGCAGACGAGTTGAAACGCAAACAAATGGAACTGGAAGAAGAAAGGGAACGGGAAAGACTTTTGGAAGAGGAAGAACGACGGCAACAGGACGAACTGGAAAAGCAGACCAAACTTAATGCCGCCAAGGCCATCAAAGATGCTGCCACCAAAAAAAGAGAGGAGGAACAGAAACTTGCCGACGCCAAGGCACGTATTGCGCAGAAACAAAAGGAAATTTCCAACAGAGCCACAAAATTGCAAGATGACATGGAAGAGAAGCTCCAACAGGAGCGGCGGGCCAAAGAAGAGCAACAACGTGCTCTACAGCAACAACAAGAAGACGATCTAGCAGAGAAAAAGGCAAAAGATGACGCAAAACGTAAAGAATTAATGGAACAAGAGAAGTTAGAGAAGCTAGCTATTGAAGAAAGGAAACTTGCAGAAGCTTCGCGTCTCAAGGAGTCTACAATGAAAAAACTGGAGGAAGATCGAAGGTTGGCCGAAGCAAGTCTGAAGGCAGAAGCCAAAGCAAGAGAATTAGAAGCTAAATCCAAAGAAAAAGCCAAACTCTTGCAAGCTCAACTTGTGGCTGAACGCACGGCAATCGAACACAAACGGGCTAAAGAAGAGGCAGAGAAACAGCAAAAGCTGCAGGAGATGCAAAGTGAAAAAGAACGAATGAAAAAGGAGAGGGAAGAAGCTAGACTTCGGGAGGAAGAAAGTTCTCGGAAGGAGGCCGAGCTCGCGGCTGCCAGAGCCATCAAGGCCGCATCAGAAAAAAAGAGGTTAGAGGAACAGAAACTCGAAGAGGCACGTCAGCGGGCAGCGGCCCGTGCAGCAGAAATCGAAGCACAAGCAAAGAAAAAAACGGAGGAACTTCAGGCCAAGCTAGCTGAAGAACATCGTCTCAAAGCAGAGAAAGAAGCACGGCGACTCGCTGAGCAAGAAAAATTGAAGATGCAGCGTCAGGCACAAAAAGAGCAGGAAGAAACCCGGAAATTGGAGAAGCAGAAGAAGATGGCAGAAGAGTTAGAAAGAAAACGTCTAGAATCCATCAAGGAGCAAGCCAAACAGAAAGAGCTTGCTGAACAGAAATCTAGAGAGGCCAAGCTAAAGATGGATGAGAAGATTCGCACGTTGAAGGAGAAGGCTGACAAGAAAATTGCTAAGCGTGAAGAGGAGCTGAAAATTGAAATGGAAGCAAAAGCACTTCGTGAGAAAAAGATTGCTGAACGGGAATTAGAAGCCAAGACCGAGAGGCAACAAAGGCTGGAGAAGCAAAGGAGAGACGCTGAACAGTTGCAACAGAAAAAAGTCGAGGCTGAGGAAGCATCGAAACGAGATGAAATGGCTCGCATGCTGGATGCCTTGAATGATGAAATGGATGAAACCGACAGCTTGAAGGTACGTCAGACAAGAGAGCAATTGTGACTTACTTCGTCTTTCCATTGGTGCCACTTACTGACTACGCTCTTTGTCAGATGCTCGGCAACGCGCTGCCAAAAAAGCAGATGAAATCAAGAAAAGGGCAGATGAAAAACAAAAAGCGCGGGAGCAACAGTTGTTGACAGAAGCTGAGGCCGCACGACTTCAACAAGAAGCTTTGGCATCAAAGCAACTTGATACTGCAGCCCTTATTGAAGAACAAGATCGAGCACTCAAAAAAATTCTGAGCGATAAAGATCGTCTTCACAAGGAAAACTTGGAGGCACTAGAACTTCGAAATGCAGCATTGGCCATGGCTAAACAAAATAAGGCCAAGAAAGCTGACTTGAAACGTCAGAAAGCAGTTGAGGCTGCTAGACTCAAAGCCGATGCAAAGACTGCTGAGCTGCTTGCCATCGCCAGGCAAAAAGAGGAGATGGCTATAGCTAGAGCATTAAAAGATCAAGAGGCCATTCGAAACCAACAGGCCCGCGATGCGGAAGAGATGATGAAAGTGGAGGGTGCTTTTTTGGATATGCAGTCTGAACTTGAAAGAATTGAAATGTCTGCAAAGGCTGCATCATCCATTGCAACAAAGCCTGTCTACAGAGTATGCAAGGAAAAATTTAGTGATGACAACAGCGACAGTGATGATGGTGATGATGTTGGTCGTATGAAAACGAAAGCTGCGGTTGTAAGCATTGATGTGGATCAGGTAAAAGCTTTTGATGAAATTGAGGATATTGACCTTGATGATTTTGAGGCATTAGAACGGCAGCAATCTACTCAGAAGTCAGACAAAGATAAATCTGCAAAGAAGCAAAGTACAACCTCAAAAAAGAAAAAGGAGAAAAGTGAAAAATTGTCAAAGGAGAAGAAAACCAAGAAAAAGTCTGCGGATGCGGTGGGCAGTTTGGACACAAAAAAGGTTAAAACAAAAAAGAAGCCTAAAGAACCCAAGAGCTAGTGGCCAGCTGGAAACTGCTCACAGTCAGATAAAGCTTGTATCGACTACTCCGGTAATATGCTTGTAATAAATGAGGATTTGCACTTCTTTAGTTCATACTGAATTAATATTCATGCTGCGGTTGATTTTTGCCTATAACTTCTTTGATTTGCAACTGTAAACACACAGACAAAGAAAGAAAAGAAATAAATCAGACATCTGCGCAAATTATTGCGACAGTAGTACGATCGTACAGGAAAATATTTAAACTACCCATCCCCACCCCCCACCAACTTTCAGTAACGCTTCACTTCTTTCTCTGAATCATTACATCGGCAGTCACGATGACCTGCACAACAATTCATCGCTGCATTTTATGTGGTGTTTTAAGAGAAAAGCTGTGTCTTAGCACTGCTCCTTAACCTCGGAAGAGTTCTCATTCTATCCATTCACATCGTGATCAAATCTTGTGGCATTCTCACCTGCTACAACTATTTGGCTGCTTTCCTCAGAAGGAGAAGTATCGCTCATCAGGAGCAATGTTGCCCGCATTTTTTCCATTTCAATTTGAAGATCCTCAATCATCTTGTCCTTCTCGGCAAGTAACCTATCTTTCTCAAGAAGTTGCCCCTTTAGAATTTCGACTTCGAGGTTTGACCTTGGTGAATTGGTCACTGACATGTTAAGAAGTTGTTTGGCTGTAGGTCTTTCGTTAGGATTTGCCCTGGTGCAAGAAAGAATTGTTGAGGCAATTTCAGGATAGTGATTTTCAAGCCAGCGCGGAACTTTTTGGTTTCTGCACTGCTGGAAAGTGTGCAATTTCTCGTGCTGCGTTTCAAAGTTGCAGCACAATTCCAACAAAATCAACCCAAGACTGAAAATGTCAGCCGGCGTGCCATAATGCTTGGAGCGTATCTGTTCCGGTGCAGCGTATGAGGCGGTACCAATACCAATAGTCATCGGATCGTTCTTCAGGTGTGGGTCGAACTCTACAACAGCGTTGTTCGAAGGGTTGGTTAGTCCGAGTGCGATACTGCTGGACGTGTTCAGAGAGTGCCTTGGAGAAGCATCGCCGTTCTCGTCGCCTTTGGGGGAGAATCTCTCATCGCTTTTCGATGAACGATATGTCGATGGCGTTGAATCTTGATTTGCAATGTCGTGGATTTCTTTCGAGAGACCAAAGTCTCCAATTTTGATTACTTTGCCATCCTTGCTTGCAAATGCATTGGCAGGTTTCAAGTCTCGATGAACGATATTTTTTTCATGAATATGAGACAATCCACTACAAAGTTGATGGAAGATATCCAACGCAGGTCCGATACGGGTTGCATGATCATTCTCGGGCACTTGCCGATTTCGCTCTCGTATCCAATCTTCTAACGTTGCAGGGTGGCAAAGCTGCATCTGGATGTAGAGTGTAACTTGGTATTTGTACTGCTTTCGCCTCGACTGCGTCTGTTTCGCCGTACGGTTTGATCTATGTATACCTGGACCACCAGATACCGAAGGAACAGTCGTCTCAAGAGGTGCGACCCGGGGTGTGAAATCGAAACTTCGATCGTTCCTCCAACTTGAGTCGTTGGCAGACGGCGTGCTGCAGTCCCATGAGTACCGGCGTTGCCGACTAGATGTTGCAAATAAATTCTTTTGCCCACTAGAAAAGCTGCATGAGGAATCCGACGACGAAGCTGAAGGCGTAATAGACGGACTTTCGTCATCGAGCTCTTCAATGTCGTAAGATGTATCCAACAAATTTTCAATATCTTTGAGGAGTTGCTGTGGGGAAGCGTTGTTCATGGCATTGTGTTGGAGTTGCTGCAGTTGTTTATTTTGTGGACCGTGCGTCGGTCCAGCGCTCCCCCCTGTCATCCAACTCGGTTCAAGCCAACTGGTATAGTAGCGAACAATGTTCGGGTGTTCGCTCACTTTGGCTAAGCACTGAACTTCTCTGACAACTTTCTGAATGTTTTCGTTGGAGTACCCAACAGAATCAAACGTAATCAGCTTCATGGCGTAGTCACAGCCATCCATTTTCCTAACAACATGAAAAACCGAACCAAAACCTCCTCTATTCAGCAAAGATATTTGATGAAATTCTCTTTGGTATCGACTCAACGACAGAGGAAAATGTTCTACCTCCCATGGTTTTCCAGGGTCCTCCATGAATTGCTCATTCCCATTGTTTTCACGTAACGATGTTCCGTGTTGCTTTTTCTCCTGGCCCACTTCATGCTGAGAAAGCTGCCTCCGGATAGCTTTCGCTTCCATCGAACGAAGGGCCTCCGTGCTATAGTGTGTGCGCTTCACCTGTTGTATCCGAGCCAATTCAGAAGTTGTGGACGTTGTCACGGTAAGTTCTGCAGTCGTTGATGTTTCAACAGGCGTTAGCGCTATCTTCACAGTCTCGCATTCTTTTTGCTGTACTTGTTCTTGCGAAACATCTTCGACAAAGTCGTCCACAGTCCCTTCTGTCAGCAACCCACGAGTTTCTGTTTCGATCGACGGCACCAATCCGAGCTCAAACAGAAACTGAATAGACTCTCTATCAAGGATGCCCCTTTCGAACAGTTGAAGAACATGTACCGTATACGTCCTTGGAGTCGAATCGTGAAGTGAGCAAACTTGTGCTAGTAGCAGGAGAAGGAGGATTTGACGCTCTTGGTCGTTGGAAATGGGAGAAACGACTTGGCCCGAGGCAGCGGAAGCTGGCAGATCTCCTGCCGTGTTTGCTGCCGTCGCTGATGACGATGAGTCTCCAGAGGATCCCGCGGACCTCCCTCTTGCACCAAAGAGGGCTGTTTGTAGTGACGGAATTGAGGGAGATGTATCAGACTTTTCCGAGCTATCGCCAACACGGGATTTGTTTTGCTGTTTCTCGTTCCGGTGGATCGATGAAACGGTCTCATACGACGAAGCAGAAAACGATCGCTGCCGAAGACGGGAGGTCATTGTGTCCTTGCCCTTCTTTCTTCCGTCGTCGGTGTGATATTTGATCTCGGTGGGGAAGACAGTAGCTGATGATGGATATGGAAGAAGGTTGTTTCCTTGATGACAGTACAGAATACGGCCTACGGAGGAGTAATGGCACTTCGATTTACGTGGAGAGGGTTTGTCATCATTCCATGATGCTCCATGGTGTCGAAATCGAATTTGAGTCTGTCGGGTCGAATACAAAAAAATCATCGCAGTACAAAGTACCAAGTACTCCGTACCTACCGTTATTAGGTATGGTAACCAGCTTCCGTACTGGTACCCACGTACCTAACATTGTGCGAAGTGCGGGCCTTGTTCAATACTACGTAAAACTGTTTACTTTCACAGATAGGTAGGTATGTATCATACCTCCGAGTCGGTAGAACGCACTCTACCTGTATCACAGCGGTACGTACCGGTAGGTACAGACCGCTTGGTAGCACTACCGTACTTCACTACAAGTCGACGTGCTAAACAATACACTCTCTACTACTAACAGTAACTAACAGTAAAGAAATAAAATCTGAAATGGTCACTACTGCCATGCATCGCAAAAGAGAGAGAGAGAGAATGGTATTACTACCATGCACATTCTTCAGGCTCCTCGTCTAGCCGGTCCTTCGACCCCACGTGGTGACCACCCAGTTCAGAGCAAGAAGATTATCGATTCGCCATGCGCTCCAACAACGTTAGATGCTGACTCGATCGCTACTACTATCTAGTAGCTATACTGTCCTATACGTCGTACTACGTAGTAAGACTTATTCTAATATGAGACATTGAAAGGGGAACACAGCTTTCTCTTTCGAATCCAAGGAAGATGATTCTACTAAAATACTGCTGTCCTCAAAAATCTTGGAACCTGCTTGTGTTTCGATTTATACAAGTCGCACTGCCATAGTTTTTACCTTTCAAGCTATTATTCTTTCTCCGTATGTGAAAACTAGTGATACATCATGGTGGTTTTTTACTTTTTACATATAGTGCTCCTCTGAACTTGTGAACTGTATCATCATCATTACTACTCGGAGTATGTCGTAGTAGCAGTCACCAAAATGTGCTACGTAGTTGAAATCTACCGTAGCTTGGCAGCTCTCTACTACAACGTGGAGCGCATTCTATTACCCAAGGCGGTGTCGTGAAATGTCCGCTATGGCGTATTCTGGGATGGAGCTTCCGAAATGTGATGATTGGCCACCAGTGACTGTGAACAACAATCTGAGAGGACCAGACGTATCTACAATACTACGCGTGCACCGTACGTTAGTACCTATTCGTTGTTCAATGTCCCGAGGTACCGGTACCTGTACTACGCCTATGTACACCGTTGTACTCCATACGAAAGAACAGTTACTAACTGTAATTACGTAATTAGCGCTGGATTGTTTTCTCATCGTTATTTGGACATTCAACATTGTGGTCCAAGTTTTAGTTATAGATCAGTAGCTCAATTGGAAAAGATTCCTTAATCAGTTTCAAGTTCCCAAGAAAAGGTCGGAAGTTTTGTGTTCGGTGTCAGCACAAACTATCTTTTGGATGCTTGCAATTCCACTCCAGCTCGTTGCACTACCGTAGCAGTTGATGTTATGGTTAACTACGGTTGGTACCGGTAGTAGACTTCCCTACTACATACTCCTATTATTGGTCTCGTAAATCTTGGAAGATGATTCTTCATTGTGTTGTTTCGTTGTTGCTGCTTCCTGCTCACCTCAAGGAGTTTTTTTCTGTCGTATTTTTTTGTTCTGTCGTAGCACAACGGTATCATAGAGCTAGCATTCATTGTTGCTAGCCACGGCAGTACTAGACAAGACTTCTACGACGTCGTGTATCAATCCTCCCCCATATCATAACCGTCACAACTTCTCACTTTCGACCATCTTTTCTTCTATGTCATCATGGGAACTTCGTTGAGTGGAAGTTTTGTTATTTGGTTGCTGTCGACGCTTCTTGCTACTATCGATCAAGTCGCTGGACAAACGCAATGCATTTCCGATCCGACAATTGCGGCCGCCTTCGAAGATACTGAGGGAAGCTGCTGCATGAACGATGTTTGTGGATTGCCCTGTCCAACGCCTGTCTCGCCGCCTGCTGTCGGTGAGTCGAACCGAATATTTGGCTGAATTCTGGTCGGACAAGACAGAGGGATTCCTTTGGAAATTTTTTCCGATTTGTCACTCTCACGTTCCCTCCGAATTTTTGTTCTCTTGTTCGCTAAAGGATTTGGTATCGTGATTGGAGTTGGGATCGCTATTTCCTTTTTGGTCGGATTTGCGACACTGTTCTTGGTTCACGGTGAAGCCGAGAATTTTTTCGTCGCTGGAAGATCGTTGCCACTCTGGATCGTCTCCATGACTCTTGGAGCCCAAAGTATCGATTCGAATGCCATCCTCGGAAATGCAGATTTGTCCTACAAGTATCACTTTTATGATGGTGCCGTTTTGCCAATCGGACTCGGCCTCAGTCTCATTCTCAACGGTTTATTTTTGGCACGTCATATTAATGCAGAACGAAACGTTTTGACGCTCCCAGATGTTTTTGCTAAGAGATACGGAAGAGTGGTGGAAGTTCTCGTGTCCATTGCTTCTATTGTATCTTTCATGATGCTTTTGGCTGGTAATCTTGTCGGAATGGGAGTAATTTTGTCGTATGTTTGGGGATTTTCGGTCGAGGCCGCTATTTGGACCACGTTTGTCATTGTTTGGGTTTATACTGTCAGTGGAGGATTATTTTCTGTCGCCTACACGGATGTTGTACAAGGAATCATGGGATGGTCGGGATGTTTTGTTTTTGCCTATTACATGATCGCTAATCAGAATCCCCAAGCTCCACCGCCTTCCATCGGTTTCCCAGGATACGTCTACCCTGATTTACAAGGAGACGGTGGCATCTGTGACATGTATCAGGGAGTTGCTTGTACAAATAACGCCACTATGTGCTGTTATAATGCGCCACTCTGGTGTCCATCGGATGAAAACTGTACAACCGACAATGGAGCCTATCCCATTGGTGACCGACCCGTCTTCCCAAATCAACTGACAGATTTTTTGGCTCTTTCGGTGCGTGACAACGCGATTGCATTTTCTATCAATATTTATTATCAATGCGCCTTCTCACTTCAGCATGCTCTCCCTCGCTATCCTGATCACTGCAGCCTTTCCCAAATGCAATCATGTGGGATTGGGCCACTATTTTTGTTCTTGGATTGGGAAATCTTGCCGCTTTAGATTTCCAAGCCAGATGCATGGCAGCTAAAACTCCTTCTATTGCCACCTACGGTTGCCTCATTGGAGGTGCTTTCACCTTTTTCGTTGGAATCCCTTTTGCCTACATGGGATCCATTACACGGTAAGATAAACAAAATAAATGAATCGTGTTGTTGTGTGCTTTTGTCGGTTGGCTAGTTTTTTGCTTACTTTCCTGCCTTCCTGTAAATATGGACTGTGTTTCCAGTGTCTACTATGGACCTGATTCCATCCACGCCTCTTTTGCAACAGACACTTGTCACCCGCTCCTCGGATTGCCAACGTGTGCGTTGTGGGAACCCGACCCACAGGCCTTTCTGCATCTTCTCACGCATGACGTTCCCGCGTTTCTGGGTGGATGGTGCCTTCTTGGAATTGTTACGGCGTCCATGTCCACAGCTGATGGTGCTATTCTTGCCATGGGTACAGTCTTTGCTCACAACATTGTTCGCCAGTTGGATGTCTGGCGACCAGACCTTATTTCTGCAGAGAATCTCCTCTGGGCCACTCGACTCGCCACAATTCCTCTTTCTCTTTCTTCGACTTTGATTGCTGCGTACTATACCAGTGACAATCCTCAAGGCGCCACAGGATATTTATTGATTGTAGCTTTTGATGTCATGTTGGCCACATGCGTGGTGCCACTGTTTGGATGCTTTTACTGCAAGAATCCAAGCCCAAACGCCGCACTTTTGTCAATTCTTGCCGGGGCAATTACGCGAACTGTCTTGGAGTTCACTCTTCCTAAAGATGGCTACTTGTTGTTGCCTTACGACGTACCTGAGTTTCAAGATGTGGGACCAGCTGCCAGTGCAAAATTCCCAGTATTTTTTGACGAGCCGGCCGAAAATCTGTGGAATCCGGAAGAGGAAGTGTGTGATACCAGACAATTCGAGGACTTTACAGGCGTCGATTCCTTGTCGGCACTGTTGGCCTCATTCACCGTTTTTGTCCTTGTCCAATTTATCGAGGTGCAGTTGGGTCGCCCAATGTTCACTTTGCCTGGACTGCAGCCGTATATAAAGAACATCAAAACCGAAGAGCCGGATGAATTGGGAAAATCTGGAGGTACAAAGCCTGAAGGTCAATTGGAGGATGACTCGGGGAAGAATGAGGTGGAAATGGCTCAAAAGGAAGATTCTGAGGAACATGAGTGAAAGCTTTTTGTTCTGGTTACCCTTCACGTTAACTTGAAAGAGGTAACTATGATATTATTTACTGTTTGAATTGGTATTTGCAATGATAAACCAAACTGTATAGTTAAATGTAGTACGATTAGTAGCATACAGGAATCACATGCAGCAGTCGGTTTCTCGTCGTGCTCGTGAGAAGGTTACGAAGTCGTGCAACCAATGGGCATTTCATCGGTCGTTTGAATTCCTGAAATATATCATGAATCGACTGATGCAGAGTTGAAATCTTTCCAACTCACCGAAACACCGTATCAAGTGGATCTTCCGGCAGAACCAAGTTATCTTGTCTTGTCTTGCGTTTCTTCTGTGCTTCTTTTCGTTGCTCGTAGGACATTCCCTTGCGTTTCTTTTCCAAGGCACGAATATCATTGGGCGACACAAAATCTGGATTGACGTAGAGCGTTTGACCGCCAAAGGATCCTCTGAAGATTCTGATGGGGTTGAGAACAAATCGAGGTCCAATTTCAACGAGGGAAGTGCTTTCTTCTTGCCCCAACTCCTTCTTTAGCTTGCTAGCTTCCTTGGCGTTGGTTGGTTGCTGTTCTAATATTTGATAATTTCGTACCCAGATCTGTAGATACAAGTAGAGGGTTGAAATTTCATGAGACGACATTTTTTAGGTGTTTGATACAACCTCAGGCATGAAAAAAATTCCACCAAGTCTCATTCCATCGTAGTCTATTATGATGTTTTTCTCATTCCCATGGGTCTGACATACGCTCATCATAGTTTGTAATCAAAGACTTTCCACGTAGTATCCAAACAATGTCACATGGTCCATTGAAAGGCAAGCCGTTGTCGGCAACAAATGGGACGTACCTTTTGGTCGGCATAGTAAAAGGCCATGACACGATCAACAAACGGTTTGCTTTTTGGATGGCCGCGTGGAGTTCCAAAAACATCAGTAAACATCTCTTTTAACAGTTTTAAGTGTCCCAGCCGATCAAACGCCTCGTCGAATGACAAGATGGGTCGACTTCCCTTCATGCAATTGCCCGTTAGACGAAGTTCGTCCATTGTGTGGACATTGGTTAGGTGGAACTTTGCCGATGGTCCACGAGTCTTGCCGACATTTCCTACCCATAGGTATGCATCTTGGCGTTTGCGGCATTCCAAGAATACGACCGTATTACAGCTCCTCATCTCCGCAATATCATTGACAGCGGCTGCCATTCCACCCTTTCCTGGATCCAGTTTGGATTCCTTCTTGTGGTGAGGCAACAAGGTACGAATGTCTTCCAATAGATGACGATACCGAGCTGTTGCTCCCCTTAAACAAAGTACCAGGCATCGTTGTTTATTTCGGTATTTACCATCGCTGACAAAGGGAGCAACCGACGATGCATCTTTGTGTTTCTCGTCGTTCTTGTCTTCTTTAGTAGTAGCGGTGTTTCCTTCCCTGCTATCGACAGAACGTTCCGGTTGGTCATCGTCGTCATGAACACCGTCAGGGTGATGTTGCTTCACCATCTTGGGGGTATCGATGTTGTCTTCAAATAATATATTCCGGAGGAATTGACGATATGCGGCATCAGTGTCGAGCACACTAAACGATGGTGTTGTTTTTCGCTTCGTTGCCTCTCTCTTTCTTGGCTCGTTGTTCGATAGAGATGACTGGTTCTGGAAAATACGTACGAGTGACAGACGAGCATATCCTCCGATCGGACAAGCACGATCCAAATGTATCTATTAAGGCACTTATGTGAACGCATCGCTACCAAAATTTCCTATTTGTTGGTGAAACACATAAGACTGTCCAAGGAGAATCTCCCACCTCGTTATGTCCGTCGACCGTGACCGGCCGGCTTGCACCGAAAACCATTTCGAGAAAATGAGGAAAAACGAAAGACGTAAAACCCAGCTAGCTAGCTAGCTAGCTACCATTATTATCTTATTTTACCGTCTCTCCCGGTAGTTAGTAGCTAGCCCTCTAGCGATTTCAACAAGAGTACATGTTAGCATCCTACTTTTTTTGGGTTACAACAATTCTTTCGTATTCCTAATTCTGGTTATGTTTCCATCATAGTAGGTGGCTGATTCCGAAAGGGCGTTTTAGACTGCCATCCAAACGTTTAAATGGCGACCAAATTGCGTTGATCTCTGCCGGTTTCGGAGATGGTCTCAGAATGCGAAATTATGTTTGGCTGATGGTAGAAAAAGGATACCGCGTCGTCCACACCAAGATATCTCGTAGGCATGGCGACCGACTGATGCCGAAAGGGCGTTTTTGACTGCCATCCAAACGTTTAAGTGGCGACCAAATTGCGTTGATCTCTGCCGGTTTCGGAGATGGTTGTCTCAGAATGCGAAATTATGTTTGGCTGATGGTAGAAAAAGGATACCGCGTCGTCCATACCAAGATATCTCGTAGGCATGGCGACCGACTGATGCCGAAAGGGCGTTTTTGACTGCCATCCAAACGTTTAAATGGCGACCAAATTGCGTTGATCTCTGCCGGTTTCGGAGATGGTTGTCTCAGAATGCGAAATTATGTTTGGCTGATGGTAGAAAAAGGATACCGCGTCGTCCATACCAAGATATCTCGTAGGCATGGCGACCGACTGATGCCGAAAGGGCGTTTTTGACTGCCATCCAAACGTTTAAATGGCGACCAAATTGCGTTGATCTCTGCCGGTTTCGGAGATGGTTGTCTCAGAATGCGAAATTATGTTTGGCTGATGGTAGAAAAAGGATACCGCGTCGTCCATACCAAGATATCTCGTAGGCATGGCGACCGACTGATGCCGAAAGGGCGTTTTTGACTGCCATCCAAACGTTTAAGTGGCGACCAAATTGCGTTGATCTCTGCCGGTTTCGGAGATGGTTGTCTCAGAATGCGAAATTATGTTTGGCTGATGGTAGAAAAAGGATACCGCGTCGTCCATACCAAGATATCTCGTAGGCATGGCGACCGACTGATGCCGAAAGGGCGTTTTTGACTGCCATCCAAACGTTTAAATGGCGTCCAAATTGCGTTGATCTCTGCCGGTTTCGGAGATGGTTGTCTCAGAATGCGAAATTATGTTTGGCTGATGGTAGAAAAAGGATACCGCGTCGTCCATACCAAGATATCTCGTAGGCATGGCGACCGACTGATGCCGAAAGGGCGTTTTTGACTGCCATCCAAACGTTTAAGTGGCGACCAAATTGCGTTGATCTCTGCCGGTTTCGGAGATGGTTGTCTCAGAATGCGAAATTATGTTTGGCTGATGGTAGAAAAAGGATACCGCGTCGTCCATACCAAGATATCTCGTAGGCATGGCGACCGACTGATGCCGAAAGGGCGTTTTTGACTGCCATCCAAACGTTTAAGTGGCGACCAAATTGCGTTGATCTCTGCCGGTTTCGGAGATGGTTGTCTCAGAATGCGAAATTATGTTTGGCTGATGGTAGAAAAAGGATACCGCGTCGTCCATACCAAGATATCTCGTAGGCATGGCGACCGACTGATGCCGAAAGGGCGTTTTTGACTGCCATCCAAACGTTTAAGTGGCGACCAAATTGCGTTGATCTCTGCCGGTTTCGGAGATGGTTGTCTCAGAATGCGAAATTATGTTTGGCTGATGGTAGAAAAAGGATACCGCGTCGTCCATACCAAGATATCTCGTAGGCATGGCGACCAACTGATGCCGAAAGGGCGTTTTTGACTGCCATCCAAACGTTTAAGTGGCGACCAAATTGCGTTGATCTCTGCCGGTTTCGGAGATGGTTGTCTCAGAATGCGAAATTATGTTTGGCTGATGGTAGAAAAAGGATACCGCGTCGTCCATACCAAGATATCTCGTAGGCATGGCGACCGACTGATGCCGAAAGGGCGTTTTTGACTGCCATCCAAACGTTCAAGTGGCGACCAAATTGCGTTGATCTCTGCCGGTTTCGGAGATGGTTGCCATTCCCGGCGTTTGCTTTCTCTCGGTACTACACAGTATTTTTTTTCGATAATAAACGGAAATTCCATCATCTATTCGGCGTTACGTGGTAGGTATGTTGACTGACAGTCGCAGAAAGGGTGTTTTTGACTATCGTCAAACATTCGCGGAAGTCAGAGTTGTTGATTCTCTCTTCTGTTTCTTCGATAGCCTTCGCGCCCTTTGATCGTCAGCTTCTGCATTCAATACTTCTTGCGAAGGCTGTGCATACAGGGGATCATTTCGGTCCTTCGGGGGTACGTATTCTTTGAATTTCGTTGACATCAAAACCTGTTTGTATCCAGGCAGTCCTTTGTATTCGATGGTTGCAGGAACCATGGACTTCAATACTTCTTTTCGGTTACCACCGCTAGAGAATTTAGGGTTTGTAATCCTTCCAACCGCTTCTTTGTGCTCGTCCAAAGCCGATTGCCTGGTATAGAACTTGACTTCTCCACCGTGTTCCTCGGACCATTCCGCACAGAAAATGTGATTTTTGGCGATCGAAAGCTTTGCTTCAGCAAGGGTAACGTACGGTTGCCTAAGGAATTCTCCGTAGTTCTTCCAATCGTTTTGGGGGTCAATCTTCCACACATGCACATGCTGACTCCTGCCTAATATTTCAACTGCTTGATCAAACGTGAACACTTGAGCGTTGTGGTAAACCATCTTTAAGTTGTTGAAGCGTCTATCGCACACGTTCTTTGTATGTCCTGCAACTAAGAAGAGCATGTTGACAGTGCGAAAATATCCCATCTCGACCAAGTATGGTGCAAGTAACAAGACATGATTGTTCTTGTTTTGGCCCGCACAGTTGTCCATGACAACATTGAGCTCTTTGCCCCTCATAGCAGCGCCATCGCCATCACGGCGCATTATGCCCGTCTCATTGAGTGTTTTGACAATCATTGATGCTACATTGGAGCCTCCCTTGGCGCCATGTCCCTCAAGAAAACAGTGGAAATAAAGAGGGTCAACATCAGATCCATCTTTTACCTGAATGCGAAACGTCCACTACGCCGAAACCCTCCAGTCTCGCTGGTGTCAAATAGTACGTTTCACCTGGTTGATTTGATCCGAAGTGGGGCAGCTCCATATTTTGGCAGAAGTCTGCAACTAAAGTGTACACTCTATCACAATGAGGGACGTTCTCATTTCTGTGTTCTTTCGCCGTTTCCATTTTCTCATTCACGAGAGCTCTCATTGCCAGCGCCTGCTTAACATGCATTGCTGCTTCAAGTAGCTCCTTTTCTTTGGAGTCAGCAAGTTGTGTCAAGGATTCTGGAATGTTCAATCCATTCTCCGTGGAAACGCTCTGTACCTTTGTGTTTACTGGCACAAAACCTTCTTTCTGCCAGATGTTGATTCATCGAAACAAGAATCGAGATGTCGGGATTCTTCCTATCATTTTCATCCATGTATTTTATAGCGGAGAAAAGGGAAGCCATCGTCTGTCTTTTAAATGCTACGAAGGCTTTTAGTCTGTAGATACGAGGGAGGAAGAACAGCACAAGACCAATCATTAGTTCCAGAGCAAAAGGAAGTGTAATGCAACACACAAACTACCTTTTTCGGCGATGAGAGGTGAGAAAAAGAGCGAGGGGTCGTTGAGATTTGCAAAACGCGACCAAAATTTTGTGTCCCAGTTTCGCAATCCAAAAAAACATCCGACCCCGAATATCTAGTTTAATCCGTTGTAACTCTCTCTCACCTCAACGGGACCAAAAACTTAGATCACCGTTGGATAGAGCGGTTAAAAACCTTTCCATTGATGTATAATACTCAAAAATGGCAATTTTATCGATGAGCCAAGTTGACGGACGACGGACGTACAAAGGTGGGAAATCCTCCTTGGACAGTCTTACATGTTTTTTTGGACCGATTCTCTTCGCACCATGTCATAGGAAGAGAAAAGAAGAATTAATTGTCTTGCATCGAGCATCTCACTTTCAAGCAGTAATCGCACTCATACTCGTGCAATGACTCATATTTCAACAAATCGAATGATACTCTTGTGTTCGAAGAGTTGGGAAAAGATCGCCTCGATTTTTTTAACACAGTCCTTAAATCCTCCTGCCTTTTTCTCGCTGAACTCCAGTGGGATCTTCGCGACAACAGATTCGCGATGTTGGTGCTGTGGTATCACTCTACGATACTTTTTGAACAACTCCAAACTGCATCGCGTGACGGAAGACCCGTACAGGTACATATACATACCAGAAAAGTACGGTACTTCGACGTACACAACTACCGTACACAACAGCGTGATGTTTTATCAGGGCAGCATCGGAGAGAGATTTTTTGCTTTTCTGTTTGAGGCGTTGGGTGTATATGGTTTTGTAGGGATTTGAATTCCCATCACAGCTATGAAACAGACTTCTAATACTCTACTAGTAGTCTACTATCTCCAACAACAAACTCTCCGCGAAACTTGGAGTTGATGCACGTTACTGCCATCACCACACTTCTTCTTACTGTTTCTTTGTTGTCCATATACAACAAGTGGACTCCGCTTGCCTCAATACGTCGTACTGCGTAGTAGGTTTAGCTGCATCATCACTTCATAGGACAGCGTGGCTACTAGAAAACAAACTATTGCCGTGTCATACAAAAGCCCATCCTCTAAAATGGATCGGGAGAAAGATTCGCACCCAAATAATATCAATCCTAACCACCGCAACAATGATGAGGAGATCCGAAATCTACCCGCAGCTCCCAACGCTGCTGGCGATTCGGATATTCCATCGGAACTAGGAACTCGCAACAATTCTCCCATCAACTTAGATGAATGGGTGGCCGGAAGCGATCCTTTTTCTCATCAACCACTGCATGCTAATGATATGTTTTCTCCTTTCCACACAAATGTTAGTAACAATAATAATGGATCTGGAGATAGGGAACTCTATGGCATGTTGACTGTGAATGCATGTGCAACACCACTGGAACAAGAAGCGGCGGGTCGGGAACCTATTCCACCATCATCGTTTCCTCCGGCAAGACCCTGCTCTTTGACTAACACCGAAGGTCGACTTGCCGATTTTGGGGGTAGCACGCGAAAGAGAAGAGCTGGACAAGAAGATTCGGAGCGGTACTCAAACTCTGAAGAGCTTACCACTAGTACTAACAGTAACACCAACAGCGAAAACAAACCTATGGCAAAACGGAAAAAGAAGCCCAAAGGCATGCCCAAGCGTCCCCTCTCTGCCTACAATCTTTTCTTTCAGGCACAACGACCAAAAATCCAAGCCGAACGAGAAGGTGGGGATGAAAATGGACCTCGCATTGGATTTGAGGAACTTGGAAAGATCATCGGAAAACTGTGGAGGGATCTCGACTCGGCCGAAAAGAAAGTCTACGAAAAGCTTGCCGACAAAGACGGGGAACGATACCGGAAGGAAATGGATGCCTATAATGAAATGAAAAACAAACGGTATGAAGAGGAAGCAAATCGCCCGCTATCTGCTTGTGCCACATCAACCATGGTTGTTGCACCGGCTTTGGATGTGTCCAAATATGGACACGGTACGTCCTCCCATCTTCCTTCTCCCCACCATCAACGTTACATTTCCAACGTTCCATCTGAATCAGGACCGCAGGAGGGCAGTGGTGCTCACGGATTTGTTTTTGGATCGGATCACAAAGCTGCGCCTCCTTCCGCGACTCTCTCATACAACCCAATGGATGCTCCGCAGCAGAACAACGGGTCCTCACAACCATCGCCTGCTCAGAATCTGAGGCGTACTATATCGCAGGGAGTCCCTTATCCACCGGTCGGGCCAAACGGTGTCACTCAGCTACGAAATCCTTCTTCTTCAGCACCGTCTCCTTTCAATTTTGACGGTTCTGATCCTACAGCCATTGCCAACGCCAATTACTTCCCTCTCCCCCCTGGAATGGAGATAGTTTTGAGCGATAGCCAAGGTGTGGATCGCAAGTACCGTGTCCATTACACATGCTATTCCATGACACGAGAGGCGGCACACCAATACCTCGAAAGTCTGACTGGCGCCGCAGTCAACAATGGCAGCAATGTACATCAACCGAGGTCCGTGACAGACGCTTCTCCGCGAGTCGGCCCGGCTCCTATGCAAGCTGTTCCACAACCTCACATGTCCCAACAACATTACAATGGAAGGTGGGGAATCTAATGGGTTAACGAAACTCAAGATGGATCGGCAACTATTTCAAAAAGATTTTGAACCGGTGAAAGGAAACAGTTTTTCTGACAATGGAAGTTGTTGCTTTGATTCTTGGGGGCCTCTGATATCTCCATTCAACCACTTATTTTTTATATCTACATTTATTTTATAATAATGCTTTCTATATATGAGTTGAACCTATAGTATGTGCCTTGCCATCCTGATTGGTGACGTATACGATGGACGAGGGTCATCTCATCAGCGACGTGCACCGTTGTCGCATGATCCTTTCGATACCAGGAAGAATTTCCGTTTCCGTCCCTCGCTCTACTGCCCTTTGTATGTGTGTTTCTTGTAGCCTTGGTGAACCGACAACAAAAGAGCTCTGCCCATTTCGTCGAGCATTGAATTGAGCTGCTTGGTCTCGTGGTCTTGAATGATGTCCAAAAGGCAATAGATTCCGTTGAGCAGACTTTTCTTGCGAATTGCATCGACATCATCGGCCAATCCCTTGACAAATTGAACTATCAAGGAGAGAACGTGCTTCTTGTAGACTTCGCCGTGTGGTAGTAAAAGTTCACAGAGCCTGCTGAATCGCTGTCCACATTCCAGCAATGACGCCTCAGGCATCGGGACATACAAGGTAAATTCTAGCATTGTCATCAGACAACGAGTCAGACATGACAGGCAACTCTGTGTTTGCTTTGAAAACCTCTGCATGAAGAAAGAGAGAAGAGAGTAGCAAGCTTCAAATGCGTTGACCCCTCGCATGATCTCGTCGTTGTCCTTGGTTGTTACAGTTAAGAAACGTTCCACTGTCAATGTCATGCTTGAAATTATGGTTGCAACATCCTTTTCACGGATTGTGGCGATTTCCCTCCGGCTAGCGATTTCGGTGATCAGTGAAGTGACTAACTGTAAAGAAATAATCTTGCCATCTGTATCATGATTTGTAGCTTCCCAGGAAAGAAGCTGGAGGCAAGCACCGAGAAAAAACTCAGTATGACTGGACAAAACCTCTAACCTATCAGGGTCCTCTGAACTCAGTAACAATGAATGAAACAGCTCAATTCTAGCTGCGTCCACAGACACTTGGCAGAAATTTGGTCCTTTGCAAAGATTAGTTACAAACTCCGACAGTTGGTCTGGCTCCATATGCGCCACGAACGCACAAAGAGGAGTTTTAAATTCTTTCCTTCCTTTGGAGTGGTGATGGAAAAGCTGATTGATCACTTCATCTCTCGTACGCTTTGACAGCTGAGAATGCGCAAGGCAAGACAGCAGATAAGCCAACCGCTTTGCCGTGTTCGACGACATGGTATCCCTAATACTCCCAACGATCTGAGACACAAATTGATCATCAAGCAGCAGCTTACTTCCTCTGTACCTCTTCTTCCCATTGGCGGAAACGCGTAGACCTTCAGCAAGAAAATCCATTGATAGATTCCAGTTTATAGAATCAGTTTCCATTAGGCGCATAACGCAATTCTGAGCCTTCTTCCAGTGGCGTATCTCAATTGCACGAAGAACATCTTCACCATTCAGAACGTCGCTGTTCCGAACAACTCGTAGAAGACCAGTGGCGCAGGATATTGTAAAAGCCTCCCAATTTTCGTCAGAGGTGTCGAGCTTTCGACAAACACTACCGTCCAACAAAGACACAGCATCTTTTGGGAAGTCGAAGTCGGCATTCGCAGAAAAACGCACGGCCGATGAAAGGAGGCGGGAAGAAGATAATATAAGATCCATCTTGTCCTTCTCTGCTTTCAGAAAATCGAGAGCTGAGATTGTGATCTGTACAGAGTTCAGGACGTGCTGCAGGAGGATCCTGTGGCGAGGACCAAAAGCCAAAATGTCATGTTGATCGTAAAGTGCTAGCAGAAGTCTAGATGATGCCGATCGGAGGTTGCAAGCAATGCTTGTCAACACGGAAGTTTCGAGTCTGATTGATGGTAAGAGACCAACAACTATCACATTGTCAATGGATATCATAATCTCCAGTGTGTTGAGAGGATCATCACATGATTCCCAGACACATGATTGTACGCCGTTAATGGTCAATAATAACATGTTGCATCGCTGAATCGATGATTCGATAAAGTCGAGATCCTCTGAACGAGGAACGAATGGGGAGAGGTCATGCCTTATTATTTTGCCTTCGTTGGACTTTGCGCCGACAATAGCAAGAAGTCTGGAATGCTCATTTTGGTCACACTTCAACACCTCGGTGAAAGCCGTGACAATAATAGACACGACGCGCACCCCAAGTCGCTTAGACACACTCGCAATCTCGAGAAAACTTGCATCCTTTAAAAGAACTCCGACATTCGACAATCTGCGTTCATCAGGGATTGCTTCTGATGATAAAATCCTCAGGAAGAGATCCAGGAAGGTGTCTACCTCCTCTGCACCTGCGTGCGGTGTCCACGTCTGCAATGTCTCAGAGAGAACTTCCCATGATGATAACCTAGAATCAAGATCTTTGTGTTCGACTTTTGATCCTCCATTTTGTAGGACAAAATGGACCAATTTACGAGCCTCCGACAGTTCCGCATTTGACAGGCCATCCTTCGCGACATTGGTGAACAATACTTGTTCCTTTTCGAACATCTGTGTATGGAGTTGACGTATTCGTTGGCAGGCGAGGAGTTTCAATTCGTTCTGGAGTCGAGTCGCGATCTTGTTAGTACTCTTTTGAATTGCTTGAGTAGCTACGGCATCATCCAAAGCTTGCAAGATTGCAGCATGGATTTCATCTTTGTCTACGCTTCTTGATGTTTCCTTTGTGACCCAGAATTCACATCGTTGCTTTGCATTTAAAGTACAGGAACAGAGCGCAATCGTTTCATCAAAAAAGCTCAGCTCTGATTGTTTCATAACAACTTTGCAGTCTAACAGCTTTGGAATAGTGTTTCGCATGATGTTCAAAATGCTGGGGGACAGCTCGCTGTGGGTAGTCACATCGATTCGAACATTTCGCACCAACAAGACTAGCAATCTAATTGCAGTCGAGAGGGCAGAACACTTCGAAGTTACCGAGTTTCTCGAGTCAACCATATCTGATATCGTTTCATTCGCATCGGAAAATATGCGTTTTATTTGCTGGATTGGACTGGTGTGGACGGCATCTCCTAGGGTAGATGAGACGACATCACATCGCGACAAGACATTTAGATTATGAAGCCTGTCATGGTTCTCTGTCTTCAATAAAACTCTCAAACCCTCATGGTAGTTTTTGTAGAATAGGTCCACTTGCCGCAATTTCTTGAATGTTCCGATTAAAACGACGAGAAAGTGTGTGCAAACTGTGGTGGTTCCGTACCTGTCCTGTGATGTCGGTTCAGAAGTCACACACCACGCAAAAATACTGTGCAGTTGGTCCTGTAGCGTTGTATGATCTAATTGAAACAGAATTGTCAATATATTGAAGGTACAGGATGATTCTGTCGGGAGCGTCGGCAAGACTATATGGGGATTGGAGACATTGGTTTCGGCGACGCTGCGTTCCGCCATCATTGCGGCCACAGTCCCTTTCGCGATAGCGTTAAGAAAATCCTTCTCCTCGATGTTTTTGGCAGAAGGTCGATAAACATTGAAATCCAGTAGAAGTCTGAGAATCTTGGCGACCGCTCCGTACAAGGCCACGTGCAAGGATTCGTTTTGAGCCGGGTGTTGGAGCAGCGCTTCCAGTAGGTACCCGATTACATTCGCCACGAAACGGAATTGTAAATGTACTATTTTGGAAACATTCTTGTTCTTTTTTGTGGTATTTTGGTGCTGGTTTTGCTGCTGCACCTGTAATTCGGTAGTTTGCGACAGGAAAGCCTCCACCAGGACGGTTGCAAAATCTACGATAGCAATGACACTATTCTCATTGACGGCATTCTCTAGGCCATCCACATTCCGCTGCACGATGGACGCTCGAAGAAGCGATAAAAGCCCCTCCTGGTAGC
Source organism: Nitzschia inconspicua (assembly GCA_019154785.2). Classification (NCBI taxonomy): domain Eukaryota; phylum Bacillariophyta; class Bacillariophyceae; order Bacillariales; family Bacillariaceae; genus Nitzschia; species Nitzschia inconspicua. The sequence continues at coordinate 3,349,330 of JAGRRH010000021.1, read as the reverse complement.
AGCTAAATACTTTTGTCGACTTTTCGTCTTCTGTGTCTCGATTTCCCTTTTCATTCGAATTGATAGGCTCAAACATTGTTTTCGGAATGACAAGCTGTAGTGATCGAAAGCCATCAATATGATGGCTTAATCTGAAAAAGCCTTCCATGATGAACGAGCGGTAAGTCGTTTGAACAATATCCCAAAGATTGGATTCCGTCTTGCAGTTCAACTCGATTTCTCGGCATGATTGGAGATGGTGGAAGACCAAAGCGAGATGGAGAAAGGTATCTGTTCGAAGCAACACTTGGAAGCTCTTCTTTGGATTGGCATTTCTAAGTCTAGTCAGTAATAAGGACAGTATGGATTTTGTCACCCTGAGCCAGGTTTCCGTTTGGGCAGCTGTTTGAAGGTTGGCCTTGGCAATAGCAGGGAGAAGTGAATCACAAACCGCATCGAATGACGGCTGGTATAGGTTGTCGATCAGCAGACAAAAGGACTCCCGCGCCAAAAATATATTTTCAGGATTCGTATCAGCGCCTCGGTCGTTGTTGATTGCTGTATCTAGTGCTAGTGGTACAATCTTGTGCATGGTGCTGAGCGTCAGTGACGCGTTGTCCTCGTTAGTAGATGACCGGATTTTCCATGTTAAAGTTGCGTGTAAAGTCTTCCAGAATAGATGCTCAATCTTGGTCACGGACGGTTGCAAAAGTAAAGAATAATCGGAAAATGAGTTTGTTCTGTAGGTTTCAGCCTGAAGGATTCCCTTGATAGACCACGGTAGCAACAGATTCAGAGCATCTGCCCTCGACACCAATGTGGAGCCGACCACCAGCCGGCAAGCGTCTCGTTCCTGATTCACCTGATTTTTTCGCTTGATAACTTCCTTTGAGGACTCGTCTATGTCTAGGTAGATAAGCAAATCCTCGACGCTTTCTTCCAAGAGAGCTGCTTCCATTTTGTTCTCGACGGAGCAAATTTTCTTGAAGGATTGATTGGACAAGTTTGAAAATTCCAGCATTCGGTCAAAGATAGTGATCGTCGATTCATGTGTAGATTGTGATGAAGAATGATCGGTGTCGTCAGTTTGACTGGGAAGTTTTCCATACAGCTTCAGAAAAGGATTGCATGATGGTTGCGTCGTTTCGAAGTGCTCCTCCTCCGGTGGTTGTCTTTTCTTCTGTCTCGACAACTGACTCGACACGTTGGTATCGTCATCGGGTCTCTTTCTTTTGGATGTCATGTCAAAGAAAAAATGAGAGGTGTGCTTTGATACAATCGTTACTCGGATGGATCATTGCCCGTCATCAATGTCGTCTCAATGGAATGGCAAACCATCACATGATCTTTTCTGTGTTTTCTTTTTCTCTTCGTTCCTTTTGTTGAATGGGGGAGGGACGATGGATCAACGACGGTCAGAAGTATTCCACGTGTAAGCAAATTATGACACAGTTACGACGTATCATAGAGTGTCGGATTCTACTACCGTTACACCGTTACCGGTAACAGTGAAATACCGGTAGGTGATACCGGTACGGTACTACGGTAGTCGTACTGGCCCATGGTACTACCGTACTTTACTGTTCGAGTAAAGCCATGAATCAACAAAATCAAAGGTTCCGCACAGATGTCAAGCAAAATTTAGCCTCTGCCGAGGGGTCCGTCGAGTTCCGGCGTGGGCTGTTCCGTATAACAACGAAATTTTGTGCACCTGAAGGGCGCGCTGTGCACTTTTGCCTCTTTTACAAAACCCGACATCAACTTTTAACAAATAACTCGGTCTAAGAACCGAGGTGCCAGCTTAGTAGAGAACTCTTTGAGGTATCTCGCGATATATCGCACTTTAGAGGCACTCCAGTAGTTAAGAAGATATGGCTCCTGTAAGTTGGAAAGTGCACGCTGCTGGTTCACATTGCGCCACCAAACGATAATAACAAGTGTTTACCGGTAGGTACGTAGTACGTAGTATTTGATACTACATTAACAGTAAATAATATCCATCGTATCCCAAAGTACCGTAGTACCTTACGATAGTATCTGATATCCTGTATTGTAAATACCGGTAAACTGTCAATACCTACTCTCATGCGGTAGCAAAATAACCCGTACGATCAATTTGTTCCCTTTCCCATAATAACCTATCTAAAGTACGTACTCTAGTAGTAGAAAAGCAAATTATCACCGACCCGAAGCCATACAGTCAGTTCTCATGAATTCTAAATTGCACTTCTTGGAGTCCACTAAAATTCCGTTTAAAAAAACTGTTTGTATGAGCTCACAAATATTCATTACTGTTAACTGTAAAAGAGTTTTTAAATTTGAACGATGTCTCGTTTTTTAAGTTCCCTCTTTTTGTGGACAGGAATCTTGATTTTACTCAAAATAGTATTAACATCTTCGTGTCATGTGTTACAGCTTCAATTGAAAAAAAAAGGATGCTGTTCCAATGAACAACAGACGCGTACGTACTGTTAGTCAATTATCTCCATTCCAGTCTTAAGAGGTTGAAGAGAAAATTGGAAAAGTGAATGACCATAAACAACTGATTGGGTTTCTTTCCGGTGCAGGTGGGACTGGGAAAAGCCTTGTCATTAAAACCGCATGTCAATATGCCCAAAAATTATGCAAAGCGATTGGTGTGAAAAAGAACGATTGTGGTCAGCTGGAGCTTTTGCTTTCAAAAGAAAGGTAAAAGATGAACTAGAAGAGTTCAAAAATACATATCTGGTGATTGTTGATGAAGTATCCTTTGCTTCTGTTGAGGATATGGAACTGTTGAACGAGAAAATGCAGCAAATTTTCGATAATCCATGGGATCCATTTGGAGGAGTCCCTATTGTTTTTTCAGGAGATTTCGCTCAGCTTTCACCTGTGGGTGGGAGACCTCTGTACTAAAGTGAACATAGAATTGTATGGAAAGAATACTTGAATGCTTTCATGGAGTTGAGAACAAATCACAGATTTGATAAAGATGTGAATTGGGGTGGAATGTTAGGGAGATTCTGTGATGTTGGATTGAGTGCTAAGGAAGTTGCCATAATCAATACACGAGTGGTTGGTGCGCGAAGTGGCCCAAGGGAAAGATATATTCCTTTTGATGCAGTATACTAATCGTATGCAACTAAAACAAATGTTGATAGAATGGCAATCAATGATGCTATTTTTGCAAAACATCTGGAGAACACACTCTCTACTGATCCAGGTATACAGCCACCGATGCACACTTTGTGTATTAAAGCAGGTAATTTGAGATTTCATGTAAGAGGCACTCGTCGTGAATATTGCAACATGAAGAGGAAAGCACAGGATATCATATATGCTGCTGTTGGGGAAGCTCATGTGGAAGACCAATGCAACAAGCGTCATGACCCTCTTTTGAAATTGTACTATGGGCACCCTTTGTACATTAATCACAATGAAGATGTTGCTGGTTGTGTTGCAAATGGCGCAATATGTGAATTTAGAGGTGTAAAACCGAAGCCAGCAGTGTCACAAAAGGGCTTTGAAACTTTTATAATTTCGTAACAACGTAACAAAATTCTATTTTAAGGCTATACTAACATCCAGCTGAGGTTCCGCATCGAGAAGTAGCTCACCCGCCTGGCACCCTACTAGAGAGGGCGGGGCAATTTTGCAACAAGCTTTCCATCCACTCAGCACTCTGTTGCCCACCACTCAGGACTGGAAAGGCAAAAAACCTCATCAACGATGAGGAAAAGTCCAAACCAGTGAATGTCAGATTTGGCGTGGTCTTCCAAAAACAATGCTGGGAAGGCAGCAATAACCACATAAATTGTGTTGGGTGTGTTGATATCTTCTACCTGTTGCAACCCAATAGGGCGGATTGTACGTGTAAAAGAAGCCTTCCATGCCAAGCACCAGTAATATTCCCAATGAAATAGTACCGCTTCTCTGCACTTGACACTCGGCTGAGTTATGATGCCATTTCTTCCACAGTAATGTCAGTGCCCATCACTTTATCAGGAATCGTGCATTAAGCATTCTTCCTCCTCTCCCTTAGCCCCCTTCTGACTAAATAAGAGAAACACAATCTTTCCGGTCGGCCACCGGTTCTGCATGATGCCATGCACAAGACAGCAGTAGTTTGTACTACCGCTGGGACGATCTCTTCCGTTGCACTGATAGATCGTCTGTGGATTCTTAGTTCCCCAGGCTCTGACAAACCTGGGTTAAGCCCCCCTACCATGACAAGGTGATCCACTCAGGGGGGTTTGAAACTTTTATAATTGATGGATACCATGTGAATTGTGTTTCTATAACACAGGTTGATTCATTACTTGTAAACATGCTGGATGGTTGTAAAGGAGGGAATAAAGAAACGATCATTGAAATGAAGTCCAAAAGTGATCTATGCATCAGCTAAATTTCCAGTGCCATTTACAGGACCAATTACCAAGAATAGCATGAGAACACGAAGACGTATCAGCTTTGAACAGTTTCCTGTTAATTGTGCTAATGCCAGAACAGTTCACAAGTTACAAGGGCGGTCAATTCATCATCTTGTTGTCAGTGCTTGGGACTACACAGACAATTGGGTTTACGTCTGCTTGTCACGATGCAGGACTATGAAAGGGCTATTTTTACGTGAACCACTAAATCCAAGTAAAACTAAAGGCATGGCAGAAGAGGTACGAGCATTTATCAAGAGATTGAGGAAAACTAAAAAGCGTGACCATGTCTTTCTTCATGGAGAAGACTTGTAGGACAGTGATAACATTTGTTGGTTCATTTTTGTCAATCAATGTTAGTATATTCTCTACGGTAGTAAATGTCATCATTTAACTGTAAATACCCGAAACTACTGGTGTTATCGCCCACAAGTGCGTACTCATCATACCTGTGGTAAATCCTGGTTTTCGTAGGCCTTCTATGTATTCCCGGTCAAACGAGTCAAAAAAGTAAATCCAGTTGGGTTTTAATCCGGATCAAGTTTGATCTGATCGTGTTCGGAACAAAAATGAATTGCTTTAGAAATATAACGTCCGCGAGCGAAGACGATTTTTCTGCTGTTAATTTTATTCTAACTAACAAAAGATTTCAATGGTTGAAAAACGTTAAAAATGACTAAAAGATTATCGTTTTCCTCTTTCTAGGATTGGTATAAACGTGATATGAAGAGATGAAGCAAGATGAGGAAGGGCAGGCGAATTGAATTCGTGACTGAAAAATTGCCACGCTGTTAAACGACATTTTGCACTTTCGTGAAGAAATCGACACACGAGTACAATGGAATAAATGTTCGATTCATAAACATATCGATACATGAGGTTCGAGGAATGAAAAAACCTTCTATGCTTTTTTTCAGTAGCTGGCGATGCCATGTTACTCCTAAGTGCTTCCTAAGTAAGTTGAACATGCTAAAAAATCGGAATGTTACAAATTCCCCCCCATACCCCCCTCAGCTGGACGCTGTACCCGATCGAGTTTTTGATTTTGATCTGGTCTATTGTGGAACTCGATCGAATGATTGTCAGTACAAGCACACAAAAACTCAAACCGAACAACACAAACACACAATCGGATTCTCTTCAAACAAATTACTGTTCCACTTGACTCTTGAAGTGGCCTTCCACAAGCGTACACCAGACGTAGCCGGAGTTGCAAAACTATGGAAAAGGATCGATCAGATGAGAATGACTCCACTTCGTCGTCGCACCGCAGGAACAGCTCCCGACGACGACAACAACGACGAAAAAGAACGAGTGACGTGAATCTACAAGATCACGATCGTCTTCGAACAAAAAGCCGAAGGAAATCCAGAAAGAGGCCCCCTTCGTTTTCGTCGTCGTCCTCGTCGTCGTCGTCCTCCTCCTCTAAGAAACGACGGAAAAAATCAAGACGAAACACTCAGGAATGGCGTGGCTACAACAGCCATGAAGATTCCGTAGAACGTCAGCGTCGCTCCACCTCTTCAAGATCCCCGAGCCGAAGAAAATCTCGTGACCAATCAGAATCGAAAAAGGACAACAACCTTGGTGATCGACATGAGGACTACGATCACAAAAGGAAAAGAAAAGGGACAAATCATCGATCACCGCATCGTTACCGTCGACGAGACAGAGGGGATACTCCTCCTCCAAGAAAAAGGCGAGATGGCGAAAATCGTCGTCATCGGAGACGAGAAGAAGATGATGAAAGGCGGCACTCGAGGCGACATGGTAGGCGGAGCAGAAGATCCTCTTCCTCTTCATCTCGAGACCGCCATCATCGACGTGTTCGAAAACGATACGATCGACAACGGTACGAAAGGAGACGAAGCCATTCCTGGAGCGAAGACAGGCGACATTTCAGGGATGCTCGGTATAATCGTGAACGCCATAGTCAACAGCGTCGTCGTGAAGACAATCGTCAACGTTTGGATCCTCCGCTGCACGGATTGCGTACTGGGGTCGTTAGCGATGATGAAGACTTCCGCGATACTGTATCTGCCTTGGCAGAAGTTCCATTTACGGGGAATGTCGCGACTGGTGGGCAAGACAGAGAAAAGAAACGGCGTCAGACGTCAGCAACAAATTATGATGACACAACTGGGCATTATAAAGGACGCAAGGGCTCTGTCATCGCCGATCGCTATCGCATCATCAAAGAAGTTGGTGTTGGGACTTTTGGGAGAGTCCTTGAATGCATCGATCTCACGCATCACAGCAAAAACAGTCAACATCGTTTACAACAACGAGAAGACGACTATCGGGATGGATTCCGGAAACCTTGTCAAGATGTCGTAGCAATCAAAGTCGTACGAAACGTGAAGAGATATCACGAGTCGGCAATTATCGAGGCGGATATCATAAGAGACATCAACAGACGTGGTGGCCGTGGATTGTCACATTGTGCAGTTATGTATGATGCGTTCTCTTTTCAAGGGCATTTCTGTATGGTTTTTGAGGTTCTCGGGCCATCCCTGTATGATTACTTAAAGCATCGACAGTACAAACCTTTCCCGGCCTCATGTGTAAGGCATTTCGCCCAACAGCTCCTGGAGACTTTGGAATTTCTGCATTCCTTCAAAATCATTCACACTGATCTGAAGTTAGAAAATCTTCTTTTACTGAATGATCGGGAGGTGTCTTACCGTGCAAATGAAATGATTCCAGAAAGCACTCGGATCAAAGTCATTGATTTCGGAGGAGCAACATATGACACTGAAAAAAAGAGTTCTATTGTCAATACCCGGCAATATCGAGCACCGGAAGTTATTCTGGGATGTGGTTGGAGTATGCCGTCTGATCTGTGGTCTTCAGGTGAGGGAAATCGCACTGTGTTGAATTAAACAAACACATCATGTTTGTTCGATTTTCCGTTCAATGGTTCTGATGGAATTCTTTGCTTGCCTGATTCTTTGGCTGGTTTTGCAGGATGTATATTAGCTGAGTTGTATACAGGCGAACTCCTATACCCTACACATGACAACATGGAACACCTCGCTTTGATCGAAAAAGTGATCGGGCCGTTCCCAAGGCGAATGTTGAAGCGGGCCAAAAATGTAGACATTGTGAAAGAGGCTTTTGATTCAAAGGGTAGACATCGTATGAATCGTGTGTTATCCCCCGAAAGCTTTGAATATGTCAACCAAGCAGTTTCGTTGGAATCGATGGTGAATGGGGACGACGTCTGGTTGTCGCAGTTACTGCGCAAGGTACTTGTGATCGATCCCAATGATCGAGCCTCGGCACACGAGTGCTTAAAGAAATTTTACTAACTGTAAGCAAAGATTTTGGCACCCGCTTATGGAAAAATTACCGCGACTATTGATTCTGCACTGTTTGCCAGATCAAAATCTTTCGCATTTAACGGTACCTACGACAGTATGTAGAATATTTTGACCTACCAGTCACTATTGTCATTTCTCGTCGGAGTCTTTTTCGTCGATCTTTTCTTCCTTCGTGGAATCATCGGTTTTAGCTTTCTTTGCTTCATTTTCGTCCTTTGGTTCCTTGTCAGCTTTTCTTTTTTCTCCGTTGACGCTACCGTCTTCTTTGGTGCCGCTCTTCGCCGACTTCAACTCAGCCGCCTGCTTCTTCGTCTGTTCAATCTCTTCTTGGAGCTTCTTCAACTGCTCTTCCAACATTTTTTGTTGCTGCACTTTCTTTTCTATTTCATCTTCTTCATTTTCGGACTCTTCTTCAGCTTCTTTTTTACTGGTAGCAGGAGGATTCTTGTCTGCTGCTGCCTTGGAGGCGGAAAAAGATTCCTTTGTTGGTGCAGGCGACGAAGGCTGTTGCTGCATCATCGGTTGGGCACTGGGGAGAACACCCATCCCAAGAGAACCCCGTGAGCTCATAGGCCCCCCTCCAAACATAACATCCATGACACTACCTCCCTGTTGGAGAAGCATGGACATTTGGTCACTTCCTTCGGAAGCTTGCTGCTGTTGCTGAAGTTGTTGTTGCTGCTGCTGGAGCTGCTGCTGCTGATATAGGTTCATCATCAGAGTGGTTTCCTGAATTTCATTCAGCAGATTCATATGATGCAACTTGAGCATTCTAACAGCAAAAAAGATGTGAATAATCAATTCAAAAAAATGGAATGCGTTTCGACCGTCTTATGGCTCTTACTTACTCGTAATGTCTGAGGGTGTTATCACAATATCAAAGATGTGATCGGGAATAGTCAGTATTGCTTGATACGAATGAAGAAGCTCCGCCACGGTTACTTACTGGTTGGGATTGACCGAGAGACCCATATTGGGCATGCCACCGCCACCGCCAATTCCGAGACCAAGACTGGATGCACGACGTTGCTGTTCCTCGCGCTTTTGCGCGTAATGATCAGCACGAGCAGCCTCATAAGCGGCAGCAGCTCCACCTCCAACTAGAGGTCGGTGAGGCGGCATGGATGGTTCACCAAGGTGGCCACTATCAAACCCTAATGCCGGACCAAGCGAACCGAGTGAGCTCCTTCGATTGATGTCATCATTCAACATGGAGAGTCCCAACGAGGAGGACCGACGCTGCTGCATTAATGTGTCCAGGTCCGCACCGGCACCCCAGCCCATGCTGCTCTTCCGATCAACCGTTGGGCCTCCTAAAAAGCCAGAAGGTCCAAGGCATGAGAAAAATCGAAAAAACAAACAATAATGTAGAAGGCGGCGATCCACCTCACACACCCAATTGTTTACCTTGTATTTCGCCCTCATCGTCTTCTCCTGCTTTTCTTCCGAGTCGTCCACTGACGACGCGGACACCTAGACGCTCGAGTTCGGTCATGACCCATTCTCGAGTGGGTTTGGGTCGCATGGTGGACCTCCATGCTCTCGTCAATGCCTTGGCACGAGCGCATTTTTCGTCCGCCTCTGCAGAAGGGAAGGTTCCAAGTGCAATGGTCTTCCCGGCCCACTGCGATGGAGATAGGGAGGAGGAGGAGTTAGAAATAGCAAGTGTAAGCAAAGATAGCCAAGAATAGAGTCCCACGCGAAACAACACGAATAATATAATATTAGGATCATTTTTTCCCACGTTTCCATCGTTTTTAACGTTGTTCTCGTGCTACCGGTAGTCAAGAGCTACCGTACTACAGATGATCTGTTCGACTCAATAGTGTGCGGATGGCGCGCAACACTTAGGAAGAGCATGTCGCATCCGACACACATTTATGGTAACCTAAAGAGAACAGTCATTCGGTATTCGATATGACGTTTTCCTTCGTCAAATGGGGCGATGGCGAGCGACAGGGAGGGTCATGCCTTGCAGTATCAAACAGCTAACATAACAAAAATAGACACTTTGAAGCTCAACGGAGCCTCTACAAACGCGTAGCTTCTACGCGATAAGGGTTTCATCAAGTGACCGAAGGTCTTCTGACCGATCCCAGCTCAATGACCAAGTCATAAAACTAAACCCAAACAATTTTCTTTCTAGAGTAGCACCGTAGTCGTTTCCCTCACCTTCACATGGACAGCCTTCTTTCCCGCATTAGGATTTGCTGCAGCAGCGGAAGAGGTTGGAGTTGCTGGGGTTGGTGTACTCATCTTGTTTGTGTGGTGCACACAGTCAACTCTTCAAGATGAGTTTATGTTGTATCAGTGCGAGAGCTTTGGACGGTTACTCTCGTACGACAAAGGCACCTGAATTTTCCGCGAAAAGAGGATCAAGCCGATAGCGCTTGCAGTAACGGCCAAGGATACGACGTCTTGTTGTCTGTAGTGATATATCGTTAATAGTTGTGGTTGCAACAGTCACTGCTGCGGAAAGTGGTCAGTAAAGCCACAAGGCACCCCCATCCACCATCGACGTTGAAAATCGGGAGCCGTCCTGTTGTTCACTTTTTCGGACGACGAACGGACCGAAATGCTCTATCGTCGCGTGATTCGCTCGTTCCGTTCTTTGTAGTACAGTACCTACAGGCGTAATACACCTCCGTAATACCTAATACGATAATACGACTTGTCTCTTCTCTGCAGTATTATCACTTTTGAAGTAGTAAAAAAGAGCAATCAATCAACACCAACTACTACTCCATAGCTACCGGTAGCTATTAGGCTTACTGCGACGTAGTCCGAGTATTATTTTGCCGGACAATGACCAGTATCTACTCATGTTCAGCTCAAGTAGGTTGTTTCGTACATACACGAAAAGCAAACATCTAGCTTCCCGAACAAGCATCCGCAAGTGTACTGCATTTGTAACTTGTAACTATGATAATAGTATTACCTTGTCTAGATGTCACATTCATGTCAGTGCAAATTGGGGTCTTCTCCAACTAATAGCTGATGAGCAGACGTACCAAATGGCTCCTAGAAAACTTACAGTAGACGATGTATACCAAACGCATATCGTGTAATCAAAATTCTATTTTAAGGCTATACTAACATCCAGGTGCGGTTCCGCATCGAGAAGTAGCTCACCCGCCTGGCCCCCTACTAGAGAGGGCGGGGCAATTTTGCAACAAGCTTTCCATCCACTCAGCACTCTGTTGCCCACCACTCAGGACTGGAAAGGCAAAAAACCTCATCAATGATGAGGAAAAGTCCAAACCAGTGAATGTCAGATTTGGTGTGGTCTTCCAAAAACAATGCTGGGAAGGCAGCAATAACCACATAAATTGTGTTGGGTGTGTTGATATCTTCTACCTGTTGCAACCCAATAGGGCGGATTGTACGTGTAGAAGAAACCTTCCATGCCAAGCACCAGTAATATTTCCAATGAAATGGTACCGTCCCTCTGCACTTGACACTCGGCTGGGTTATGATGCCATTTCTTCCATAGAAATGTCAGTGCCCATCACAACTCTATCAGGAATCATTCATTAAGCAATCTTCCTCCTCTCCCTTAGCCCCTTTCCGAGTAAATAAGAGAAACACAATCTTTCCGGTCGGCCACCGGTTCTGCATGATGCCATGCACAAGACAGCAGTAGTTTGTACTACCGCTGGGACGATCTCTTCCGTTGCACTGATAGATCTTCTGTAGATTCTTAGTTCCCCAGGCTCTGACAAACCTGGGTTAAGCCCCCCTACCACGACAAGGTGATCCATTCAGGGGGATTTGTCATTCAGAATAGGTCGTCCACATCATAAATACTAGTCTACTAATAGACTACCTGCAAATAATAATTGTTATTCCGTATAAGCCAAAGCAATGGAAGGTAAAAGGTAGCTACTAGGCTAGATTGATCGGAATAGCAACTAGTTCAGTCTTGATTTCGTCTGGCGGTTATGATGCCATTTCTTCCATAGAAATGTCAGTGCCCATCACAACTCTATCAGGAATCATTCATTAAGCAATCTTCCTCCTCTCCCTTAGCCCCTTTCCGAGTAAATAAGAGAAACACAATCTTTCCGGTCGGCCACCGGTTCTGCATGATGCCATGCACAAGACAGCAGTAGTTTGTACTACCGCTGGGACGATCTCTTCCGTTGCACTGATAGATCTTCTGTAGATTCTTAGTTCCCCAGGCTCTGACAAACCTGGGTTAAGCCCCCCTACCACGACAAGGTGATCCACTCAGGGGGGTATACCAAACGCATATCGAACATGGCTAATGTAACCATCTGTGTGATTCCGTCGTGAGCAAGGCAACATTAAAGTGATATACAGTTTCATAACCATTCTGCTACTACTATGGATTCCCACGGATAGCAATTATCGTTCACAGTCACTGGATTCAAAAGAGCTATCAGATTCTTTCATCCAAAAACACTAAGTTCCTCTCGTGACATGGGTGCAAATTGTCGTCCCAGCCACGATTGTATCGTTGATTGTGCATCCCGGCGTATTATAGGTCAAATTCCTCCGACACTTCCAGCAAACTTCTCTCGACAGCGCAACGTCTTGTCTTATTGAGTTAGAATATATTGATCAAATCGAACCAGCTTGCCGGTGACGGTTCCGTTGTCATTCCGATATAAATCACCATGGGTGTAAATCCGTAGTATAACAATGTCTTGCTTCGTTGGAAGATGTAGTCGATATTCAATAGATTGGAGAGGAGTGCCGCAGGGGACGCAACTACAAGGCCTCTGGAGGATTGGCGTCTTCGTGGGACTGGCATAATACACTGTTAAGATCCGTTTGTGGAGAAAGATTGAGAAATTGAATCAACAAAGGGATCAGACTGGGTTAATATCATGTGATGACAGACTGTGGTATCTCAGACCGCTGTCGATGTACACGGACGACGGTTCCATCGAATGCAAGGAGATCCACAAAAGATATCTTGACGAAACACAGCTGATCGCCCAACGATCGTCTATTTCTTTCAACGGGTGTATTTTTCTACTCACCTACTTGTCTTGGCTTTTAACAAAGATGTGCCTATGGAATTTTCAAGATGTGATGGTGTGATGTTGCTCAGACTCTGCGTTTGTGTGTGGACATCTCCACAAACTGAACGGCAAGAGATAATCGTGATTGCGATTGAGATTGTTGAAGAATTAACTCTATTAACTGTAAGTCGTAATTTGACTGCGAGGGAGTTTGTTTGTGCGGCGGTCAGACGTTTCTGTGTCCTACTGTACTCTCTTAGACTCCACTCTGGTAGTTAGCAGCTACGTAGCTACGGTACCGGTAGTCTACTCTCTACGACAGTAGAGAATTGACTGTGAGTTTCCCACTGTTTCCTTAGCGGTGTGGTGCTGCTCGTTGACTGTGAATGGATGAGGACGTATTATCAATAAAATATAAGACTACGGTGGCTCTACTAGCTAGCTAGAGTAGTGTAATAGTAGAAATGAAATTCAATTTCAAAGGTATACAAACTAGTACCAGCTTCCATCGATTCCAGATCTATATACTCGGAGAATACGTCGTACTGCAGTGCGTAATTCTTGTATTCGAATAGAATACCGACCCCCTGTGAACAAGTGCAGCACCTTGTCGTGGTAGAGGAGCTTAACACAGGGTTGTCAGAGCTTGAGGAACAAAGATTCATTGACTATCTATTAATGCCACGGAGGAGGTCGTTGTCCCAGCAGTGGCTGGTAATGTAAAGCTGATGCTGTTTTAATACATGGCCTAATGCAAACCCGATGTTCGACCGGAAAGAGTGGTTTTCTCTAAGTTACTAGTCGTAGTCGGAAGGGGACTGTGAGGGAGAGAAGGAAGAATGTCTTCGCATGATTCGATATTCAAAGTCCTACAGAAGGAGATTCATGGTCAATGGGTGGCAATGGCTAAAATCTTTACGGATGGGAATGCACTATTCTGTCTCGTCTACTTTCATTCCGGTCTGGCTAATAGGAGATGGTATGAGACCACCAGAAGATGCAATTCTTGAAGCATGAGAGCAATCCTTTCTACTTGTCAAAAAAGTTGTTCAATAGTTTACAGTTGAACTATCGGGGAATTCAAACAGAAACTCCTCCCACAAGTGTCACCGTTTTATTTCTTGCTCTCCTCGATCTCCATATTGGGCACAAACGGGAAAAAGTAATGCGATCCGACCATGGGAGGCAACCCCTTGTTCGCCCGGAGCTCGTTCACATCCGCCAAAAGATCTTTCTCCACCTTCACCCACTTGTTTGCCACCCATGCTCCTCCAAGTGTACAGAAGACATGCATCCAAGGCTCTGTAACCGTTGGAAATAGGCATTGGCAACCAAAAGAGCAAAAGAGCGGAAATAGAGAAGATGCGGTTTTGATTGTGAGACGAGAGACAGAAGACAGACGATTGGTTGGCGAGTGAAACAGCCGATGATGTTACGTACGCCGAGAAAGAGGGATTTTTTGTATAGCATTACTGGTGCATTGTGCTGTAAAGCCAAGGAGGCCACCGATGGCGGCAGTGCTGAAACCCATGGTTGTTTCGAAAGAATGCCAGTAAAACAAACTCCTTCGTTGTTGAAACTTCCCGACGACGCGTCGTGAATTACTACGTATTTGATAGCAGTGTTGTGAAAAATAATTACTTCGTTAATAATGGTACACTGTAGTACTACGACTTACTGTTAAGTACGTCCTACTAGCTACCGGTAGAACCGGAGAGTAGAGAGACAGGTATGATATCCTCTCTCGATCTAATATCGTACCTACATACGGTACACGTACCGTCAGTACTAATAAAGTCGTATACGGTAAAAAATACCTTGCTGTTTGTTTTTGGGGAAGACCTGAAAGAGTGGGGGATTCTTCTTTCGATCCCCTCCACAGGATTGTTTTTTCGCCGTTTGAATTTTAAATTCGTTCTTCTCTGTTGTCATACTTGATGACGAACATCACCACCTACGCTACTACTGTAGTAGTATCTCCATCCACTCGGTTCGACAGCCTCTATCGTACTGATACGAATCACCATGCCAACGTTGATCAACCATCCTAATAATTCAGCGAGTCATGAAGTCGCCGATGATGGTTCAATTACCATTTTGATGGAGGACAACGAAACGATCATAGGTGAAGGCGCGATGCATCAAACTCCTATAAGTATCCGTCGACATGACAAAAGCGTCACTTTTGATGATGATACCATCCTGTGCTCAACTAGCAAATCACATCCGTCGTCATCCTACTCCAAGAGAAGACGACAGACCGTCGATAGTGAGATCAGCTTGAGTCTCGATGATTTCCACATGAAGGACACGGAAAACAATTGTCCAAACGCTCGAGATACGCCTCATGATGGAGTCCACTCCTCGATTTCTCCACATATCTCTATCCGGCGACCCTGCACAGAAATTGAGAATTTTTCCTGGCCTAATCGAGACGAATATCAAAGCAAACATCAATACTTTGTCAAAAATACTATCTCCAACTTTCAGAAACAGCATCCAGGAAAGCTGCGAGATTACCGAACTATGTCTCCAGAAGAAAAGGCACGTGAACAGCAAAGAGTACTGGCTTTATTGACACGACTTGGAATTTCTAGAGGACCTTCCGGTTCCTCGACTCGAGCGCAGGCACAGCTGAACCGAGAGTGTGCTTCTGCCGCAAGGACCATGATGAGTCCCATCCCCAACCGCGACAAAATGATTTTGGATGAAACATTATCCCCAGCCTTTACGCCTAACCTGTCCTTCAAGCTTGAGGCGAGATACTCAAACAGGCCATCATCTGGAGATGAGAAGGATTATGAAACAAGACCAAATCATCACGGTGTTTCGCCGGTGGATGCCGAAAGATCAGAATTGTTGGTTTCTATGGACAAGGGCCATTCTAACAATGATGATAGTATCGGTGAAAAGAATGGCCTAGGGAATTCCTTCGACATTCCCATAGGTAACGATCACGACAGTGATTCCTGCATGGAATTGGTTCGCCGAGCCCCACGAGACGATTACATGATCTCAGACAATGGGGATGACACCTCCGTTGAAACGCCTGAACATCAAATGATCCAGAAATCTAGCATCAAACGACTTGCCTCGTATAGTGGGAAACGAGGAGCTGACACGTTCCGAAAACGCACGAACGACAAAGAAAACGATTTAGACATTTCAAATCGCCTTGGCCGACTTTCTCTGTCACCACTTGACAACTCTCCGCCCAAGAACATATTTGCAGCGTCGCAATCACCGATCAGCCCGAAACTCACTTATAATACTCCTAATGATGAGGATGAATACGATGCCCATACCCGTGACAGAGTTGGTAGCCGTATCGATTGGGGGCTTGAGAGTGACTATCATCCTAGATCAAATGCCATTGTGGAGACTCTAGCAACTAACACCCCGCCACTCCGATTCAGAAGCGAAAGAGAAAAATCTCGATCTTTCCGAGAAGTCCCTCACAATGTTTCTCTTAAAGATGGAGCAACGTTTCATCTCGACAAACTGACCGTAAAGCGGGCGGAGCACACAAGATCACATAGGCCGAGCAAGACACGAATGACCACAGTGCAAAACAGACGCCTTGTTAACTTTCCTGATCCATTTACCCGCTACAGTAATCGTAGTAGGCGTGCTCTGAAAGAAATTTATTCAACAATTCGAAACGCAGAAAGGGGGGTCGAACAAGGAGATGTCGATGTGCCCGCAGCTGGAGTGTTTTTTTCGCTTTCCGAGCAGCAAATAATTGACGTCTCGATCAAGCTCTTTTTGCGAGATCTAGCAGAAGTGTCAAGCAAGAGGCATCAAAGCGCATCTTCTTCTGTCTTAACAGGAAAAACTTTAGTTGTTGTTAGATCAAAGGAAGACACCGCTACGTGGGAACGGGCCTTGAAAGAACAATCCGGATGTTCTGTCAACAATCATTCTACTCTTCCGCTTTCCGAAAGAATCCGACCATCTTCAGCGGAAAGGGCTTGTGCGTATGATGTGGTTTTAACTACCTATGATGCGATGAAATCTCCAGACATGGCAGTCCCGGTAAACGATGAGGGTCAAGCTATCCTTAGCAAAGTCGGAAATGACACTTTTTGGCATTCGAGTAGAACGCAATCCAAATTCAATTCCGCGCCACAACTGACCAAGCAACTTAGTTTTCTGCATCGAATCAAATTCAAAAGGGTGATTTTCGTCGATAATTTGGGGCGGAAGTGTTTTCTCGCAAAGGGTGGTACTGCAAGAGCATCTGCCGCCGTGGCTCTGCAAGGAGACACGCGCATCGTCTTTTTTCAGGCTTCAGATTCAGATGGGGCCGACCCGTTGAGAGCGTTGCGAAAGAGTGACAAAAAGGCTATTGAATCCGTTTCGAAGGTGTTGCGATTAACGGCTCGGGGAGACGACATAGCAGATGAAAATTCATATTGTAATGAAGATCAAAGCATGATTGCAAACCCCTTGGAAACGATTGCGATGGACTTCAGAGACTTAAATTGACGTGACGTAGCTCCTGAAATTCCAATTAGCAAAATTTTATTACATTTTATTGGCTCTGAGATGTCTTGCTAGGCAGCTGGAGCTGCAGTTGGGCAAGAAATACTAAAACGATACAACTGGCCAGAGACTGAAACGCTTTGTAGAGACAAACCAGCGGAGCGAAAAATTCTTGCAGCTTCTTCAAATGCTTCCATCATAGGTACAACGTCTCCTTTCGCTAGATGAATGTTGCCAATTTCATTCAAAGTTCTTGCAACGGCAGCTGGGTCTTCCTTTTCCACAGTGGATCTTTCAATCGAAAGTGCCTGTTGGAAACATGCCAATGCTTTATCCAAGTCTCCATTCGCTTTATGAGCTTCGCCCAATTTATACAGTGTCATAGACACATCTCTGTGTTCGTCTCCAAGAACAATCCTTTCGACGCGAAGCGTTTCGTTGTAGCATTCAATGGCTTCCTTGTAGCTTCCCTGAAGTTGATAACAGAGGCCGAGATTATACAAGGTGAAGGATACATCACGGTGATCCTTCAACAATTTCTCCTGTCGAATGCGAAGAGACTCAGAGAAGAGTTGCATGGCGGTTGAGATCATCGACTTGCGATACAAAATGGTACCCAAGTAAGTTAAGGTGCTTGCGACATCGAGATGATCGTCCCCAAGAACACTTCGTCTCATCACCAGCGCTTCTTGTAGCCTTTTTGTGGCCATTTCTGTGTCTCCCTTCTGATCATAGATGAGTCCCATCACATTGAGAGTGGTGGCTACTTCTGCACTGTTTTCACCAAATCGTTTCTTTTGTAAGTCCGCAGCTTCGCTGTACAATCGAATGGCAGAGTCAAAGTCGTTCCGCTGACGATGAATCTCTCCGATGTTGCTGAGCGTCACAATGATATTGGGGTGAGTTGCATCCAATACCCTTCGTTCGATGCACAAGCCTTCTTGGTAAGCTTTCAAGGCTTCATCAAAGTTCTCCAACTCAAAGTGAAAGTTTCCAATGCGGTTCAACAGCATGGCCACTTCGGAATGATACTTTCCGAGCGCGCCACGACCGACTTCCAAAGATTCCTGATATAACTCCAACGCTTTGTTGAATTCCTTGCGTTCCTGATGGATCTGGGCAATTCCACTCAAGACTACGGCGATATCTCGATGATTTTTGGAGAACTTGATCAAAGCTACTCGGAGAAATTCTTCGTATAACTCTATCGCTCGTTCATGCTCGCCTTTTTGATGGAGGCTCTGCCCGGCATTGAAGGCTGTTGCAGCATAATCAATGTTGTCCACACCCAGTTTCTCCTTTCGAATCGATAAAGCCAAATCATAGTATTCTAGTGCCTGGTCGAATTCTTCTCGTTGCACATGGACTCGACCCAGATTGTTGAGAGTGGTGGCTTCCTCTTTGGAGTTGGGTCCCAATTTGTCGCGTTGTATCGTCAGTGTATCTTGAAAGCATTCAATCGCCTTTTCCGATTCCTTTACTGACAGATGATAGTACAAGACTCCCAGACAATTCAGAGTCATGGCGACGGAAAAGTCCCGTTCTCCATTGAGCTGATTACAGTGCACTAACGCGAGTTTGTATGATGCGATGGCCTTGTAGAGATCTCCTTTGCGATAGGCGAGCTGTCCCACGTTGTGTAGGATTGGGATGATAACTTTGTGGACCGTAACCACAGCGATGGGAGTCTCCACGGACAAAGACGAGGGTAGAAAGCTTTGTAAGGCTCGATCGTAATACCTGCCTGCTCCAGCGTAGTCATCTAACTTTCTAAGCGCCTGTCCGGCATTGAAGAGTAGCTTGGCCTGTACCGAAAGTGAGTGATCTCCTACTTCTATCGGCTCAGCATCGGAGTACACAATCATTCCTTCATCAAATTCCATTCGTTGATATATGTAACTGGAGGGAGGTGGATCGGTCGGTTCCACAAACAGTGAGGAGTGCTCCTGTTGACGCTCTTGCTTAAATACTGAGTTATGGACGCCATGCGATGAATCCGATTCACAGCGTAAAGAACTAGCCTCTTGAAAGAGCAACGAAGCTTGGGTAAAATTCCCTTTGCCATACAACAAGACGGCCTCATTGTTGAGTTGCATAATCTTGCTTACAATATTCTGCGGAGCATCGGATTTGTTGCGAAAGACGTGGTTCTGTGAGAGACGGCGTTTGCTAGGGGATCTAGTGAGATTAGAAAAGAATGGCTTCTCATTTCCATCCACCGCCGATGTTGTTGTTGTAAGGGTGGTGGAAGATGATGCGGTATCCATTTTGAGCATGGATCGATGGCGTAGATTACTGGTTGCAACTTTCTTATTGTTTTGCTGGTGAGTTCCCATGGTAGTGAATAAAGGATGTGGAGGAAATGTGTTGTACGTGCCGAATTGTGCTTATGAAGTGATGCTGTATGCTGCGGGAGAGGTACGTGTAGAAAGAGATTGAGAGACTACCGGTAGTGTGAAATAATGAGGTCAAGCTCAGAGAGGAGGCTTGGGTGATGAACAGCTAATTGCGGCAGCTAGCTACGGTACTGCCGGTAGACTAGTAGAGTAATTTTGCACGAAGTTCGAACGTTAAAGAGAGAGATTGTTGTGAAAGAGAAGGCTATCATACTCCAGCGCTTTTGAAGATCGTGTTACGTCGAACGACTGGAGAGAAGAAAAGGACAGCTTGTTCCATGTGACGAAGTACGTCTCGGTTTCTCTTCAAATCATTACTTATACTACTACCGGTACCACTGTGGTACGTTTTAGACGTTAATCAACTATTATTAATTTTCCTCTCTTCCCCGTCTGATCGTGTCTCAAGCTTTTTATCGTGATGATGATGTCGAAGAAAAAGAGAATTGAAAATTGACATCAACAACATCAAAACATTTCATTGCCCGTCCTTCATCCTCAACCCGAACCAAGAACACGAAAAGAACTGTTCCTCTCCTCTATAAAGTAGTTTCCTGGGTTCGCCACTACATAGTAGATAACGACAAAGTTCAACGTAGTGCTCTAGCTACATAGAGAGTGTATGATATCCAGCTACCGTTGGACTACCGGTATCTATGATATAGGGTATGGAAACAGGAAACAGTAATCCTCTTCGACGTATGATACATGATACATACGGATACCTTTGCCAATTGCCAACCACAAAAGCATTATACGTAATGTACGTCGTAGTGCGTAGACTACCGGTAGCTACAAGAGACAGAGTACCGTACTACACCAGGTATTAACCACTCTACACTCTACCGTCGTACTACAGTAGGTCTAAAATACATACGGAGTACTACCTACTTTGCCCTTAGCGGCCGAGTACCAGTACCACTGTCGTACATTATTAGGTACCTACCGGTAGGTATGGTAGTATGCCTACGGTAGCTCCACCTAAGAATAGCGTACGCTACTACGGGTACCGCAGTAGAGTACCGTAGTAGGAGAGTACCGGTATTTCGCGCTTTCAAAGAATTATGACATTCTATCTATCGTCGTCGTAAAGGGTATGTACTCCTTTTTGTGTCACATTCTCCGTTCCCTTTTGGGAAGAAAGTCGTTCTTTTGTGCCCATCCAAAAATTTCTTTCTTCATTTTCTTGTTCTTCGAGTCCAGTACGACTCGACCGTTCGGTTCACTTTCCGACTAGCTCGACCATACTGACTTTCCACATCCCACTGCGTAATACCGTAGTACGAACCGGTAGCATTGTCAGTACCTGGTACGATAGTACGATAGGTACGATAGACTTTCTACGCTACCGTAGTACCGATAGTCTCTATTAGAAAAAAAAAAAAAACCTCTCTCATACTCCGTACGTTGTACTACAGTAGGTACTTTACTGTGAACGATGTCAGAAGGTTTCTTGTTTCTTCTTCGCTACAAAATTATTACCGTAGTAGTATAAAATAATTCTTTTATACAAAACACAACAAACATAGAGTCTGTGATCTTGCCCTTTACTTAATCTTCCTACCTTACAGTGTTGACTCCTCTCTCCCAAGTATTTCAATCCTGTTAGATGGTGAAATCGAAATCGGCTTTCCGAGCCTTGGGAGACGGACGCAACGACAATCAAAATAATGTATTCGTAAAAAGTCGACAACAACTCGGATCAACATCAACAGGCGTTGAGCGCAATCGCCATGAAAATGTCGGAGCCCTGCACAGCTGGAAGGCGTCCAAGCGGATTGGATCTCTCAGCTTTGTTCTTATGATTATGACAGCTTCTACTATTCTCGCATCATGGTCAGGATCCGACCGTCGAACTTCTGTCAGAAATCTTCGCGCACATCCCACAACAAACATCATGCCATGGTCGTTATGGGATCGTTCCCTTCAAGAAATTGCTGATGACGGCAATAGTAGCAGCTCTCTTAACATGACAGATATTTGTTCGTTGGATTATTGTCTCGACAGTTATCAAGAAGAACTGTGTCCAACGGAAATCGACAATGATTGGATCGCTGCCGTCCCATTGGCGTTTCAAATCTTATTGACCGCGTTGCTGCTATCAATGTCTGCCTTATTTAGTGGGTTGACATTGGGATTAATGTCGCTAGACCTTACGGGGTTGGAAATTGTCATGGCCGGTGATGATCCACAACAAGCACAGAATGCCAAGAATATTTATCCGGTTCGAAAGCAAGGAAATTTGTTGCTCTGCACGCTTTTGCTCGGAAACGTCGCTGTCAACTCTTTGCTCTCCATTATCATGGCAGCCTTCACCGGCGGGACAATCGGTTTCGTCACATCTACTATTATGATTGTTGTCTTTGGTGAAATCTTGCCTCAGGCATTGGTACGTTTCATGACCATTCGGAGAGTTGTATGTGTCTAGTTGCTTTTTTCCAGTGTGATTATTCATCCCTAACGTTAACGTTATCTTGTCCCGTGCTTAGTGTTCTCGGTATCCGCTTCAGATCGGTAGTACAACACTCCCCATCGTCAAAGTCATTCGAGTTTTGTTATATCCGTTTGCCTATCCGTTGGCCAAGTGTTTGGACTGGATTTTAGGGCGGGAACTCGCATCGACTTACAGTAATGCAGAAATGATGCATCTTTTGAAAATTCATGTCCAAGAAAATATTATCGATCAAGAAGCTGCAAATGCCATGACTGGAGCATTGACGTACAAGAACGTACCTGTCAAGGACGCCATGACGCCTATCGACCGGACATTTATGCTTGGAGTGGACGAAAAGCTTAGTTTTGAGACAATTGGCATAATCTTCAAAACAGGTTACAGCAGAATTCCGATCTACGAAATTTCCAAATCCAATGTCGTCGGTATTCTCTTAGTAAAAGATCTCATTTTTATCGATCCCGAAGATGAAATTCCCATTCGGAGCTTCATTCAAATTTTTGGACGAAGCGTACACGCCGTTTGGCCTGACGATACCTTGGGAGAGGTTCTGGCCGAGTTGAAAAAGGGTCGGTCGCATTTAGCAGTTGTTCGCGACGTCAACAATAAAGACGCGGCGCAGGACCCATTCTATGAGGCCAAAGGGATCATTACACTGGAAGGTATGTCACCAATTGATGGACTCGAACCCATATGTCACCACACGCTATATTTTACTGACCTGGCGGCTTCCTTGTCACCTCCATCTCAAAAGATATCGTTGAACGCATTTTGGGAGACTCAATTGTGGACGAAACGGACGCCTATGCCGATAGTTTTCAAAGTATCAAAGTTGAGCGTGGAGAAAGTTTTGAGTGGGCGCGGTTGAGGCTTCTAGATACTAAGATCGTTGACGAGCTGCTTTCTCCTAGTGAAATATCTGCCGTCACTGCTCATCTGAAAACGAACTTTGCAGACTCATTCAAGCTTATCAGTGATTCACAACTGACTCGACTTGTTTCAAGTACGCCTGTATCAACTTTCCCCACTGCTACGCAGGAGGTAGGGAGCAAGCTCCCCAACGAATTATTGTATGAGAAAGGTGTTGCAAATGATGCTTTCACATTAATTCTGTCCGGCAAGGTCACCATCTTTGTAGGTGCCGAAAATTTCAGAGCAGACCTCTCATCGTGGTCGGTGCTTGGCAAAGCTTCGCTCGAAACTAAGTCTTGGGTCCCAGATTTTACGGCCTATGTCAGTGACGGACCTTGCCGCTGTATTCAAATTCATTACGACGCATTTGCCGAGGCAGTAGATGCTTCTGTCGCTGAACGCCGAGCAGGCGAAAATAAAGCTTACAGCTATACCCAAGTTCAAGCATCAAATTCGATTGATGAAGATGGTGGAAGTGTCGGGGACAGCGCAACCTCGCCAGCGGACGTTCACAACCGCCGCGGACCCATTTTGGAAAAGCTTTTCAATGTTGGGAAGTCGAAAGATACTTCAGGCGAAACGGATCGACTGATTGTCACGAGTTCAGTGCATTTTGCCAGTAGTGATACTGTGATTCCCAGCAGTGCCAATGGGAAGGGGTAACCATAAGACAGTACATCCGATAAGGCAGAGGATGCCTCGGAAAAGAAGTAGCAGGAAGAGGCTTCGAGCTACAGCGGCCTCGATTAAACTTCTACCAGCCAATAATAGACATGACATAAACTTTAATTACCCCTAGCTAGAAAGTAAATCAAACCATCGCCCCACACCCCTTTTGATTCTTCATGACCTGGCCAATCAAAAAATTTCAGTGATCGAGGAAATTCTTCAAAGCGTTGCTAATTGCGTCGACGATGAGACTGAAGTCGACGTGCCTCCACTTCCCAAATACGGGGTGGTGGCGACAAAGGAGGAAAGGGGTTCGAGGAGACTCCATGCCATGCAAGAATTTCGCGATCGCGAGTGCAGTGTATTCGGGGATTTTACCAACCAGTAGCGGATCAGTAGCGGGATCTATCTCTTTACTTGCCATCACTTGTGGCAGATCTTGCAGCACGACATATATGTCAGTTTGAAGCTCTTCTTTTCGAATTTCATAAAACGATTTAGGGAGAATTTCGTGCTGTTCTCCAGATTTCTTTCTCTGAAGTCTGTCACTAAGGAACTTGGATGTAAGGTCTTGGAATCGTACAAGACTGGCAGACTTGTCGCTTTTACTGCCCTCCTCTTCAAACGCTGGCAATGAGACAGACGCAACTTCATTAAGAATATAGTGCATGTCGAGAACTTTCTCAGCACTAGAACTGGTCGACGAAAAGAAAGCCTGGTGTATTTCGTCTGTTAAGTGCTTTTCAACAAGTCTGTACTGATCCTCATTCCCGAAAGTTTGGCAGCCGGCTTTAGTGACCTTCAAATGGAAAATTCTTCCCGCGTCGGAAGTATCAAGCGAAAGCTCGAGCTCGTTTGAGGCTTGCAATCGGCGTAGTGCGGCAAACACATTACGAGGCTCAGCCGAAGCTCCAAGATGATTTGCAACACTTGCAATAGAAAAGCTGTAAGAGCCCATGCTGTATGCTAGAAACTGTCTTTGAAAAGAAGATGAATATGTGGAAGCAGCGCCATCGTGATTTTCCAACAATGGGGGGTCGATGCATTGACTGACGGTCAAAATGGAAAGCGCCACTTGCTCTGTCTCTGCCAATTTCTGCAACGAGCGCCTTTTCATTGCTATCGCTGCATTATCATAATTCAAGCCCTCGACATGAAGTAATGGACTTGGTCCTCCCATTGTTTCGATCAAAGATAAAAATGTCTCGAGAGTCTCTTGTTTGCAGTCGCATTCGAGACATAATGCTTTAACCGGCAATGCAACATGCAGAGATCGATTCGTTTCTACTAGCTTTGTATCGGTCTGATCAGTAGTTGCTTCGACGACTCTCTTAACTCTTCGTAGTAGCGTCTGTATTTGGATTTTGGAAACAAGATTGGAGTGCGATAGCGAGTGTCGAACTGGAACTTCCTCCAGCAAGGGCAAGGCAATAGCTAGTGCTCGGCGACCGTCTCGCCCTGCTCTACCAATTTCTTGCAAATAGTGTTCTGGCGAGTTTGACAAATACAAATGGATGACCTATATAGGAAAAGAACGTAAGACTTTAGATAAACGGGCGGGAAACAGCAGGAAAAACATATATGTTGTCTTGGATTATACTCACTCCTTCGATATCTGCTTTGTCGATTCCCAGCCCAAAAGCGATTGTGGCAACGCAAACCCGGGCTTTGCCCCTCATGAAGCTGCTCTGAGATTTGGCTCTTGCTTTGGCATCCATACCACCGTGATAGATCACAACACCCCCAGATACGCTAGCTCCATTCAGATATTCGGCGACAACTTCTGTGTCTTTTTGACGCCAGACATAGACGATGACCGAACCACGGGACAACATACCATCATATTCTCCATTTTTTCCTGCTTTGGAATCTCTTGGAGTGAGGATATCTGCCAATGTGGACAGACGATCTTCCTGGTTTTCCATGAACTTGACTTTCACGTCAATGTTATCACGTCCCGCACCGATGATTTTTATGCTGTCATGTTTATCTTTTGGGATGTCATCATTCGACGAGATAATAGTTGGAATTTCCAATGTTTCGATGATGTCTTTGACAACACGTGGACCGGCTGTCGCTGTGATTGCCAGTACACTTTTTGGTTTCATGACAGAGACCAAAGATTTGAATCTGAGGAAGCACGGTCGAAAGTTATGCGCCCATTGGCTAATACAATGGGCTTCGTCAATGCAAAGAAGCGATATCTCGGGAAACTTTCTTTCCTTGGCCTTTGTATCGTCATTCCATGTTGGAATAAAGAGCCGTCGGAATGCCGGGCTCGTCAAGCGTTCCGGCGACACGAAAAGAATCTTGAGGCGCTTTCGAACGACATCATCCAAAATTGCTGCCGTCATCGAAGAGGATAAGGATCCAGAGAGCGTCGCCGCTGGGACTCTTGGAGGCAAAGCTCTGAGTTGATCCTGAATGAGCGATATCAGTGGAGACACGACGATGCATATTCCGTCCTGCAAAGCTGCGGGTAGGGCGTAGCAAAGACTTTTTCCGAACCCGGTTGGAGCTACCAACAAACTCTTTTTTCCTTCCAAACATCGCTTTATGGCCCATTCTTGACCGTCACGAAATGAATTGTGTCCGAAAATGCGTTGCAACGACGTTAATAATGATTCGCTGTTCGAATCTTCTTGTACTTTGTTGTTGACACGGCTATTCCTATCGTCCACCTGTATTCTTCTGGCGTCTTTGTTGTCGTCGTCTAGGAGTAGTTCCAATTCAGACCCTGCGGAAGAACATGATCTCCCATCGTCGTCGCTTTCTTCTTCAGAATCTGAAGATTCAAGGCACAAAAATCCATTTACGTTGTCGCTGTCAGCTGTTGGGTTTGTGTCGACGTTGCCAAAATCTTCTTCCAAGTGTGGAGATCCTTTGACGATTTCATCACGTGTCCAAATCGCAAGTCTCATCAGCAGTTGTTGTTTCTTTCCCGTTGTATTGAGATTGCGTCGAGCAGCTTCCTTTTTCAATTCCGGCACGGTGAAGGTGCGAAAACGATCCACATGCGCTGCCACTTGTCGAGAAATAAAACTGGAGTGAAGTTTGTTCTTGGAAAGAACGTCTTTGGCAGCCTGGAATGCGATTTGAAAAAAGGAAATTACAATGGCAAACAAGTTAGTAGTTGACAACAGCTGCACCGTGTTGCATACGTCGTGAGCAAAAGTATCTATCGCCGTACCTCGACGGTATCGTCGGCCCACTGAAAGTGATTGCATTGTTCCCCTCGAGGCATGGAACATACAAAAAACGTTCGACCCTTGTTTCCGGTGGTATTCTTTCTCACCACAGCCAGCTTGCATGGGCGCTGGTGCCTGGAGCATTTCGGCACAGCAATGTCTTTGTGCGGTGATGAGGCTTTGCGGTCAGTATTGTCGTTCGAGTGGAAGGTACCATCTAGAAATTCATCCATGGGATCTATCCCGGTCATTTTGGACACGTATGCGCTGCTGTGGCTGCTCGATCCAGGATTTGTGGCAGCTTCCCATTCTGGTTCACTGTCTTCGTTGTCATCATCATCGTGATCTCGGTTAAAGTTGTTTTTGAATTGAAACTCGTGTTGCGTTTCGTTTCGTTGGAATCTGTGGTCAAGATCCTGATACTTTTGTTGCCTGTTCGAAGAGAAACGACGCCGCTGGAACTTTTTGGATTTGTTTCTAGATCCCCGACATGCCCCTGCATTGTTTTTCAAGTTGAGACGTACAAAGTTATCATTGTTGACAATATTGCTTCGAGATCCTTTGCTACCACCAGAAATGTGTTTGTCAATTGGTTTAGGGATGGTGGCGTTGGTGTTGGTGTCATTTGTTGGTTTCGACAGTCCAGCAGAAGGTTTGCGTGTAACTACTACTTCAACGTTGGATGGTGATGTGGTTGGTGACGATGGAGTGACATCCTGCAATGGCACACTCGCGTATGCTTGTCTCTGGACAGACCGTCGCATTGTTTTGGCCTTGGACAGGTTTAGACCCAAAGTCTTGGACTTTGATGAAGCTTTCAATGTCCTGGCGATGGAAAGGGTTGATGCCTTGTCAGATTTGGATGGCGGTAGACCGGTCGGCAAAACATTCAGGCAGTTAGTTTCTGTTGTCATGTCCGCTTGCTTGGACGGCTGTTTAGCGGCAATCGAAGAACGAAGAGGCACCGAAGTTTCGGCTTTTCTCGATTCTACGTCTTTGTGATTTCCATTGTTTTCTCGATTGATCGATCTCATTGCAAGACCCTTTGATTGAACCTCTTCTAGTCGTCGTTTGATAGATTTGGATTTGATCGTCAACCGTGGATGATTGATGACAGAAAAGACACCAGTTTCCGTGGATGGTCTCGAAGTGGTAATGTTGGAGAGTCTGCCAAACGAGGGTACATGCGTCTTTGGTTGAATCGACGATAAAATCGCTTTACTCCTGATAGCTGTCGTCGGTTTGACCTTTTTCGCAGGCGGTCCATCATTCTTTCTGACAGTCGTCGCTTTCTTTGATCGAACTTTTGGATCGTCATCCGTATCATTCAATAATAAAGATTCCAATCTGGCAACGCTTGCTGGAGGCGGAGGAGCAGCAGCCGACGCTCTTCTAGATGACAACAGCAGTCGCCGTTTTCTTGGATTGTCCACACTGCCATTATTGCCATCCATAGTGCTTGATCAACTAATAAAAAGAGTATGTAGTAATAATAATGCAGCGCCGTGAGATGTAATAGCAGCGGCTGTGTTTGTCATGGAGGAGGTGAAGACGGAAGATCTGTTCGACGTTTTCCTCAATTACCCTACTATTACCTACCGTAGTACCGGTAGGGGGTACTTCGTATTGAATTTTCCGAGACCGTAGTACCGGTACTTCTAGGCTACAAGGGCACGTCACAAAGATGGCGCGAAAAGCAGGTGTGTTTATCGCAGTCAAAATAAAAATAATGTTTGAAAATGACACCCCGCGAACAATGTGGCAGTTGTGCGCGCGCCAGCAAATTTTCCATCGATATTGTCTACTCACAGTCAGTCGTATTACCGGTACGGTACCTACGGTAGTCTATCGTCAAACACTACCGGTAACAACTCACATACACGGTAGTATTTCCTACGTCGTATGTCTTATAATACCCCTGTTACCGTATTAACTTTAAGCAAATCGCTCCATGAATGGCTTCTCATCACCACGTCAGTTTTATGAGTTGCTTTCACAGTCAGCACGAGCAGGGAGTCAACTCCGAATCCGATCGGCATGCTCGCGGCAGTCATGCTTTCTTCAAACAGATTATCTTCGCGTGACACCTCATCTCATCAAACATTTCACACAGCTGCAACAATCTTGCCAAAAAAGTAAAGGTATCGGTACTCCGAAGATACGAAGGGCTACGAGATTTATTGACGAAGTGGTATTAGATTCTTCAAGGCATCCATGACGTATCTTAGAAGAAAGTGAACAACCGTCCCACTCTACCTACCGGTAGACAAAAAACTTTCAGAACATGCAGAGAGCAATTCTCTCCTGTCCGAATCCCCAAGGCACCAAACGTTCTCGTAAAAAGGGATCTTCCAGTGATATCAAGATTGTTTCCACTTTTTGAAACTACGCCTTAATTACTTTGTCTTCGTTCGGACGTGCCGTCACAACTATGAACATGATAAACGTCACCTCGTGCGCTTTGGGGACCGGCGTGATATTGGATGGTTTTTGTGCCCTCGAAATACCTGTCGAACTAGTCCAGCCACGAAGCGTTCGATCCATCGGCCCCTCCGACATGCTCGTCTTGGAACGAGGCACAGAGTCGATAGTGTACCTGTTCGACTCGGACGGTGACGGAATGCCAGATGACAAAGAATACATTGCATCAGCACCTTCACTGAATCATGGACTAGCTTTGTATGATGGATATGTGTATGCATCCAGTGATTCTACTGTCTATCGATGGTTCCATGGCTACGAAGATTTCGAATGGAACTTCACTGACCCACTCGACGATCCCGAAATTGTCGTCGACAATATCAATCGAGATGGACAAGGCGGCGCACCTCGAGGCCATCAGACTCGGACGTTGGAGTTTGATAGGTCGGGACGGCTTTATATTACCGTAGGTTCGGACCGGAATGTTGACCCAGACTCGCATCGTTCCAGGATCCGGCGAGTTCCAATCACTAGGCATCAGGACTTTTTGGCGCCGTTGGATTTTCAAACACTCGAAGTGTTTGCCGATGGAGTCCGCAACACGGTTGGATTGGCATTTGATCGACACGACGTTCTCTGGGGTGTCGAAAACGGAGCTGATAATTTGCAGCGGGAAGATTTAGGAGGCGACATTACTGAAGATAATGTAAGTTGCACACCATCATTTCCACCACATCGAAAACGCGGCGCCCGGCACCTCTCACTCGAATTTTGCTTGTTTCTGGCATTGTAGCCGGTGCGTAGGCTTGAAAAATCTTTTCCGCTGAAATAATTTCTGTGTGTGTCATTGTCTTTTTGATGTCCTGATATATTCTTCGTCGGGTTTCAGGCAGAAGAATTGAATAGGTTTCGTGAGGAAGATGCGGGCAGCCATTATGGATATCCTTACTGTTGGACGGAATTTTTGCTTCCCGAAGGCAAGGGAAATGGAACTGGGTCTGTTTGGGCATGGCCTGATTTCCTCGATCAAAATTTTACGGATGACCAATGTCGCAATGATTATGTTGCGCCGCTGGTATCCCTCCAAGCCCATTCCGCTCCACTTGGGATCGCTTTTTACCGGTGGAGCTCCGAAGTACCGATACAATGTCTTGGTGTTGAAGCCTTTCCTCAATGGATGGATGGGTTTGCGTTCATTGCGTACCATGGATCCTGGAATCGAGATGTTCCGACTGGATACAAAGTTGTATATATCGCTATGAACGAAACCGGGGATGCAATCAGTTCACCGATTGATCTATTGGCGCATCAACCTCCAAACGCAAGGTGGGACGATGGGTTTCGACCAGTTGACGGTGATTTTGATGTTTGTGGACGTTTGCTAGTGACGAGCGATGGGACGGGTAACTCTGGATCCAAGATTGTTCGAATCGAGTGGAAAGGTTTGAGTTGCGAGGAACCGTCGTCCTCCCCGTCGACGGAGGTCCCGACAGATTTTGTTGTATTACCGACGCCTGAAACGCCGTCGCCCATGCCATCTTCAAGTCAATTATCCAGCTTAACGGATGAACCTACATTTATTGATCCTACACTAACACCATCGCCTGGACCAAGCTGTATTCCAACAGAGCTCCAAAGCAACTCACCATCCACCACAATGGTCTCTCCAAGCGAACGAACAAGTTCTGGTGAAGCAAGATACGGTAGGATCGCGATTCTTGCGATAACACAGGCGGCTCTGATCGTCGGTATATCTTTATTCACTTTATGACGAGCAAGAATGATTTCCATTACTTCCACTTTACGTGAATTCGAAGAATGGGTCAATTCACAAGAGAGTAGTGGATGGCACCGTTGAAAACTCTATCATGGAAAGTGGATCCGCACAAGGAAGCCACGCCAACTCCTTCTACAATCGCCATATGCTCGTTTTGCGCCGCAATCGTTCCGGACCCTTCTCCCAAAGAATTTCCGAGACCAGTGCCGTTGATGATGGAAATATAAAATGAGTGCATCTCCTGATGTTTCAGTGGGACAGGAGCATTATCGGGCAACTCAACTTTAGTGGCAATATTCATTCCCTGGCCAGCCACAATGGTCTCTTCGATAAGTTTCCAGTGATTGCAATTTTTTTCGGATCCCACAAAACTCCCGTTTTTCGCGAAGATACGAACCATAACTTCGCTTGAATCAAAGATGTGAAGGTCGAAAGCAGTGATGTTCAGATCAGTGTACGGGATGATATCAAACATGACCCCATCCTGCCCCGAGCCTCCGTCGAAATGGGTCGCAAGTCGACGACTCCCTCTTCCCGATGAAATCACGTCATAATGCAAATCTCCATTCCAAATTCGTGGAGAAAACACATTATGAAATGGGACACTTAGACCAACGCCTTCATAGACTATGCAGTCGGAATTCTCGTTGACTGCTCTACCAACTCGGTTTCCATTTGTGTACCTCATTCTTCCGTTTAAAATCATGATGTAGAAGGAATATCGAGTGTTGGCATTGAGTTGAATGCCGCCAACGTCCAGCATCGTCTTCTTCCCCCTTCCTCTTCCATCAACAGATACTACGACCCGTCTTTGCCACAGCCACGGCTTGCTCTCGAAAGAGACGTGTGTCCCTGTCCGGGTCCATACTTCGACAGATACCGGTCCTTGCACGTTCAAGTGAAGATACAGAAGCCGAAGTACAATCGTCTTCTTTGCAAAGACATCGAACATATTCCCAGCAGCACCATTTCCTCCAATAAACGTAGTGGAAAGTCTCTGTAAGAAATCAACTTTGAATTCCATCGACCATCTAGAAGGACTGATATCTCTGATTCTTATTCCTGTTTGTTGGGGAAGTTGCCGAGGAAATCCAGAGTACCTGTCAGTATTTGGAAACGGACCATCGAGAAGCTCTAATGAAGGACCAATCCAATCCATGCCGTTTGCGTGAAACAAATCACCTCGGTCACCATGATTAATTCTTCGCTCCAGATGATATTCGCCGTCTGCCTGCAAAAGCGCGACCTTGTAATGCTTTCCATTGAAGGGCCAATTTCCTTGTTGTCCCGGGAAACCCTCGACATTCATGGCGGTTTCGTCAATACGCCATATGGCGAGGCCAGCTGTTGGTAGATATATATCGAATTTGATCGGTTGTCGATTCTCAATTAGTAAATACTCGGATCCTTCGGTGTTGAGGTCGATTCGGTATACTTGTCCCGATACAGCTGATGGTGCAATGTTGAATGTTCCGGACTTCACAATCAAGATGGGATCCAGCCATCCGACAGTCATCTTTGTCCATGGAGACATGATAGGAGGGTAAAGTTGACTTTGACTGTAACTTGGAGCGAAGCCCCAGTGGTTCGACATCAAATCATACGATCCAATGCCATTTCCTTGGTATGTACCGTACAAGTCTGGAAGATTGATTGCATGTCCAATCTCATGAGAGATTACTCCAATGCGGCCGATTTCGGATCCAGAGAGTCCAAAAAGGGCGGGGCTGGTGGAGTACTGATGCACGACGACACCATTATGGACCCACATGCTCGAAGACGGGAGTCTCCAGTGATGAGACCAGATGCGATTATTGACGGACGTTCCGTACTGATCGGTTCCGAATATTTCCGCTGCATATCCAGAATGGATCATCGTAACCATGTCGACTTTTCCATCATTGTTAGCGTCGAAGTTGGAGAAGTTGATTCTGTAGTTGTCACGCAAGGAATTCATAGCGAAGTGTAACGCTTCAATGTATCGACTGCTCCCAAACCCACTAACGCCGTTGGCATAGTAAGATTCGGTTCTAGGGAGATTGATCCACCCATATATAGACGATTGTAGGGTGAATTTTCCGTATGAGTTGAATCGAAAGACATCTCTGACGCTGCCCGTTGGGGCCAATGCATGATTACTGTCAACGCGGTTGAACAAGATGTTGAAGTCGTTTTGGGAAGGCAATCTTCGACCGGCATGGTCAGAGAATCGAACCAAGACGACCAAGTTCTTCATAACGGATGGAAGACTCAAACGACGATCTCGAGGCGGGGATTCCCAAACTGGAGCAGCTTCTTCGAAAAGTTGACGTCTTGTTTTTGGCTGATTTTTGAATGGAACAAGCCCTTTGGGAATTCCAGCTGCTGCTGGATCCACATTTCCCACAACAATACCGCTGGAAACGAGTTCTCCACTGGTTTGGTTTTGAATCGCATAGACAAACTGTTCGCTGACTTTGTCCTCGATCACTGTGTATCCCTCAGAATCCGAGAGGAAAGATTGGTCGGGGCTTGAGCCATGAAAGAATATCTTCACATTGGTACTGTTGGTTCCGTCTTGCTCGAATTGTACTGGGAACGGACACGCAGGACCAGCCTGTGTACTCTTGAGAAAGCCAAAAGCAAAACTGATGATGAATCTGCACGTGGTCAAGTGAAAGGGTGGACAAAACGGTCAATCGACGGAATTGTAAGAGAACAAGATGGAACCAAAAACACCAAGCGAACAAGTTCCTCGCCGCAAAGCCACTCACATGATCGTCAACTTCATGGCGACGGAGACAATCAAACTAGATACGACAATGAACTCAATGTAGATAGTGTTTGTGCAGAATACGGTAAGCCGAAGTTCGATTTGTGAGACAATTTTGAGATTTGACAGTTTGTTTTTGTTGTAGATGTCGAATGTCGATGTACGTAGTCCAGCTACGGTAGAGTAGTCTCGGTTAATTTCCATATTTTTGAGTTTCGGTCCGAGGAAAAATATTGTGAGCGTATGACGTCCAGACGTATGAAGATTCGCCCGGCTTAATTTTGTTCGCGTTTTTCGAATTTCGCGCCTGCCACACTCACTACAATTCTGGGCCCATGTGACGGCTTCGTGACATATTCTCCATCACAGTCAAATCGTTTATGAAGTAGTCTCCACACCGTTTTGCAACACCTACTACGCACAGTAGCCGTAAAGAGAAGACGCTCCGCTAGTAGAGAGTGCAACTGCTCCAAACTTCTCAGTCAATTCGACGATTGCCTTCCTGTTTGCTGTTGAGAACATCAGAAACAGACTTATCTTTGTTGAGACAGGTGTATTTTCAATTTCCAATCGAGGTCCATGCAACATGCACATTCAGGAGATTGTCATTGACGGGTTCAAGTCCTATGCACAACGAACAGTTGTAGAGGGGTAAGTTGTTTGTGGACTCTTTGTTTCGTTTTTCTTAAACCACTCCAATGCGATATTTCTCTGATCGATGACTTGTTCCAATGTCTGCCTCCCTCCCTTAGCTTTGATCCGCACTTCAACGCCATTACTGGTTTGAATGGTTCTGGAAAATCGAATATTTTGGATTCCATCTGCTTTGTTCTTGGCATCACTAATCTCAGTCAAGTACGTGCTGGAAACCTATCGGAGCTCGTGTACAAGCAAGGGCAGGCTGGGATCACCAAAGCTAGTGTTACGATTATTTTTAACAATGAAGACGAATCAGCATCGCCCGTAGGATATGAACAGTGTCGAGAAGTCACTGTCACACGTCAAGTTCTATTAGGAGGGAAGTCCAAATACCTCATCAATGGACGAAACTCTCCGGCGGGACAAGTCCAAAATCTCTTCCATTCTGTTCAGCTCAACGTGAACAACCCGCATTTTCTCATCATGCAAGGACGAATCACAAAGGTCTTGAACATGAAACCAAACGAGATTCTAGGAATGATTGAAGAGGCAGCGGGAACAAGAATGTACGAAACAAAAAGAGTTGCTGCTATCAAAACGATCGATAAGAAACAAGCTAAACTGGACGAACTCAACTCTGTCCTGTCCGAAGAAATAACACCAACACTGGAACGCTTGCGAGGGGAAAAACAGAGTTACCTCAAGTGGAGCAAGAACAACGCTGACATTGAACGGATCGAACGGTTCGTCATTGCAAGTGACTTTATGAAAGCACAGAACGCCCTCGATAGCAACTTGGAGGGATTTTCCGACATGGAAGAAAAGGTGAAAACTCTTGAAGCTGAGGCCGAGGAATACCAGAAACAAATTGATGAACGCACAAAGGCAGCCGAAGCCATTTCAAACAAGCTAAAAGGAGAATTTGAAGATTCGCATTCCAAGCTCAAGAAGGAAGAGGAAAAACTGTCCAAGCAGCTTGTTAAGACGACATCAGCATGGCAGAATAGCCAACAGCTCACACTCAAGGCAGAATCAGACCTGAAAGATGCAAGGGACGCTTTGACCGACGCTCTTGGTATTTTTCAAGAAAAAGAAACAGAAGTGACAAATGAGTCGAAGAGCATCGAGGAAATCATTGCTGCGAAGAAAAGTGCACAAAATGAGTTGGAGCTTCTCACGTCTGACTTTCAAAACATGTCTGCTGGATTGTCCATGTCAGAGGGTGATGATGGTATGACCCTTCCAGACCAAATCGCAAAGGCTCATTCAGATTCGAAAACCGCTGAAGCAAAGGTGAAACAAGCTACGATGAAAATAAATCATCTAAGCAAGGAACTTGAGGTGAGTCATTTTACATCATGTGAACCATCGTGTCAAGTTTTGGTGAAAATTCTCATTCGTTTTCTACTGTACCACAGACTGTTGAGAAACAAATGCGGAAAGAACAAAAAAACGTCGAATCTTTGAACAAAAAGCGAGATGAATCCATCGCAAAAACCGAATCACTCCGCTCCGCCATGAATGAGCTCAGCTTTGACGAAGACAAGTATACAACACTAGACCAGGAAAAAGACAACCTTTCCAGTTCGGTCGATGATTTGAGTGGATTGGTAGAAACGCTTACAGCCCAGCTTGAAAGTCGTTTAGCGTTTGATTATACTGATCCTGTTCGGGGATTCGACAGGTCAAAAGTAAAGGGCGTTGTTGCAAAGCTGATTCATGTTCACAACTCGGACCATTCTACTGCCTTGGAGGTCGTCGCTGGTGGAAAACTGTTTCAAGTTGTGGTTGACGAGGCAATCACTGGAAAAGCTATTCTTGATCGTGGAAAGCTGCAGCGACGAGTCACTATCATTCCATTGGATAAAATTCAGCCTCGTCGTGTAACTGCTTCAGCAACCTCGAAAGCAGAAGAAATCGCTGCCGCTCACAACGCTAAAGCTTGGCCTGCTATCGAGCTTGTTGGATTCAACGAAGAAATTAGAGCCGCAATGGAATATGTCTTTGGGGCCTCCATTGTCGTTGACAATGGAAAAGCAGCGAATCTTATTTGCGATGCTACGAAAACTCGTACTGTTACACTGGAGGGCGATGTATACGATCCGTCCGGAACTATTTCTGGAGGTTCGGCGAGCAATCTCGGGAACACCCTATCGGATCTTTCGAGACTTTCAGAAGCCACTAATCAGCTCTCTTCGGACAAGCAGCGTCTCTCTGTCGTGTTGAAGCAGCTGGAGGAAATGAAACAGCAGGCTGGAAAATTTGACAAGCTCAGCAGCAAGCTTTCGTTAGCTGAGGCAGAATTGGAGAATATCCAAAAGCATTTATCCCAAACTTCCTACGGAGTGCTAGAAGATAAGTTCCAGTCCATGTCGAACGAATTAGCCGAAGCGAACAATGAGTTCGCTACTATGCAGAAGGAGCAAGAAGCAAAATGGCAATTGTACCATCAACTCAAGGAGCGTGAAGTCGAACTCACTCAACATAGAGAAGATCGATTGGGACAGATCGAAGCCAAAATCAAGGACGCGAAAGCCGTGGCGACGGAGGCTGCTAAGAAAGCCCGCGAAGCAGAGTCAAGAAAAGACACCCTTATTCTTGAATTGGATAGCTTGAAAGCCGAAGTCGCATCGGCTGAAGAAGGGGTTACAATCGCTGCCAAAGCCGTACACACAGCAATGGAGGATGAAGCTAACAAAGAAATTGCTGTTGGAGAAGTGAAGGCATTGTGGGATGAGGCAAGAGCAGCAATGAAAGAGTTCGAAGAAAAGTTGACTGGATTCTCCTCTGATCTCTCCGACATTCAGAACGAGAAAACAAGTCTTGCCAAAAAGGCTGAGAAGTGTACATTGGAGGCCAAAAAGCTTTCCGTGAGCATTGCTCGCCTTCGCAAGGAAAAACAAGGAGCAGAAAAGCTTGTTGTGAATCTCATGAAGAATCACCCATGGATTGAAAGTGAAAAATCTGCTTTTGGTGTGGAAGGGGGAGATTATGATTTCAAAGCAACGGATCCAGACGAAATGGGAATTCAGCTGCAGATGTTGAAAGGAGAACAGGACTCATTGGTAAGTCAAAGTTGTCATCAGGTCGCACTTTGATCTCCATTGGATAAGACATGATTGCCTTTCTCACCATTTTTTGTTTTCCTGTTGATGCAGAGTAAGAAGATCAACAAGAAAGTAATGGGTATGATTGAAAAGGCAGAAGGAGAGTACACTGAGCTTCTCCGCAAACGAAAAGTTGTTGAGAATGACAAGAAGAAAATCCAGAGTGTGATCGAAGAACTTGACATCAAGAAGAAGACAGAACTTGAACGGACATGGAAAAAGGTGAACAAGGATTTTGGGTCAATATTCTCCACCTTATTGCCTGGAGCCTCCGCGAAGTTGGAGCCTCCCGAGGGAATGGAAGCATGGGAGGGACTTGAGGTCAAGGTTGCATTCGGGGATGTATGGAAAGAAAGCTTGAGTGAACTCAGTGGGGGACAGCGATCTCTGTTAGCACTGTCGCTCATCTTATCTCTTCTTTTGTTCAAGCCGGCTCCAATGTATATTTTGGACGAGGTTGATGCTGCTCTTGACTTGAGCCATACACAAAATATTGGCAACATGCTCAAGACGCATTTTTCTCAGAGTCAATTCATCGTCGTTTCGTTGAAAGAGGGTATGTTCAACAATGCTAACGTGATTTTCCGAACCAAGTTTGTTGATGGTGTTTCCACTGTTACCCGCACTATGGGAACGGGATCTAGTCGTGCCAGAGCTCTGGGTAACACAAATGAAGCGCTAAACAACGGGTTTGGAGAAAGTCAGGCATCCCGTAAGCGTCAAGCTCGAGCCTCCAGCAGGACTGACAAGGAAAACGTGACTGTACACGGATGAGTAGCAGTGGAGATTTTCGTCACAATTAATTCAGTTGATAACTAATGCGATACGTGAAGTTGTTGGTAATACTAGTCGTACTGTCGAGGGAGAATGTGCTAGCTTGTATCATAGAGTGCGTCTATTGTGTTAAGCACACCGTCGGATTGCTCACAATACGATTACGTCGTAGACTACATCTACCTTTTATTCACTGTCACCAATTTGGTACAGGTGTATGTAAAGTCGAGTGAGTCATCATTTTCAGCGCTCCAATAACTAACTGTAAAATAACATATGAGCTGGTACTGGTTCACAGCTACGTACCGGTAATAGCCTACGGTTCTGATGTTACTGACTGTGATTGCGAAAGTTTTACGTACACGTCATCGGCCAGTGTTGCCTCATTTTTTCCTCCGAGAGTTTCTGTGAACAAACATGTGAACATTCAAAGGTCAACATCACAAAACTCAGCACTAGATTAGAAGTCGGAAGGGCCGTGGCAAGTTGCAGACCAGCACGGTTCCATCCACACGTTCCCACCCAGTGAGCATTGGTCTTCTCATTGCTACTATTCAAGATGACCTTCCGATCAGCTGCGGTGCTGTTTTTGGCGGTGCATATCGCGATTCGGAGTTGGCATTTTCCAGGAATTATTTGTTGTGCTGCATTTACACCCTGTGGAACTTTCCCGTCATGGGGAGCAACCAAGGTTCGTTCCATCTCGGCTCTGCAAAGGAGAAAGAATAACGAAGAGGAGGATGAAATGGAAGATTCTACCATTCCGCGACTTCCTGCATTGGGTGCTGCCAAGTCGTCGTCATTATCTGGATCTGGAACAGAAAGAAATGAGGGATCCCTCCTGTCGACACCATCTGCGGCCACTTCCTCTGATTCCCAACAGTTCAATGCTACCAAACCTACTGCGTTTGTTTCTCCCAAATTTGAATTGCAATATACGTGTAATGTATGTGAAACTCGCAATCGAGTGATCGTCAACCGTATGGCCTACCAAAAGGGTATGGTCATTGCCATTTGCAAAGGGTGCGATGCCAAACATTGGATCGCGGACAATTTGGATCCCACTCTTACTTCCAACAATATCGAAGAGCTTTTTGCCAGTCGGGATGGGGAGCAGAGAGTCAGCAGAGTGACACGAGAAGTCTATGATATTGAACGAGTTTGGGAGTTCACAGCCGGAGAATTGACCGACAATCAGGGAAATCCAGTTTTAGAATAGAACGCGTGGAATACTACCTTGTTTATTGCTAACTAAAGAATAGCCGCAAGAGTTTTTAATGGGAAATTGTTGTGGGTCTATTTTCATTTTTCTCCACCATTGAAAGGCAACCCACACCGTTGCCTTCTCCAGCCTTATAGACCGAATGATCATATTATATCGAGCTGACATAATACGTATTTTGTTAGCAGCTACTGCTCGAAAAGGGAAAAGATGGTCGGGCCAAACTACCACTAACTGTAAATTGTTTCTCTATCTTTTGTGTTGGAAGGTCGACAGGTGAGAACAACCAGCCATATTGGTGCATAGCCAAAAAAGACTTCCACGTGGAGTGTTTTGAAACAACCTCTACGACGTATCATACTTAACCTATTCCTTCATCAGCCGTCGGCTCCGTTCCATCATCATCTTCCTCTCCAACAATATAATAAAAAAAAAGTGTAAAATAATAAAATCTCTTTTTGTTTCCCATTCGCTCCTCATCTCAGTCCCATCGCCCACATTCATTGTCGCCAATCCTTCTTGCAATCCTACAACACCTAAAGTCGCCCATTGTGCGCATTTTATCAATCTTACCATTACTGTCGCCTCACTGACAGCATGAGTTCCGAAGAAGAGACCAAAAAGCCCGAAGAGGTGAAGGACGAGAACAAGGATGCCGAAAATCCAACCGATGGTGAGGCAGAAGCTTCCAGCAGCGAAGCCGTCACAACAGCAGAACTGAAAAAGAAGAAGGAAGACAGTGAAGAACTCACTAGACGTCTTCAAAAGCTTGCGTTGGAACGTCAAAAGCAAACAACGGGAGATCGTCTCAAGGTGATTCAAGACGACACTTCGTCGCACCTCTCAGGCGCAAAGACATTTCAAGAGCTCAATCTTCCCCAATATTTGCTCGATGCCATCTTCGCCATGGGATTCGATCGTCCATCTGCCATCCAAGAAGAAGCCCTTCCACGCATCTTGGCAGATCCTCCTAGGAACTTGATCGGCCAAGCTCAGTCAGGAAGCGGCAAAACAGCGGCCTTCACTCTAGGAATGCTCTATCGAATTAAAGTCGACGATCCTCCGACAGTTCAAGCCCTTTGTGTCACACCGACTCGAGAGCTTG
Organism: Nitzschia inconspicua; assembly: GCA_019154785.2. Lineage (NCBI taxonomy): Eukaryota > Bacillariophyta > Bacillariophyceae > Bacillariales > Bacillariaceae > Nitzschia > Nitzschia inconspicua. The sequence goes on along the minus strand of JAGRRH010000021.1, from coordinate 3,308,729 downwards.
CCATTCAAATATTCCAAAAGGCCGTCAAACCCATGGCAGCAAATATGGTGGGAATGAAAATTCAACTTGCCATTGCCGGAACGACTATTGAACGGGGTGTGCCTCTAAACGCACATCTGGTCATTGGCACTCCCGGCAAAGTGGTCGACTGGCTCAAACGAAAAATTATCAATTGCAAGACCATCAAAGTCTTTGTCTTAGATGAAGCAGACAACATGGTGGCCGAAAACGGATTCCGCGCGAATTCTTTGCTCATCAAAAAGTCAATGCCTCGAGAATGCCAGACCCTTCTTTTCTCGGCCACCTTCCCCGAAGATGTCGTCAAGTTTGCAGACAAGATGGTCTACAAGCCGGACAAAATTTTGATTGAATCCGAAGAATCATTGGTAAGCGAACAAGCAATATGGTCGGCCTCACTATGGAGCCTTGCTAGACCCGATCCTGGTGATTTCGAATCTCACCCCTTAAAAAAATCAATCGTCTGCCACAGGTCTTGGATGTTATCAAACAAATTTGGGTGGATACGAGAGGATATGTCGGTGGAAAACTAGAATTCCTATCCGATATTTACTCTCTTTTGACCATTGGGCAAAGTATTGTATTTGTGGGAACGAAGAACAATGCCGACATGGTGCACAAGACGTTGACCGATGGTGGATACACCTGCTCAGTCTTGCATGCGGGCTTGCTACCGGAAGAACGTGATGCGACAATGCAGTCATTCCGCAACGGAGAATCCAATGTCTTGATCACAACCAACGTATTGGCGCGTGGAGTTGATATCGACAATGTTTGTATGGTTGTCAATTACGATATCCCTGTTGACAGAAACGGTGGCCCTGATTATGAAACGTACTTGCATCGGATCGGCCGAACTGGACGTTTCGGAAAGAAGGGAACTGCTATAAATTTGATCGACGATGCTCAATCGATTCAAGCCTTAGCCGCTATTGAAAACCACTTTGCTGGAGCGAACAAGGAAATGATCCAACAGGCTGAAGCAGATCCAGAGAAGTTGGCCGATGTGATTGAAATATAAGCGATTCCAGCGCAGCGTACTATCGGACTTTATTCGTATACGAAGTAATCCTACAGGGACGATTATGAATATTATTATTATCTATGACGTCTGACGTATAATTGTGGCAGGAAGCCAAAGGTAGCTTTACCTCCGAAGTAACAAGTGCCCTTTTGGTTTTAAAATTAACTTTGTCCTCTCAATGTAGCATGATGGAATAGTCAACGTTGGAATCCTTTGGTATGCATACAAGCCCTTCTCGGAGGGTGCAGGGGTATGAGTTTCTCTACATTACGACGTATTCTCCACTACCAAAGGACACAACTTGACACATTCCTCACAATCCTTTGATGGCACCAACCCTTATTATCTGGTCAGTGTTGTGTGGAGATTGACCACCATCGGGGGCGTATCCCAGTGTGGCAAAGCCTGGGGAACTATGAATCCAGAGACAATCTATCATTTTTATTGAATGCGGTTCTGCTTCCGAGTTAAGTGGCAGCCAGTCTAGCCATCTCACTGCAATTTTACGCATTTCTTGAAGTCGCAACCTCCGATCGACAAGGAAGCAACTGCTGAAACTGTGGAGACTCAAAATCAAAAAATGGTCGAATTCAACAACTCGCTCTGACCCTGGGCCATTGCCAAGCGTTTCAGAGAGGGTTGTGTTTGTTAGTACTACATTTCCAAGTTGATGGGAAAACGGAAAGGGATGGATTCACGATATCGGCCCAGCACCATTCGACTCAACTACTGGTATGACATTTGGATCTGTCCTGTTCTTACTACATCAAATTACTGTCGGAGTTTGAAGGGATTTACCTAAAGCGGGGCGTGATAGATTCAATATAGAATTAGCGACTACTAGTCGTAGTAGAAGTGGGTGCGTATCTCTAGTCTAGATCGGATGGCCATTCCGTCGTGGTTGCGAGTTGCGAGGAGTAGTAGGTCTACGACTTCTATCTGCTATTATTACGACAGTAGACTACCGTACCTGGTACAGAATTTCAGAACGACTGTGGTACCATAGCTAGCTAGGTATGACTACTAGGTAGTACCAGTAGTAGTACGACATAGTATCATTCGTTCTTTACGAAGTATCATACCGGTATGTAGCTACGGAGCACGGAGCTACGGAGGTACGATACTACCTACGGTAGTTCAAACCACACTTTCGCAGTAGAAAGTTGCTGATAGGGCCAGACCCACAATCTCGTCTCTTCGACAGACTACCGGTATGCAACGACAGCAGTACTTACAGTTAGTATAGAGGTATTTAAAGAACGACGTTGAACATTCCATAGAGAATAAAATAATAATGGATTCAACAGGAAAGTCGCACTGCTCATGGACGAGATAGGAATAGATGCCCCGAAGGAAGATCCTTCCGCAGGAACCTTTCACCTTGCGAAATCATCTCGTGCGGGAGGGCCAGTAACAAGCGTGGCGTTGGCAAAATCTCTATCCGATGATGACGATGATGGCGACATGACTTCGGAACAACCGACGTTGGCGTTTGCAGCTCAGGGATCGTATATCACGCGATACAACTTGTTGTGTGAAGATAATCAAGAGGAAGAACATCAATTGTTGGTATTTCCTGAAGGAGGAACAACTATTCATGGTATTGTTTTTTGTCCGGAACTACAGGCCATTGGGAAAGGCGATGAACAAAATTCAGAATTGAGACACAGCGGCAATATTCAGTGGGACAGTATCGTGTTTGGAGAAAAGAGAATCGCTTTCTGCAATATCAGGTCTCGATACAATCCCATGGAGCGCTTTGATGTGGCCAAGGTCAGCGGGGAAACGTCGGGGGGGAAACGTGACTCGACACTGGCTTTGAGCGATTGGATTTTGTCAATCAAACAAGTTGGGTATCCAGAGAGAAATAGTGGACGGTCCATTTCGCCTGTCTCTCTAGTAGTGGGCTTTGCAAGGCACTTCGTAGAACTATGGAAGGTGATTACGGAAGTTGCATCGAAAGAAACGCTGGTTGATGCTGTACGTCTTCGAAGGCTGCATCTGACACCGGCAACCATGGTTACGTCGATGGACTGTTTCTACAACCAACTCCAAGATCGCATCTACATTGCCGCAGGCACATCATTTCACAAAATTTGGGTGTCTTCCGAAACTCTTAACGAAACTGAGACTGTTTCAGAAACAGTACCAAAGTCGACGTGCTTGAAAGAACATGCTGGTGTCGTACATGCGGTTAAATTCTCTAGGAAAGGTGATACGTTGATCTCCTGTTCCGATGATCGAAGTGTTAGATGGTGGATTTGGGATGAGGCGATTGATGTGTTTAGGCAGCAATGGGTGGGTTGGGGACACAACGCAAGAGTATGGTCTGTGTCGTTTGGATCGTGCGACGAATCTTTGGTCGTTTCGGCGTCTGAAGATGGCACTGCAAGGATTTGGTGTGCATCATCGGGGGGATCCTTGGCGTGTATTCAATATGGAGCTGCAAGCTCTTCCGTTTGGGGGTTGGATGTTTTCGGAAATACAATGGTAATTGGTCCTACCGATGGAATCATATCCATGTACAATCTGAGCGATCGAATACGGGGACGAAACCTCAAAGTTATCGATTCTATCTGTATACCTGACGATCGACCGAAAGTCGAAGAAAAACTTGTGCCGGTTGTTTCTGCGCGACTAGTAGATCCTTTGACGAGTCAAGAAAAGAAAAAGAAAGCAAAAAGGAAAAAAAGAAAACCACAAGTAGTAGTCGGCATGAAGTGGTGGCGCTACCCTGATGATGCAGCGGAAGAAGGTCTTTTGGTTTCCACTAGGGAAGGGTCTCTCGTTTTTCTGGACGTGCATACTCAAACATGGATATTCTTGGATCAATGGTGCGTTTCTTCTCTTTCATCGACACACGGGTTCCACCCAAGTGACGGATGCTGTATGGCAGTACACCCTAATTCCCGATCCATTGCCATTGGTACGACGAAAGGTCACATCGTCTTAGTAACTGTCACTAAAGGTCGTGAGACAAAGTACATATTATTGGATGGGCATTGCCTTCGTTCCGTTCAAGGATTAAAGTGGTTAAGTGGGACCTCTCTTGTTTCCTTTCATGTACGTTCACTTGCGATGTGGGACGTCTCCGACTGCAGTGGTGACAATCCTGTCATTGCTCCTTCGATTGTTTTCAGTATGCAAACGAATGGTGTTCCTCTGTCTTGTGACTATGATCCTCTGGGTCATCGTATGCTTGTCGGAGACAGTAGAGGAAGCTTGTCTCTTTATTGTCTCCGAGAAAGTAAATATCCGGTGCCACTTGCTCCTGTATCCATCCTCCCAAGAGCTCATCATAAGGAGCACGTCAATGATATTCGGTGGCTTGATAACAGCACCATCATCTCTGTGGGTAATGATGGATGCCTTCGTGTTTCCTACGTCGAGGAAGACTCACTATCCCATGGTTGGAGTTTTCCCGCGCCTTCAGTCACAGGTGTGACACACTTGCTCTTTGAAAGGGGCAGATTCCCATTGGAATGTTCAATGTCGTCGATACCTGTCGGGGGGTACGGAGTACTATGGAAATATTTTTCGAATGATTGACGTACGGTCAGGTTATGAAAGCATTCATCTCGATACCTATGGGAGACAACGTATACTTGATTGTTCCGTTCAAACTCTCGACACAAACGAGATGACGGCATATCACTCCAACGTCGCTGTTTGCATGGGTCAAAAAGACGGTTCGAACAGCATCCATATACAGCAATTACAGGGAGATCATCCATGTAAAGGTGATCGCGTGCGAGGGGTCAAGTTGCACGGGGAAACGATTTTTGGTTCGACTATGTTTACTCTGCGAGACACAGACACAGAATTTCTCGTTTCAGCAAGTGAAGATTGTACAACAAGGATATCGGCCTGGAGAAATGGCAGGATTGTTGACTCTTTGATGCTGACGCCACAATCCAGTTGTGTGCGGTGTGTTTGCTGTAGTCAAATTGATGGATCGTCGGCCCTGTTGATAGTTGGAGGTGGTAAGCTTACAATTCAGTTTTTTCTCGTCCAAACTCCGGCATATTTGAATTGCAGTTCCATCCACGATTTGACGGTCCGACATCTTGGCTGCGGACTGACTACTCCGAAAAAGGAAACAAAATTGCTTGATCAGAGAATGAACGACGTTGAATGTGTTCCATTGAGTGAGAAAGACCGTGTACATTTGGTCATAGCTGGAGACTCGAATGGAATGGTGCATCTCTTCCTTGTGTCCGAGAGCCTTCCGTCATCTCACGCAAGTACAATGGGAATCAAAATCCCAATCAGTGATTGGCCGATTATCTGTGTCAGAGCCGTCGTGATTTTTGATCGAGTCCTGGTTATGTTTGGAACCACTAAAGGGAACGTCATGATGATTGATCTCCCAAAATCCGCTAACGAAATTCGCGATGCTATCGAGTTTCCGGACGAATTGTGGAGCTTTGTTGGCAATTTTGAAGCCCATTGTATGGGAACGAACTGTATCGATGCCCATGTTTCGCAAGAAGACAAGAGCTCTTGCACTGCTGAAGTATCTGTAGTCACAGGAGGCGACGACCATTCGTTGTCCTTTGCACACCTCACGGTTCAGAAAGAGAATGACGATGCCCCGATTTCACTCGTCTGTGTTTCCAAGATGTCGGCAGTGCCCGGTGCTTCATATTCCGCCGTCAAAAGCGTCTTTTATCTTTTTCACCAGGGGCAACAATATCTTGTCTCTGTCGGGTATAGTCAGACATTGTGTTTTTGGAAAATATTCAACCATGGTGAGGAAAGTCCAGTGGAAGTGATTTCAAGCGTTCCAGTGGCCCTTGGTGACGTCAACTGCATGTCCTACTGTATATCAACCGGCGATACTCTTGAGGTTTGGATTGCTGTCTGTGGAATGGGTGTGGAGATGTTCAAACTTCGTAAACTACAAGAGACATGACTTCGTTTTACTGTGACTCTATGATCGCAATCGTGTTGTTGCTCACTGATGTCCAATCCTCCCGAATTCGATAGTCTTTTCTAAACTGTGTTCTATTCTTCTACTCTAGCTACTAGAGAGAGACATAGAAGTAATAATTGTTCCTATATGTGTGAAATGTTCGAGGGTGGATCAAGGCAGAGATAGGAGGTTTCCTGTAGTGTCCTGTGTTCGAGGACGGATGCAGATGCTACACGAAAGACCTTTGCCTCCACTCTAGTAGAATGGTATCTTTTTCACCGTTTCCACTCGCTCATTTTATCCCTTGTTTTTGTTCAGATACTCATGTGACTGTCTGTCATCTCTATAAAGACATCCACAACACAATTCAGATCCGTTTGGTTTACTTTCGGTTTCCATATTGAGCAAGGTACTCTTCACGAGCCTTGCGTTCCAACTCAGGATCCACACGACCACTTTGAGGATCAGTACCAAGAGGCCGACGGAACAACAGAATGTGGGGTTCGGGACTGTCCAACAAAAAACGAAGAGAAAGAATCGATCGGTACACAGTTTTAGTTGACATGGTGAATTTTCATCCATCATAAAAGCATGAAAGACGTTCAACGTTCACTCTTACCGATGAATAGCATAGTGTTGCCATCCTCTGCTTTGTTGGACGCCGATTCCACGCCACTCCGATTCGGACAGGAGACGACTCTTCGGGAGGGTCTTCGCTAATTCCTTGGGGAGGATGACATGACTTTTGGGGTAAATAAACGAATCCAGGAGCCCAAACACAAGTGTTGGAAAACGGTTCTTTTGGGTGAGGCATCGAAAAATTGAACGATGCGATTGTGAAAAAGACGCAAACGTAAATTGTAACTCCAAATTGCAGACTTACCGATATTCATTCATGTCATCTGCGTACTTTTCGCTGTATTCGATACGAGATGCACTGCTCATGGTTGCTTTGTTCTGGCTGGTGGTAGAGTTCTATTACTTGGTGGCTAATCCTCCGAGTTATACAATGGGGCAGTTGATAGTGGCAAAGCAAACAACCAGCAACGGGAAATGACAGGGACCTTACAGTTATTAATGAAAAACTACGATCGAAATCAGTGAGTAAACGACAACGCGTGGAAACGCGCAGCCTCCGAGTTCGGCTCCCCCCAACTTTTGAATTCAAGGTGTATCGTACCTTCATAGGAAAGGACCATACAGAAAGAAAATAATCTTTGTTCGCGCCTGGCGAGCAACACAATAAAGAACAACGGTCACAATAAGGGCCGTTTTGTTTCCTGAAAATCCTATCATCGCTCGCTTGAACTGTAGATAAATAATGACAACATACTCGAGTGTGTATAAACTTGGGGCCTTCTCTCTTTCTCACGCCTTCACGACGCAATTACACAAGTTAAAAGGTTCATTGCTTTCGCTCTTTTCAAAAGCTCACATCAGCAAGAGAAAAAAGACTGGTTTAACGTTGCGATTTTATCTGAGCGACGTTCGTAGCTATCTATCCAAGAATCGTCCATCATTGCTCTGATCCAGGCATCAAATCAGTGCAAGTGTGGTGGTATACATCTGCATACCCATTTGTCAACAGAAGATGGTAGAGCACAAGAATTACGGTAGAAATTCTCTACAGTCTCGTCTAGAACGGTCGCGTCGATATCGTTCCCGTGGAGGGAGCCATAATGATGCGGTTTCTGTTGGTGATGCTTCTGTAACATCCATAGACAACGCCTCCGTAAAATTGGATTCCATCGACCCGACTGATCAGTCAAAGAATGACACATCCCTTGTCCAAGATCAAGTTGGGACATCTTCTACGACGAAAGAAAGAGCTGGTTGTGAAGACAATACAGCTCAAAAGACTGAGAATGCGTCTCAGGCAAAAGATAGTTCATTCGCAGGTATTCAAAAGCCTCCATCTAGGAGACTGCGACTAGCTCACAAGTCATACAAGCCCAAGCGCACAAGCATGCCACAATCGCCGCCTGCCGATGCAACGGTGGCTCAAGGGTCTGTTTGTAGTGATGACGATGATAGGCAGACAAATGAAGTGGAAGACAACGGAGTAAACACCAGAGTTCTAGCTTCTCCAGTCAAATCAGTGGACAAGTTTCCACCAGCTGAACTACCGAAAAAAATAAACCCAGTATCAATTCAAACAGAGGTGAAAGATCTCGGTCCGGATACTCATCAGCCCCGTCGCCACTTTCAATCTCCTAAACATCAGGTTTCGTCCCCCTGTGAATCGATGGCCTATCAGCAGGCAAATGCAATGGATGAAGTCGAAGAAATTCAGGATCATGCTGTTGTGGTTCAGCATTCTTCGACCAAAAGAGTTCCCGTAAGTTCTGGTGGTAACCATGGTCCCTCTGCCCTCCAAAGTTGGAAACAAAGAGAACAGAAAGAATGCAAAGTTGAGGCTCTTGCGTCTCCCTCGACAGATCCACGAACCCGAGGTAACCGTGTTGTGGTTGTTCCAAAGACGATACAAGGACAATCACCTACAATGAAATACGGGTCCAATAACCAAATTCGTCACTCATTCACGGGAAGTGTTACACAGATGGAGAAAACCAAGTCAATGCAAACAAAGTCTTCAAATGATTGGTCTCCAACGCCCAACCTATCGCACAAACGATCTCCTTCTTCGTCTGCTCCAGTTGCCACACATTTACGTCAAAATCAGCACAGTCCAAGCTACCAGCAAAGGCAGTCATTTGGTGGAAACACTTCTTCGCCATACCACGATAGAACTTCTCCATCCCGTCCTGCGGATGGAAGTATGTACAAGAATTTATTAAAGCCAGTTCGAAGAGATCGAGATGACAATTCGAATCCTACAGAGAAGGTCGCTTTCGGCGGAGTCATTGAAACACCCAAAAGCGTCACAGTTTCCAGCCTCCTGGCTTCGTTTGATTCTCATCAAAATCAACCACTGATGCCAATGAATAGTAAGGATCCTCGTGTGCGTCACAGCCTCCCTCTTCCAAGTCCGCTGAGCGGTAGCAAGAAGACTTCCCATACATCAACTATTCAACCACAACGAAAACAAGATTGCGAGCAAGATGAACCGAGAAGGCAGGTGGTCGTTAGACCTTCTGGTAAATCTATGTTGGAATCAAGAATAGTGGTAAAAGCTTTTGGCAATGAATTGGATGACGTGGAGACTGTTCGAAGTAATGAGTCAGCATCACATCCCATTGGTCCTACGCAAAAAAGCCTTTCTTCTCCATCGAAGGGAGGTGTAGCCCAAAGATACAAGGCAGTGACAGGTAGAAACGACACCGATCGGGAATCTCAACTTCCCATAGACGAAGAAAGGAGGTCTTCCTTAGCAACAAAAAATGATCGAACCCATCAATATTACAAAGCAGCATGGCGGGTTCAGACAAACGACTTTGATGAAGAAAGAAAGAATTCAGATTCAACCCGAAATGATGAGGCATCTTTGTCACCAAGACAATCGGTTCTCTCTTCTTGGAATCAGCGTTATAAAAATCAAGTTCAAACATCTTCTCACTCTCAAGATATGCAGCTTAACGAGGAACCTTCCACACCCATCAAGGACCAAAGCTTTCAACTCAGTGTTCCAGAAACAAAAGTTGAGACAATCCAGCAGGAGACTCACGAGCACCCTGAAAATTTGAATGAAAATAATCGTGAGAGTGATGTAGACAGTGAAAAAGTTGCCAAGGAATCAATTTTTTCGACGTGGCAGCAGCGAGAAAAAAAGCACAAGGGAAAGCTGACCCCTTCCTCTCAACCGTTTTATTCTTCAGTTTCTACAATGTATCCAAACGAAGTTTCAAGTGTACAGGAGAAAATGAACAACGATGTAAAACATCAAAAAATCGAAGAATTTGATGGTGTGGTTGATGGAAGTTCGGATGAGGGACGAGATACTATCACTGAGATGTACGGTGAGGAGGCAATTCAAGAGACAAACAGTCTACAATTGTCGCCACTTAAAAAGAAAACGAATGTTCAAAAAGGGATTGAAATTTTTCCGACGACGCAATCCCAAGGTTTCAATCAACGCGAACCCATCTCAATCGAAATGTATGCCGATCCACATCCAAAGCCAGAACCCTCACCCCAAGACTCTGTTGATGTTGCGCATGAAACACTCAACGCTGACGGTCACTCTTCAACGGCATTTGTAGAGGCTGGACGCGATTTTTTATCCTCACCCTCAAAACAACCGAAGAAGAACGATCAAAACTCTGCCAGCCACCCATGGAACCGAGACGCAATGCACGGCGTTATTCAATCTTGGCAATCTAGATCTTCAAAAATGAAGGCAGATGAAGGCTCCTTCGAGGAAGGAAAGAAGCATTTGCAATTCACACCTCAATCGGTTAGATCTAACGAACCGACCGTTGAGATTCCCGATGAGAGTTCTGGCCGAGTGCCCCCATTCACTCCCAGCGATATTATTGACGAGAAAAAAAGCGATGATTTGTCGGTTGATGAAGACAGAATATTAGGCGTAAAAGACGACGACTACGCTGATCCAAATCGACAAAGAACAGACTCTTCTACGAATCCGGACAGCGATTCTGGTTTGAGATCTTCTCAGCAATTGGCATATGATGAAGACTCCTACATTAGCAACACTGTTTCCCATGAACTATTCCCCGTACCTTCCAAAAGTGCTAGTACCCGTTCTCATGGAAGCTCTACAGTTTTGAAACATGCTGAAAGCGAGGAGATTAGCCTTTACGTAGAAGATGACCTTGCAAAGAAAACAAAAGAATTGAATGTTCTTTCGCAGATTGAAATGAAAAATTCGCAGGTTGATGACATTTCGAAGCCCAAGGTCATGAAAGAAGTGGTGAATAACCTCTCTACTATCGAAAACATTTCGACAGAAAATCATCGCTCCATGCGTATTAACCCTTCCCCAAAGGACAATAAGAAGTATCGTATGGGATACTTTAGTGATGAATCTCCTGCAAAAACACCGGGCGATCCTTGGGCGAAGGCTGATACCAAAGGGGTGCACGAAACGTCAACTGGTGCTGCTTCTCCCAAGGTGTCCAACACGCCAAGGCGATCCAATGACGTGGTGGATATATGGGCAGTTTCTTCAGTATCCGAAGATGAGATAGACGAAGACATTCAGTTTGATGAGACGGACGAATGGCTCAATCGCGATCCTGAAGTTAATGACGAAGCAATGGAGGACACTTCCATAGTGTCAGATCTAATCGAAGAGTCAAATGAACAGACCCATAATTCGTCGAATCCCTTCTCGAAAGACCCCCTGCCGACGCATCAGGACACAGTTATTAGTGATATTCTTGACGGTTCAAAGACTTGGAACCTGATGGGAGATGATGCTCCTACGCAAAAGCAAGAGAAGAAGTTGAAAGATACTGCTAGCATTCCCGTGTTGGATAATCCAAATACTTGGACACCGTCCAAAGAAACCCATACTAAAATGGTGGATGATAAGAAGAATTCGCGACATGATAGCAATGTTGCCTTTGATCCGTTCCTCGACGAAGCGGAGGAGGGAAACAAAGAAGTTGTGCCAGCCGAGCTTTTCTCTCCCACACCGGATCCCTTCATGACGGAGGAGTCGTTTTCCCCGTTGGATTGGTCATCCCCGCGAGGAACAACAGCTCAACACATTGGGTACTACAGCTCCCCAGACTCTCGGCTGGAAATTTAGTCTGTGTTAGAATTTAGGATGAAGATTGACTCTCTTCCAAAATCAGAAAATGAATTGCAGAAAATGAATTGTTGTATCAGTAAAGTAGTAACACAATAACAAATTGATTATCAAAAAAAACACTCTTGTAATTATTGCCTCTATGGTACAACAAGACTTTGTACCCTCTCTACTTAGTAGTAGGCACCACTGATTTCGTTCACGGGGAAACAGCTCCTTTGTCTCTTGTCAAGACAAACAAACTTCCTCGGTTACCTCGTCCGATTCGTATATCGTCATCAATATACGTCGTTTCCAACCATCCTCCAGCTTTGAGTCCACCCTTTAAAAAAGATCTCAAGTCAAACAAGAAACTCAAGTCCAACACGAGCCCAGTGTTCTTGATGGTGATGTCGCACTTATCGAAGGACACAATGACTCGGTTGGGTACAGTGTCGAGTTCGTAGGAGCCGGCCACTTCAACGGTGAATAAGTTTTGCTCTACAAAATTGGTCACTCGACTTTGCGCAATGTCAATGGTCTGTGTGGTGAGTCTGTCCGACGTGTCAACTGCAACCGTACCCAAAAAAGATACGGTCCCCTGGTTGTTAGCTTGTCGCGTGTCCAACTTAGAGACTACATCCAAACTGCTAGTGGCCGGTTTCCAGGTGGGAATATCGTCAACTTCCAGACCTAAATCGCTCGGTTGTGTGTATTGTAAATACCACAGGCCATCGATCTTCATCGATTCCATGGGATCTGTCAGCAGGGTTGGACTGGTAGGAGCTTGCGTTTCAAGAAAATCGACCAAACTCAGTACTTGTTTTTGGGTTTCGAGGGACGATTCTTTGCCATTTTTGGTAGACGAAATGGTCTGTAATAGCTCATTCTTGGCAGCTTCTACTTGGGAGGTTTTACGGTTATCGTTGAAGAAGGTGGGGAAGGGAGATTCTGTGCCGATGATTGTGTTTCCAGGGGATGAAAATCTGGAGAGCACCTTGCCCAGCCCAAAGGCCGATGTTGAAACGATGTCGTCACTGAAAATGACGGCAAGAACGCTACTGGAAATCGCATTTGTGAATATCCTTTTCCTCATGGTGTTGTATTATGTTGATGTAGCTGGAACTGTTTCTTTCTTGTAATATATTATTATTTGCAGAGCTTGGACGACAGAGTAGTGTACTACAGAACGATGAACACGAAATCAAACAATCAAACAAACGACAAAGCAATAAGAAGAAAGTGACGAGATCGGACTGATGATTGGATTTCGAAACACGTCACTTTTGGGGGAGTTGAATGTTTTGGGGGAAGGGATTGAGTCCTAAATATATTATGACGTCACTTCCATTGGCGAAGCACGCGACCGACAGCCGCCACTCACCTATCACCTGCTGGCATCAATCATCATCAATAAATGGCCGCTTCATGACTGATTTTGAGAGATGACGGAAAATGCAAAACGGAACGTTGGATTCTCATTTTATTATTTGTAGACACAAAGCGAATGGACCATTCTTATCCATCAAGATGTCGAAAGAATGTCTACATCAACTTCTTAGAGTGTCTCGTCGCAGCATCGCGACGGCTCCGACCGCAAGGAAATATCCAACGACACATATCACAGCTTGGTGTCAATCGAAACGTCATCGAAATCGAGTTCTGCCACAACCTTTCGTTTCTCCGGAGAGACGAAACTTTTCGAGTGTCCTCATGAGGGATACCAATGTGAAAGGCGACGAAAATCACACTGATCATTCACCGTACAACCCCGAACAAAATGCCATATCGGAACTCTCATCGGTCAACAAACACTGTCAAACGTGCACTTGCGAAAATTCAAGCGGTAAAAAGAAGATCAACGGGGATGCCTCATCACACGACACAGCAGACGCAACGACGGCAAGTAGCTTTCCGTGTGGAAGCAACCACCATGAAGATGAACTGGACGCTCTACCGGATCCATTGCCTGAACCACAATATTCGGTTCACAAACGAGTATTGCCCAAGTCGTTGACGGCGTTTGCGTCCCCCGAAGGAAAAAAGATGCTAATGGAAGCCTTGTTTGTGGATGGAACGGCTGAAAGCTATTGGAATTTGACGCAGCATTTTGTTAATCAAGGTGATCCTGCATTTTGCGGTGTCACCACACTGCTCATGTGTTTGAATGCCTTATGTGTTGATCCAAATATTCGATGGAGGGGTGGGTGGAGGTACTACGGAAGCGAAGAAGTCTTGTTGAATCGATGTTGTTTGAGTACAGGACGTATCAAACGATCAGGTATCACGCTGGAAGATTTTTGTCAGCTTGGAACATGTCAAGGACTTCGAATTGTTCTTAAAAGGCCGAATCCAACACATGTTTGTGACAACACCAATGGTGGGTATTCACTGGACGACTTTCGAGAGGACGTCCAGAGAATTTTATCCGACAAGGTTCATCGAACACTCTTGGTGGTATCATTCTCTAGACAAACATTGGGACAGACAGGCGATGGGCATTTCAGTACCATCGCGGCGTACCACAAGGGCACGGACAAAGTGCTGGTTCTTGACGTTGCACGGTTTAAGTATGCTCCGTACTGGGTGTCAGTACAGGAATTGTATCAATCCATGCAAGAATTGGATTCCGTGACAAAAAAAACAAGGGGATGGTGTCTGTTGTATCCGCCCAAGAATCATGCCTGCCAGCATGTCACCAAAGAAGATCGGCGACCGGTCGAGGTCGTGCCGCTTGTAGGGGAGAAGGACATTTGCCCAATAGGAGATATTCGAAAGAAATATTGCAAATCAAACCATGATGATGATTGGAATCAGGATCGGAGATGAAGCCACAGAACCTATTAGACGAGTATTCCTGACCATAGAGCAACAATTAGATAACGAATATGTCCTACTTTTACGGAGTTTTATCTAGGGGAAATGTACGACGTTCAGTTGATGCCATCCAACTCATATATGAGCTCCTCCTACCAATATCTCGATCAAATTGAGATTGCTTTCAGCTAGTCGCTTTTCTTCTAGAAATAAAGACCTCATCTCGGCTCGATCCGCCTCATCTTCCGTCTCGTGTGGTGTCAAAGACCAGAGCTCAATGTTGGCAACCTTGAATGCCTCTCCCTTACTTTCACGTTTGACCAAGCATGGATTGCCAAACGTTTCGCTGGAGCTGGTTGTACCTGTTCTCATGGACTTGTCTAGTTTGATGGCCAGGCCGTAGAAATCGTGAGGCGGTCCGCTCTCGCTTTCGCTGTCTTGATTTTCCTCATTCTCATCCTTGCTATTTGTACCAATGCTCTCATCCTGTAGCTCCCCATGTCCCAGAGCAAGACAATCCTTAGTGCAAAGCTGCACCATGTTGTTGCGACCAGTAAACGGGTAGACGTCCATTTGACTTTCCATGAGAATTTGCTCCACAATGGAATCGACTTCCTCATTGCGAGAGCGGCGCATTCGCCATACAAACGAGTCTTTGCTTCCATAGTATCCCTTGGTGGAAGTCAATCGCCACGGTTGCGATGTGAAGGATCCAAAGACGTGCCCGTTGGTTGTTTCGATGGCGAGAACGGTGTGCTGGGAGGCGCGACAGTGTCGCAACATTTTCAGTTGACCCGGTCCATCCCGGACCAAAGAGTATTTGAGCCAGTAGTGATGTTCCTGCAACGATTCCGGCATGAAGAGTTGCAAGCCTTCCATTAGTGGTGGACTCAACACATGGGGATGACAAGATGTATCATTGGCCGAAGTTCCCAGAATTTTGAATGGATTGGAGGTGGGACTTGATATCTCTGGTGTCCCCTCATTGTCCACTTCCACTCCTTCACTCCCATCGATCCATGTGTTGAGATCTTTTAACGGGTTCCAGGATGACATTACTCCGATTGTATCTTTGGGAGATTTTTCTTCCTCTTCGTCGTCGTATCGTTGGACTGGTGGCTCGTCTTCTTGGGTCAAAGAATTCACGTGACTAATAAATAGTGGTCTAGAGGCCTTGGCAGCAGCGATACCACTCATTCGTTTCAAGATTGTGCTGGGCATGATGCTTGCCTTTTCATGCAGTTGAAAGAGTTGTTGCTGAACCTGAGAGTCTCTACGTTGCACTGGTTTGGGGGAGGGTGTGTTCCGTTCCTCGTCTTCATTGTCCTTGGGGGATGAAAAAGATGGCGATGATGATGACAAGGTTGCGTTGGCAGGTTTTTCTTCCGGTACATCACGACGTTCTTCGTCTTCTTCGGCCGCAGGGAAAATCTCTTTGTCTGCCAGGCGAGTACTCGCCAATCGAATTGACTTCAAGTCGTCTGATCGTAGCAACTGTTCGAGATAGTCATGTTCGCTCTTGGTAAGATTAGAAGATTCTTGTATAGAACCTTGGAACAGTTCCGGTACCATTCTTTGGGATAGCGGATGTTCGCTATTTCCGTGGTTTCCACCGGAAGCCACACTGCTGGTTGAATCTCCGCCTAAGAAACTGCTGCGATCTAAGAGGTAGTCTTCCATGATTGGTTTGGAAGAAAATCTTGGTGCCACTGAAGTAGACCAGATCGCTCGTATTAATCCTTTTCTAGCCGACGCTAGTTCAGTCTGTTGTTGCTCTCCTTCCATTGTCTCAGTTGATGAAAGAGGCGTTGTATTTTGTTGTTTGTGATGAAAAAGAGAGGCACACTGACGACCAAGGATTGTAGTCCGATAGGTGGTAGACTATTGTGTTGTAGAGACGATACAAAAGTGATCCTACTGTTACTCGTGCTACGTACTATTGATTATAGAATTCGGGAGGGAGTGCGGGTGCATGACCGGTAGGTATACTGCCAGTACTGTGTTACGTAATCTTCTACATTGAACGTAGACACCAAGCGGACACGATCGGCATGAAGAAGACGTTGAGCGATGGCCACGCGTTAGAATAACGTTACCTTTTCCACTACTAAGGATGAGGCATTTTGTACACCAACTTCGAAACTGCCGGCAGACGGACGGCTATGTAGAGTACCGGAAGGAAACTTCAACGCTGCTGCGCTGCTGTCTACAAGTCCCCAGTACTGGAAGTACACCTGAGTACGACGGTAGTTCTTCGACGTTTTCACTGTGTGTTTTTGGATACCCTTTTTTCCACATGAGATGACACCGCTGCAAGGGTTCTTGTTCTTCTCCGAATATGATACTCGTACACCATAACTGCCGGATCATAATCCTGATGCTTTGATTCTGCTGCTGCTGAAGTAAGAATTGCAGTTGCTGGATCTGACAGCAACTGACTGTGAATCGAATTGATCTTTTTGAATCTTGTTTCTCTCTCTCCACAAACTGCAGACCACACCACTTCCAAACACGAAAATAATCTCTTCAGAGATCGATTCATTCAATCACTGTAGAACAAGAACATGGCATCTTGTGCAACTACTCGTGCGGTCGTCACGACGTCTTGTCGAGTTCGTACCAGGAGCATCTCTTCTTCAACATCATCTACCTCTCCTCCCTCCTCCACAACAGCGCCAGCAACTGCTAGAAATGACGTTGCTACACTCTGGCGTCGAAGCCCTACTCTTGGTTCTCAAGTAACGACCAATTCTCGCCGCTCCAAATCTGTCAGAGGGTTCGCAACAATGTCGGCGCTACGATGGAAGGACGACATCATTGTCACAGTATCTTCACGTTCCAAAGCCAACATTTCCAAATTCCAACATTCCAAGCAACACACAAAGACCTTTTCCACCATGGTATCCGCCTCTCCATCCACTTACAACTCGTTCGCCAATAACGAGGATTCTTTCAAACTTTCTCGCGTGATGATGCTTTCTGCCGTGGCCGTGATGGCAACCTCCTGGAATTTTGTCACTACTACTTCCTCTCCTGGACCAGGTGCTAGCACAGCTGCAGCTCCTACGGCAACTACAATTGGAAGAGGCGGTAGTGGTGGCGGAGGTGGTGGCGGTAGTGGTGGAGGAGGCGGTGCCATGTTTAAAACAATCTATCCTGGTGATCTATCCGAGAAGAGGGCAGAAGCAGATGTACGACAATGGGAAGAAGATACAGAAAGCAATCCCTTTGAGGTAAGATACAACAGGTCCTTGGTGTGGTATAAAGAGTTTTCTCCTTGGCAACGAAAGGGATTGTTTCTTGGTGTTTCGATGTTTCGATTGACTGAATCGCTCCTCGTTTTTTTTTGTTCGCCAGGTGTCAGATAGTGCAGTGCAAGGTGCACGATGGACTATGGAAGACACTTACATCGTTGCCAACGGTGGACACTTTGTTGCTGTGTTCGATGGTCATGGGGGAGCCGATGTCAGCAGTTTGCTTCGCGACCGCGTCCATAAGCTGTACAAGGAGGCCCTGCCCAAACGACACTTGGAAGAATCCGAAAAAGCAGGAAACTCCAGTTCTTACCCGCCATCAGTCCAGAGTCACATTGGAGCCATCCGAAGTGCCCTAAATCGCGTTGAGAGAGATGTTCTCAAAGTAGACGACTTGGAGTACCAAGGAAGCACTGCTGTCGTTGTTCTCGTTCATCAAGACGATGATGGGGAGAGAACTCTGGTGGCAGCAAACGTAGGAGACAGCCGCGCGATTTTAAGCAGATCTGGAAGAGCCCTCGATTTAACCAAGGATCATAAACCATGCGATGAACGAGAAAAGGCTAGAATCCGGTCGATGGGAGCCGACATCGAGTGGGACCCATATGGACAGCTGTACAGGGTTAACGATTTGTCTTTGTCCAGGGCCATCGGAGATAGATTCGCCAAGCCTGTGGTTTCCAGCGAAGCAGAAATCGATTGCTTGCCTATCATAGATGGCAAAGATGAGTTCTTTGTACGTTGCATGTTGAATTATTTGCCTCGGTTCATCTCTCTAGAATGATGCTCTCTAACGCTCAGAATTTTTTGTGTTTCAGCTTTTGGCGTCGGATGGACTATGGGATGTGATGACCAGTCAAGAAGTACGTTTCATCTGTGCATTTATTCGTAGTCGTGTTCCACAATGCAGTCGTCTCATCAACATGCCCCACCCCCGCCTTCGTTAGGTCGTCGACTTTGTACACCATACCTTGAAAGATTCCACGGGTATCCAGACGGCAAACGGTAAAATCATGTTATCTCCTGAAATGCGGAGGAGGAAAATGGCCAGAATCCTCGCGAACGAAGCCTTGGAGAGAGGCTCGGCCGATAACGTTTGCGTCGTACTTGTGTGGCTCAAAAATTGAGAAAGTGAGAAATTCATTTCATCTCTATTCACATTATTATTTTATCCATGGTCGCCCTAATGCTAAATTTATGAAAATATGTAAACTTTTCCTTCCCTTGACTCACGTATCTCCGGAAGGGGAGGTCATTTCAGAGAGAATGTTTTCGAATGGTCGACTCATGTATCTCCGGAAGGGGAGGTCATTTCAGAGAGAATGTTTTCGAATGGTCGGATGGAATTGGGGTCCTCCCTTTTCCTTTCTCTATGTTTTTGAGATTGGCCGCCTTCCACATTGCTGTCGCGGACACGCAAGGTGTTATTATCCGATCCCATTCCTCGTGAATTTTTTCTTGATCCACCAGCCACATTAGTCTCTTGGCGGCTTGGTCCACCCGTCGGTTGGATCAAGAGCGGTTGGGCCGGTCGCCTTCTCGGGGGAGTCAGGCCAGATGCCTGGCGTTTCGAGGTGGAAGGTTGTCTGTTCTGTGACCCCAGTGATGCGAATGGCCTTTTGTTCGGTGTCTGCGATTTCACAGTTCTCAATCCCATGAACTTTGTCCGTTCTGCAACCCAGCTCTCCATATGATCTGGGTTTTGGAGCATTGTCCGGACGTCTTCGCTTAGTAATGACGAATCAAAGGTTTTACTTTCTTGTGCCTCCCATGCTTGCAGAAGGTTTGCGAGTTGTCGAAGATTTGAAACGAATTTACTCTGCATCTGTTTCCTAAAGCGTTCCTCTTTCAAAAGCGCACCTCCACTGGTTTTCTTTGTTAGGAGCCTTTGCTTGTTGCAGTGTTCTTCGAAGTCCAGTAGCTTTGCGTTCATTATTCGAATTTCAGAATCCAGTGAAAGTATCTTACTCTTCGCGTCTTGTTTGGATCTCAACCTTTCCACCTCTTTGTGGATCCTTTCGAGCTTTCGAAGTTTCTGTTCCAGGTTGCCATAAACTTCTAATGCTCTGTTGACGGACTTTCCAATCCAGTCCTCACCAGCCATGACTTCTTTCATGGTTTCGTCCGGGAAAAGTGATTTCTGGCTAGGCAACTTTTTCGAATCAGCCTTCTCCATTTGACCCCAAAAATTTCTTCGATCACTTGCAGGAATCTTGAGTGCTTCCCAAATGACTGTCAAAGCCTCGATCTCGCTTTGAGTCATGGAATCGACGCCTTCAGTTAAGGCCTCCATCTCTGATATGCATGACAAAATGAGATCTTTTGACAGTGCAGGGAGCCTGAAAAGTGCGTCATGGAAACCCGCATATGCTTCACTGGCATCAAATTCCCTCCCGACAATGTCAAGCAATGTTTTCTGGGCCTTTTCGATGATGGTTTTGAGCGAAGTTGAAACGGATCGACGAGAAGATGCAACGTGAACGAAAGTGTCCCTGAGAAATTCGAGATGTCTAGATATGATTTCCGAAGGGTCTGATGAAAACTTCTTGATCACAAGACATCGAAGGATTTCCTCAGCCAAAGTTTGGTCCCACCACTGCTCCAAATTTGGCTTGTTCTTCCGATTCAGACTGAGGATAAGTTCAATGGCGTCTTTTGAAGCCAAATGCATTTCATCGATAAGATCTGAAATTTGTTGCTGCAATTCTCTGTTTCTAACCAAAGCAACAGACTTTTGCGCTCTCAATTTCCTGACGCCACTCTCACAAGAAGACAAAAAGTTAGTCTCCAAAGAATTTGGTGGAAGAGCAACGAAGGACTCTGTCTCCATCGGGCTGCCGGGCACTGCGAACTCAACATCCATTTCGCCACTAGATTTATCGTCTCGCAGCAAAATTTGTAAATCAGAATCGACTTCGTCTGCAGTCAAACCCAGTGTTGGCATTAGCTGCTTCAGCTCCTTCAAGATTTTTTCCCTTCTTACAACTGAAAATCGATAGCGAGTTTCAAGACCGGTAACCTCATCGCGAAGGGACTTACACTCCGAAAGAAGGGAAACATTGGAAGTACTTTCATTTTTGTCGGGTGTCATAATTCCCATCGCTCTTTTCATAGTACTTAGCTTGTGGCACAGGCATTTGATTTCTGTTTCGCAAGAGCTTTTCATGGCTTGTGCTTTGTTTAGTTCTCTGAGGCAAGTGTCCTCCAGCGAGCGTTCGATGCTCCTGTTGACGGATTCACGCAAAGCTGCGTCCACCCCGAGAGCCGACCAAACAGCTTGCAGCTTTTCGACCGACTCGTGTGCTTCGACGTTATTTGTGAGGCTATTTGACGAGGCTCTCATTACCGCCAGTGTTTCGCGCTCCACCAAAAGCGCCTCTTTTGCCTCTCGTTCTGATTCCCGAAGTCTCGTCAAATCGGCAGTCGATTGTGTCAACGCTTCATTACTACTTTGGAGTTGCTCCTCCATTTTTCTCTTTTCCTCCAAAGCTAAGTTAAGAAGATGGAAAGGATTCTCTCCAGATGCTTCCAACTTTGTTCTGTTTGCAAGATCTCTCGAAAGAGTTCCTACTTTGAAATTTAAAGACTCTATCTCAGCCTCAAAGCTAAGCAAGGCTGACTCCTTTCGTTCAAGAATCTCGCTCATATTCTGGCGATCAGTCTTTGGATGGCAATTTCATTAAGTGAGAGGAGTCAAAAGCCGGCAAATGCAACTTCCTCTCACTGATTGAACGTACCTCTACAGAAACGAACTTTGAAAATGTATTCAGTAGAAGTGATCTCAGAGCAGCGTCTGACATTCCCATCATTAGTTTAGTCACAGCCTCGTCGGTGCCATCAAGATCATCAGAAATTGCTGCAGATATGTGTTGCATCTCCGTTTCAAGCAATTCAACCTTCAGTTCCAAATCCGCAACATTTTCTTCCTTTTCGCTGGCAATCACTGAATTTGTAGCACAGTCAGCATCATCGTCACCGCCCGTAGAATCTTTTCGGAGCACTACTAGTTCCCTTATCTCTGACACAAGTTTTCGCATGGTTTCACCATAGCTTTTGACAAGATCTTCATACCGAGCCTTCAGCCTAGACAGCTTAACCCGTTCGACTACCATTTTGCTGAATATGTAGCTCGACGCTTTCATCTCGTCCTCACTTAAAGATTTGAGGTGATCATGGTTTGGTTTTGGTTTTCGATCGTAAACTAAGGAGCCGGCTTTCATGTTCCGCCCCACAACACCGTCTCCAACAGGAAGATTTCTTTGTCTTATCGCGAGAAGTTTCAACAAGTGCGCTTCGGTTTGCTTCAATTTTTCCGAAAGTTTGTCGCAGTACTTCTTGCGCTTGTCCAATGTAGTCTTTTGAAATCGAAGTTCGTGTTCGAGCTTTGACATTTTCTTATTTGCTAATGTTTCACGACGTTTTAACACCATAAGCTCCTTCGTCTTTGCTTCCGTCATTTCTCTGTATCTTGCTTCTGCATGCTTTTGCTTCTTGATCAAAGCAATCTTGGCTTGTTTGAGTTCCCTTACTTTTCTCTCAAGCATGTGGCACTTTCGACTCTGATCTTCTGCCCGATGGTACTTCTCACGGTGAGACATCGTTTCTCTCCTTGCCCGATTCAGGTTCATTTCAACCCTTTCTAATTTTTGTTTGATTGCAGCGGAGCATCCAATGGTTGGATCGACTGTGGCATGTTCAAGTTGCTTTGCAAGGTCCGTCTTTTCGGTTTCAAGTTGTTGAACTTCTGCCATCAATTCCTCGTATCTACTTTTCAGTCCATGATACACTTTGAGGCTCTCTCGCAGCTGAAGAAGCATCGCCTCCTCTTTCTCAATTTGGCCATTTACTTCTTTTAGTTTCTCATCATCATTCTTCTTCTCCGTTTCAAACTCTTGATCTTGCTGCTGAAGTTCTAATAAATAGTCGAGGATAGCCATCTCTTCATCGGGGTTAACATCATCAAGGACAGAATCATCAAACGGTTCGGATCGTGTATCCCTCCGATTAATATCGACCATAGGTGCTTCCACACAAGTTGCTGGACTGCCATTTGGATTATCTTCTCTGGAGTTGGAAGGTGCAGGAATCGGAGGAAGGGTTTTACTAGGGCTTGCCATTTCCGACGCCACGTCATAAATTTGCTGCATATATGTATGGACATCCTCACGCTGTAATAGAGAGTCGTCGATTTTGCCGATGGATGTGTCGCTCGAAAGATGAGACGAATTGAATCGGCTTTTGATCAACTCGGATTGTAGGACGCGATTGATTGCGTATAGTCGTTGCAGTTGGGCAAGTGTGGCGTCGATATTCTTCGTCGGAGCATTTCTAATATTTCTGGCACGATTTGCATAATTTAGAGTGGAAAGTGTCTCGCTTGCATTCGTGTCGGAGGGAGAAACACAAGCCAAGAATAGTGTTTGGCTGTTTCCTCCTAAAGCATCTTGAAGGAGTCGAGTCAATTTCGACTGACGATATGGGACGTGGACTTTTTTCTCTTGTGCGAGCCGTTCCTCATCGGCTAGAGCGTTTATGACATTTCCGAGTGCCAACAGACCTTCGTTGATCTTGATACCCTCCCGTGCTCGTTCTCCTTCTGCTCCAGTCTTTTTCATTCGTTCGCTGCCTGCTAAGTCGACGAAAGTGAAGCAGGATGTTGTTGTGACGTCTACCTTTCCTCCATTATTTGATCGAGTAATCTGGGAAAGTTCAATAGTGAAGACAGCATGCGACCGACTTGACGTCAGATTCATCAAGGTAGCAGCTGTAGTTCTGTTCATCGTTCCTTCGTGGAGTACCTGCAACGCTTCCGCCGTGCTTGAGATAGTGCGGCTTTTCAAACCAACCACTACAATTCCTTTTTCCGAATCTTCCCGCAATGGCAGAGATTTTCGAGTGGCATCAAGTAAATCGTAGACATCCTCACCATATACCTCCAAAAATGATGCTTTCAAGTTGTAATCCAAAAGAACGTGGTTGCCGTCTTCCTCTCCGATGTCTGAAACCGCTTTCTTGTGTTGTAGACGTAGGAAAAAATCAGTGATGAATCGGGGAATCAGTCCAGACTGCGACGACGATTCTGGTTCAGTGTGTGCTTCACTTCCCATCGTATATGTCTTTCCGCTTCCAGTCTGTCCGTACGACATGATCTTTCAGTGGAAGTATGGAACAACAAGAAGAAGGGATTAGCTAAAAGTCGAAACGTAAACGAAAAGCACAATCCCATCACTCCCAACTAACAGAATTTTGACCTACCGTAGCATTGTATCCGTCCATGAAACTGGACAGCAACGGGCCAGAAACTCGATCATACAAGTCTTTCTGGCCACAAGACTCATCAAAGACAGAATCATAAGTGAACTGTCGTTGTCCCATTCGAATAGATGGAGAATGAACATCAAGGCTTGATTTTCCTCCCGACTGTATTTCTTTCGACGTCAAAGGACGGATCCGGACTCCCACTTGAACTCTTGATTCTTTGTTGGGTCGATGACAGCCCGTCACCAATTTCGATGAAAATGGAACAGTCGTCATTTTGTAGAAAAATTCGTGGATTTTGGTGCTGTTTGTGTTTCCAAAGGAAGTGAGGCGAGATTGTTGACTGTGAATGCCTGCGGGGGCAGCTATCGGTACAGGAATAACTTGCTGCTGGAAGACATCCAAGAGCAAGATATTATTGCTAACTGTAAATTGCTCACTGTAAAGGTCGTACAGTAGTACGAGTAGACACAGTAGCAACAAAAAGCAGAAAGGTGCCGAAAGAAACTCACCGCAGAAGAGATGGCTCCATGGCGTCACATGCTCGTTTTGAAATGGAACTCCAACGGCTTTTGGATCCTTGTCCCTAATGTAGGATGTGTTGGTGATGGTCTTCGGTCGTCGGTGCGCCTGCATCATTACTTTGAACTAGTCGAGTGAGTCGGAACTAATCCCTCACAAGGAGACAAGGTGTGGTCTGCTTTTTCACGGGTCGCAGGTCTATCATACACATATATATTATCACAGTCAATAATAATAAAATATATTATGATGAACACAAACCTTTCCATGACTCCATTGCCGAATCGTCACCCCCTCGTTATGAAAGTGTGACATCAAGCTGACCATGACTGCACATGAAAGAAACGACCGTGCGCTTCGTATTCCACCCCCACCACTTTTGCCGGAAGAACAACTTGCACGAGGCCAAGGGCATCTTCCCGGGCCAACTCATCCATGGATCATGAATGTGAGATGCCAAACTCGATCTGGTGCACTCGCCGTTGTTCGGGTTCAAGTATACCCAAACATGACGGACGAAAATCTAGGTCACTGTATCGTGCAAGCCGTCTCATCTTACGACGCGTTGCTTCCAACAGAACATAATAATATTGTTGTAAGTTCACGACAACTTCAAAGGAGTCTGTAAATTGTAAAGAGTCTGCGACATGTTGTTGAATTCTGACATTCTGACCCTCCGCATTTATTGTTGTTGCCCTCGACTAGGGACTCTTTGGGGAACGCGATTCTGTCTTTTACTCTCTTCAACGTATTCTCTCGAATCCGGAATCCGAGCAACAGATCTTCAGTCTTCATCGTCCACTTCCAAAAGAAGACAAGGACGATGATTCATGGCATCTGGTGACGTTGGCCTATATCGTGTTTGGGGTTACCTTGGCAGTAGCCTCGTACCACTACGGTGAACTTATTTGGTCATTCTCGTCGGGTCTGATGGTGTCGATCTTTCAACAGCTATTTGATATTCCCATTCGAGAACTTTATCGCCATGGACCGTATCTGATCGGGTGGGAAAACCTAGATCTACCGACAATCTGCAGCCGCATCACGTATCACGGAGATCGAGAATTTTGGCGTCGAAATCTGGAAGAATGTCACGCTATCTACGGAGCCAAGGAAGAAGCATTCGTGAGAGTGTGTCGGCCGATAATGTACGTTCTCTTGTTCGCCGTTCTCTTTCTTGTGATACGGCATCTCGTAGCTGTCTATGGCGAAAGCAAGAGGGATCGGACCGATCGAGCGGTTGTGGAAACGTATCATGCGTTTCAAAACATGATTCGAGTCATCACCCGCTCCATGGACCGGCAACAAGGTGGCGGGAGGAGACATTAAGGAAGTGCGCCTCCTGCACTGATTCCTCTAGTATATTGAGCAATGACAGAGTATCAAGGATCTTGATACCGGAAGTTATCTTGTTATCTTGATACCGAGAGTTGAGCGGAGTCAATGCCATGTCACCGCTCTCGCATCCTACGATGTAATTATGGGCCTATAGAATGGTTGTTGCAACATGTGGCGGGCCGGAACGGCTATAGCGCTTCCTCCGCAGCTACCATCGGCAGGCTTCGATTTTGTCACCTGTCAATCAAGGTTTGCCGCATTGGGATTCACCTCATGATATTTCCTTGCGAGAGAGAGAGAGAGATGGTTATACTTAGCCTCCCACAGTACCATCATATTTTTTACCGAAGGTGAAATAGTTTATAATGGAAGCAATCATCACTCCATGCGCATTTCTTAGTATTCACAACAGAAAGAAGCCACGCTTCATGAGGATTTCCAAATTGAAGCCAAACTGACTCCGTGTGGACTTCAAAACCAAATTAAAACAGAAGCAAGATATTTCACTGGTAGATTTTCAACTTGATCGAAATAGAGACATACTGAGGTAGTGAGTCGTCTGAAGACCATGTCAGCTTTCCACTCTAGAGCACTCTGCCAACAAGTTGCGGTAAAAAAAAAACGAAGGAGTTCGACCAGGTATGATACCTACCGTACTTTGGGTGTTCTCGTAGTACGGTCGGTAGTAGTAGCAAGTAGCAAGTACCGGTCGTACTGTGTCTTACCCTCCGTACGATGGTAGAATTTACAACACCGGTTCTCACAGTCCGTAATAATGATGTCGGTACCATCCTATGCATCTTATCCTAGACTTATAACGTACGTCATCTTCTCCGTCACGAAACTTCAACTTGGCCGCCCACTCTCTCCGTCTTCATGGCCGCAAACTTGCAAACAAAATCGAAGAGAAATAAAAAAATACGTGTATCGATAAAAGAATGGATGGGTCTATCTTCTGTATCCATCAACAAATCCAGAACTATCCAGTGTCTGCAACCGGACCGCATCACAAACTTACGTCAACCAAGTGGAGACCATCAGGATAATTTTGAATATGCGTATAAGCATTCTGGCGATTTCCGTCGGACTGTCGGCAGTGGAACCTGGCGAAGCTTTTCTTTGCCGCAGCTTTCGACAGAGTCAAACTGCTACTCTATCCTTTGCAACGGTGCACGACCTCGAAAATGTCATCACCGGAGTTGGAATGGAAGAGGAAGTGTCTATTGAAGACTACACTAGCAGAATCCTACGTGGTGAATTTGAGCACGACGACATCGGAGCTGTTCTCCCTATTTTGCAGGCATGGTGCAAACAGGAGTCAGTGGAAGGGGCTGAAATGACACAAAAGATCTTACTGGAAATGGAAAATCATGTTGATAATGGATTATTCCCCGGGAAATCTCTGCGCGCCAACCACTACGCTATCGCTGTAAATGCATGGGCTAAATCTGGGCACGAGAAATCAGCCGAACAAGCGCAAAACATCTTTGATCGAATGGAAGAACGAGGTATCAAACCAAATCGAATCGTCTTTAACTCTCTTATGAATGCATATTCCCTTCATAAGGACCCAGAAAAAGTTTCGGAGCTATTGAATCGTATGGAACAAGAGCTGCCTGAGGAAATCCTAACAAGCGATTACAACGTGCTTGTGTCTACGTATGCTCGTCAAGGGGATGCTAAAGCTGCAGAGAAAGTGGTCCAGCAGATGGTGGTACGATACAGCAAGGAAAAATCGGATTGTTTACCTGATTTAGTATCGTACAACATGATTCTAGATGCATGGGCGAGATCGGACTCGGAGTCTTGTGGAACTCGTGCAGAGATGATTTTGGACGCAATCGAGGAGAGAGAGAATGACCCGCTCGTCAAACCAAACATAAGGAGCTACGTGACAGCTATGACGGCTGTCATCCGGAGCGGCGAGGAAAATATTGTCGAGAGAGTAGACGCGATATGGAACAGATCAAAAGCAATGGGAATTGGGGATGACCCATACTTGTTCTCAACCGTTTTGGACTCTTATGCTGTGACGGGCGCAAACGATGCTGCCACCAAGGTCAGAAATATTCTCACCATGGCAGAAAGAATGGACATTGCAAAGGAAGAAAAGACGGTCATATACAATGCTGCTTTGAAAGTTTTCAAAGAAAGCCGAGATGATGGAGCTTCCATGCACGCAGAGGAACTATTTCAGAATATGCTGTCGGATGGCACCGTAGACATCGTTTCGTTCAGTACTATGATTGCAATGTACGGTAACCAGAAATACAACAAAACGATCCGAGAAAAAGTGCAAGGAATAGAAAAGACCATTGAAGCAGCTGGCTTGACCCGTAGCACTACACTCATCAACTGCTTGATAAATTTTTGGATTCGATGTGGCGACTTTGCGAGGGCTACGAGCTTGCTTGACGAAATGGAACAAGCCTATAAAGAAGGCAACGACGATCTGGCACCAGACGTCGTTTCCTACACAACAATTATGAACGGATGGATAAAATCCAGTGACTCTGCCTCAATTCGAAAGGCCGAAAAATTGTTTCAACGACAAAAGGAAATGGCCAGGTCAGGCAACCGCAGCGCTGAACCGAATTTCATCACTTACGTAGCACTTGTCGAAGGCATCGCCAGAAGCGACCAACCGAATGCTGCAATTCGGGTTGAGCGCATTGTGCGAGACATGTACAAAAAATATGAAAACGGAGAGTCAAGTTCGAAGCCGAATGCACAAATGATATCTTCAGCAATTAATTGCTGGAGCAAATCCGGCGAAAGCGACGCCGGCGAACATGCTGAAAGTCTTTTAAACTGGATGATAGATATCTACGAGTCAGAAAACGACAGAAACTTCGAACCGAATGAGTTTGCTTTCACCTCTGGTAAGTCAGGATGGTGACGGATATCTTGTGATGTCTTGTGTTCTTTACTTACAATGTCGAATGATCTTGTTCTATTTTGCGTCAAAGCTATTTCTGCATGGGCGAAATCACGGAAATTTGGGAAGGTTCAAAGAGCAAAGGCTCTGCTGGACAAGATGACGTTGCTATATGAGATGGGTAAAATTCGAGCGCGGCCGAACGACTACTGTTACACCGCAGTCATCAATGCCTGCGCGTTGTGCGAGAACGATTCTATCGAGAAGCGAGATGCCATGAAGGTGTTTGTAGAGGTTTACAAACACATAATCAGTGGCAGCGACGAGAATCTTCGTCCAAACCACGTGACTTTCTCTTGCGCAATAGGCGCGCTGAGGAGGCTCTTGCCTCCCAGCGATGAGAGAACTGCTGCTGTGAAGAAAGTCTTCAACAAATGTCTCGAGGAGGGTATGTGCCATCAAAATGTAATCACCCGATTGCGATCAACGGTGGACGATCAGGTTTGGGAACAGCTTGTTGGGAGAAACATCGCAAGCTTGGACAGACAAATACAAATTTCCGATATACCGTCTGAATGGAGACGGAATGTTGTGTAAATAACCGCCAAATTACCTATTCTCAATCGAACATCTATTCGGATGCTTTCATTCCCTTTTTGTTTATTGTGCGAAAACCTAAAGGGGAGCTACGAAGAAATCTTCGTCAACAGTGAATGACATTCGTGAAGTCCACAAGCTCGGCAGATTCACGCACATGGGTGGTTCGTATAGCACAATTCATGCATTTTTACTCTTGGTTTCCAGAATCCTTCGATCCATTGAACAGGGCATGAGCCAAGTCGAATTTGGCGTTTTCAGCAGGCTGAGCTCTCTCCTTGGCCTTGGCAGCCTTTTCTCGTTGATGTTGTTCATTCAAAATGGCAGTATCGAAGCTAGCTTTGCATATATTGACATCCTTCAACTTCGATTTTTCAGCCTATCAGAAAAAGCAAGGTCGCGTGTAAGATTCCCGTTTCACTCAAAAATCACTCATTCACTTGCAGGCATTTGGACAATCTGAGATACTTGCTCGCTCTTTCTGTTTCACCTCTTCTTTTTTCTTGTTCTGCCCCATAAAGTACATCATTTCGGCCTGTATGTGACAGAGCTGGATGTGAGTGAAACACGGAGGATGATGAGAATGGTAGGACAGCCTTCGATGACATAGGAACAGACCATTTTGCTGTTTGTGGCTCGAAGCTGTCGCTTTTCGTTGAAATCTGCTTGACTGTGAATTCGAGTGAGAGGCTACGAAAAAGCTATGTAGCCGTTTCTTTCCTTTGACCTGATATAAGTAGTACTGGAGTAGTAGCAATGGAAGATGTTCAACAGGTTGAGATTTTAGACGATGTTGAAGAGTGATTGTACATAGAGTAATGCAGAAAGTCGTTTGTGTTGTGAAATCTCCTTGGGTGCATTTAACTTTAGTAGACCGTAACAACTGTAGATAACTACTACTGTAAATAATGTTCGTGTTCACAGCCAGGATGACTGATGACCGGAGGGACGTGAATGACTTTTCTTTGGTTGTGATGAAATGAAGGAATGTCCCGGCTCGCGCATGTACAGTCTGTTTTGAACCATTTTTCCGGAAGTAGTCGAACGCTAGCTACTGTACCGTTGCACAGTCGGTCTCACTTGTTACCGTAGTTCCTGAACATCCATGATGACAAGATTACCGATAGGTTGTCGAAGCACTTTTCCATAATGGATCACCATACAGAGAAAGAGGAATCCTTGCACGAAAAAAAGAGCGTAATCATGGAGGAAAATCCATCTGCAAACGAAATGAATGTTGAGGAGAAATCCTCACATGTTGAATCAAAACCATCATCGATTCAGAACGATGATTATTCGAGGTTATTACCGGTACAGAATAAGCGAGCGACTTCGAGTACGGTATTTGTGACAGGGATATCTCCGTCCTTATCAAAACTGCATATTGAAAAATTATTCGGAAAATTTGGTACGGTGCACAGAGTCGATATGAAGTCATCCAAATCGGGGGCAACGTATTACTTTTGCGACATGGACTCGATTGAAGCCGCGCAGAAAGCCATCGACAACCTGAATGGTAGAATGCTCTTACACAAGCGACTAGTGGTTCAACCTGCCAATGAAAGGACATCATCCCCTCATTATTCGATAATACCGCCGTCGCACACAAATACGGCTCGAGAGCGAAAAATGCTGGATCGCAAAATTGAGGATCTCAAACACAAAATCAACCAGTCGAAACGATAGAGAAACAATTGCATTTTTTTTTCCATGCGAATACATCAACATATCCCTCAAATTGAAAGAAACTATTAGAGTATTAATGAGATATTTGCAAACATATTACTTTGTATTTGTTTATTTACTTATTCATCATCGTCAGAGCCGTCGTCATTTGGACCGTCACCACCGTCCACCTCGTCAAGAATTTCCTTCAATTCCTCCTTGGCCTTCTTCAACATGGCTTGTTGTTTGCGTTCTTGCCGAGCCTTAAAGTCCAACAATTCTGCTTCTTCGTCCAAATCCTCGCCTTTCATTTGACGATACTTGACATCGCCTTCGTGCAAGGCACGATCCCAAACGCTCTCGATGAACGCTTCCTCGGTCATTTCCTCGTCGACAGTTCCAGCCATGGATTGACGGAAATACTCTCGTTTGGCCCATTCAGCGGCAATCTTTTCAATTTCCAAGGTGCGTTCATCCTTCTCCTCAACCTTGAGCTCAAGAATATCCGGAGTTTTCTTGCCTCCCATGGCCTCTTCTACGGAAGCCTTGAATTTCGGGTCTTCCCACCAGGCTTCCTATGTTCCAGGAGAACAGCAGACACGATGCGACGTATGAGCATGGGTACGGTGCAAAATTTTCCAACAATTGTGACAAAAGAAACTTACAGTAGCGTAAACACCTTTGCCCCAATCAGGATTCTTTTCACGGAACTCATCGATGGCTTTTTGGTATGCCTGCGAAAAAATACAACGGACGTTTGATGATGGATGAAGAGTGAGTTTCAGCAGTGTGAATGAGATCAAAATGACACTGCCGTGTACAATCATTCCTTACCTCAACGCCATTGCGAAGCATATGATCGATTTCTTGTGGTCGTGCATAACCAGCTTCACGAAGTCCCTTGATCAATTTCGCTTCCGTGGCATTGACGTCGTACACTTCGGTGAAGGAAAGAGCCTTTCCTACACCGGCGTTCAATTGTAGTGTCTCAGTAATCATTCGCATAGCCTCGTTCCTCGAAAATATGGCGTCCGCCGGCAACACACCGTCATCTGTACCGAAATCCTTGAATCGATATGGGATCTTTCCCTCGTCGTGGTCTTCCAGCTTTCCAACAGCCACCAAAGTGAACTCTTTGCCGGAATCTTTGAGTGATTGTACGGCACTTTCCGATGCAGCAGCATCCAAACTGTATGCATTGGTGAGAAGAACGGAGATGTTCTCCAACGAGGATGCATCCTTGGCCAAGGCAGCTACCGACTTGACCTTTTCAATCAAATCGCCATCTTCCAAGAAGGCAACCCAAGATTTGACACCATCTAGCTGTGCTGCAGTGGGTAGAGCTCCTTCTGCCGAGGCTTCGACAAAGTCTAGCTTGTTCAACAGACCTGTGTACCGAGCCGATCGACTGAGTAGTCGTTTTTTGGCAAATTTTTCGTCGTCAACAAATGCCACAATCTTTTTGAAGGCAAACGCTGATTCTTCGTGATTCAAAAGATCGAAAATGAACTGATCGGTTCGTTCCTTGGATTTGACCAAACCAGAGACAAGAACAGTCTCGTCAATGTTGTCACGGGCCTCAACCGGTTCGGGTGCCTTGAGATACGATTGAATGTTATCTTCTGGATTTTTATTTTCAGTGGCATCGGTCCATCGGGACGGTGGACCCTTGGTTCCCCAAGATGAAATGTACAGAACGGTACTATCCGTCGTGACCCCGCGAGAGGTAAAGACCGGAGCTGGGATAAAGGATGTGACCGATCCGACAAAAGTGACAGACAATACTGCCAAACAAGAGTTGGAAAGCTTCATAATAATATGGTGACGATTGACACAACAGGTAGACTTGCTACAACAATGATGATGATACTTGTGAATGTATGAGAAGTGTTCAATTCTTTTGGAGACGAACTGCGGCCCGAAGCAATCTTATTTTTTGTTATGATGATGAAACAAGCAGTGATATTTGACGCTGTCGTCGGCAAATGACAGCAGAACAAACTGGACGAAGGTGGTCGAAGAAGATCAGAAGATCTCACTTGTTGTTGTTGTGACCAGCTGGCAAGAATTTGGAAGAGAGCCGAAGGAGAAGAGCTGCGCCAATCACGAGCAGGTTTTGTGACGTCACTGGACGACTCTAGGTATCATAGAAGGGATCGAAATTCCCCTTTTTCTTTATAAACCCTTCAAACGTTTCCCCATTTCCATCATCACTCCGCTGCATCATACTTAACGTCGTATACAGTTAATACCGTCTATGTAGGATAGGTACTCGTACGCGGGTACTCGTCGTTCCTTGGCTCTTGGCTCCGTTGCGCAATCTTTTTTTACACGTAGTTCAGTACACTTCTGTCTCACCACAATCCTACTTGCATTGAGACTTGTCCAAAGCATCAAGTACAATGGCTACAAATGTCGGCAATCAACGAATTATTCCCTTGGAGGAAGGTTGGAATGATGAAATAAAAGCAAAGGTGAGTTACTGTCATGATACACCATTCCTTTTACAGCAACAGGAGACATCCATCCATCATCACATCATCAAGTTCGATCCGTTCCGCGCTCGCTGGCTTGTGATTTAGCTCCGTCGAGCTCGAACAGGTTGCACTATCGAAGTGCGTTCTGTCGCGCTCTCACGCGAAATAAAAAAATATTTTTCCATCAACGCCGAGTACAGTTTTTTTTCTACTACTTTTTCTGACCGTTGTTGTTAATGGCTTCTTTTCACACTCGGTTGCGGCAACTTCTACTACTTTTCACTATCATGACACAGGCAATTGATAAACTTGAGGCTCTGTTGAACGGGGAAATGAAGTCTGGAAGCATGTTTGGACCAAAGGAATACGTTCAGATTTACACGTGAGTCCTCGAGACGTTTGGTGAATGTTGTAGCTCCCAAATTGTCCTGTTGCCCCCAGCAACTTACCGAAGATGAATATTTTGAGTACTCACTTTCCTCCCATACATCATTTTTCTTTACCATCAGTACCTGCTACGACATGTGTACGCAGCGTTCGCCCTACAACTGGTCTCGTGAGCTCTACCAGCGACATGGAGAAACCATCGAAAAGTACCTGACGACAACCGTTCTTCCCGCCCTTCGTGACAAGACTGGCCAAGGAGGCACAATCCTCTTGACAGAGCTTCGTCACCGATGGTTGAATCATCAAATCATGAATAAATGGCTCAAGAAATTTTTCACCTACCTTGACCGCTATTATGTCAAGCATCACAGTCTTCCAACGCTGAGTCAAGCAGGTCTGCGCTGCTTCCGCACTAAGGTGTACGACGAAATGAAGGGCGAAACTACAAACGCAATCCTCGGACTCATCAATGACGAGCGAGAAGGAAAGATCATTGACAAGAGTCTCATCAAAAGCGTAGTCGAACTCTACGAGAGCATGGGAATGGGTTCGTTGGATGCGTACAACTCTGACTTGGAGGAGGCACTTTTGAATTCCACCCGTGAGTACTACGCCAAGAAGAGAGAAGACTGGATCAACGATTCCACTCCCGATTACCTTATCAAGGCCGAAGAGGCCCTTACCAAGGAAAGCAAACGCGTGGACGACTACCTCAACTCTGCTTCCGAGATGAAAATTTTGAAGGTCGTGGAGGAAGAAATCCTCGAACGAGTCGAAATGGTTTTGTTGGAAAAGGAATCTTCCGGATGCAGGGCGTTATTGCAGAACGACAAGTCCGAGGATCTTCAACGCATGTTTCGTCTCTTTTCAAGACTGGAAAACGGCCTCAACCCCATGGCTGCTATCTTCCAGAATTTCATCTCATCCATGGGAGACGACATTGTCAACCGCCGCCAAGCTCGCTTGGAAGGCGGAGAGAAGGATAAGAACGACGACCCAAAGTTTGTGAAATCACTAATTTCGCTTCACGAAAAATATCTCGGCGTTGTCAAACAAGATTTTTCCGGGCATTCCCTCTTCCAAAAGGCGTTGAAGGATGCCTTTGTCGAAATCGTCAATAAGAATGTGGGACAATTCACTAACGCCGAACTCATGTCTACATTCTGCGATAGAATTCTCAAGAGTGGTGGTGAGAAGCTTAGCGAATCAGAAGTGGAAGAGAGCTTGGATCGCATTGTGCAGCTATTCTCTTATTTGACGGATAAAGACATGTTTGCCGAGATCTATCGCAATCAACTGGCCAAGCGCCTCCTCACCCAACGATCAACTAGTGACGATTCGGAGAAACTGATGATTGCAAAACTGAAGATGCAGTGTGGAACACAATTTACTTCTAAGATGGAAGGCATGTTGTCAGATCTTGCCGTCGGTAGCGAACAGCGTTCTGAATTTGAAAACCGAATGCGAAGTGTTGATTCGAAGCTTGATTTCAGCGTCCAAGTTCTCACTACCGGCTTCTGGCCGACCTATAAGAGTCCCGAGGTAGCTCTGACACCTGAGATGTCGAAGTGTATGGACATCTTTAAGGATTGGCACGAACAGAAGCACCAAAAGAGAAAGTTGACTTGGGTCCTTTCTCAAGGGAATGCCTCGGTTCGCGGGGTCTTTGGGAAAAAGTCATACGACTTTCAGGTTTCAACACTGCAAGCGATTGCGCTGGATGCGATGAACAATGGCGTTACAATGACCTTTCAGGAGTTGGCAACCAAGCTCAATGCGGAGGAAAGCATTTTGAAACCCTTGATGCATTCTTTGTCTTGTGGAAAGTACAAGGTCCTCATCAAGACACCTCCCGGAAACAAGATCAATCCTACCGACACATTTACAGCTAATCCAAAGTTCACGAGCAACATGCGCAAACTTCGCATTCCTATGGCTACCCTAGAATCATCCTTGAATACAAAGCGTGTGGAGGAAGATCGAACTATTGCCATCGAAGCTGCCATTGTCCGTATCATGAAGGCTCGAAAGACACTGCAGCACCAGCAACTTCTCTCGGAGGTTCTGAATCAACTGGCATTCTTCAATCCCAACCCTCGTGATATCAAGAAGCGAATCGAAGGCCTGATCGACCGCGAGTATCTAGAACGCAGCGCTGATAATGCGCAGGTGTACAACGTACGTGAAACTTTTCAGTTTTGATTTTTTGCGTCAATCTCTCGCGACAACTTCCTCATCATTTTCTAATTCTCTTTGTCTTACCCAGTACCTTGCTTAAACATCTGTCTTGATTGGTTGGCAGCAACAACCACCGACTCTTTGCATGGTGGCGCTACGATTTATCAGAAGCGTTTGCAGCATAGCAAAAAGACGACTGACGAACCTAGAGTATTTTGTTTTGTCACAAAGTTGTCGTCACTTGATGAGGCACCGCTACTCCTACGACTACGGTAGTAAGTCTCTCATGATGGGTCGCATGTGGAATTTTCAGGGTGTTCAGTGTTGACATACGTTGTTCACCCGTCATCCCCACGTGCGATGCAAACATCTATTTATAGTCTAGCCAAGAAGTGTTGATGTCTCTGCTCTGCAAGCCAAAAAGTTGTCGCCCTTTCGACATCAACATGTTCCATACCACTCGTAACTGCTTGAGCTACTTCTTCTTGGGCGTCGTTTGTGTAGAAAATGGCCGTGCGATCCTGTCGTTTCGCCTCGTACGGACTAGCGATATCTTTCCACTTCTGCAGTACGGTCTCGTAAGTGATAAGCGACTTCTTGAATTCGATGAGTATGCTCTCAGTATGGTCTTTCATGTCACTGTACGTTGGTTGCGGCTCGAGGCCTCCCGAATAGCCCACAACACATCGTTCGATTCCATAGAGAGCCTTAAACTCTGGCTGTGGCCCCCAAAATCAGCCGCATGCGACGATCGCGATTTCGTTCCCTGGTCTGGGCGTTAGCGGAACTTGCGGACACATTTCCGACGCTGACAAGGATGAAGAGAACGTCAATCGTCGTGCGTACTTTTCCGAGACGAATGCCGACGCCGTCAAGATAACCAACAATAAATGAAGAAAGGAGATCATCATGGATCGGATCGATAAAAACCGTGACATGCAAATACTGAAGAGCTGGAGGATTTACAATGTACCGCAGAAGCAAGTCTCTGCCAATGTGGTAAAAATAACGTCTATAAAAAGTAGCTCGGGACGGTATGATTAGTTTACTACCGTACGTAGTAGACTACCGGTAGTACGTTCAGAGTACGAGTACCTATTCACCTACCGTATTCCTATTCGCTACGGTAGGTAGCTATGTACGTAGTAGAGGACGAAAGCACAAGGCACAAGTAAAACGAACAGCAACAACCATCAGGCAGTAAAATGTGACATGTCTTGAACGTGTACACTAAAAACTGTAACATGTAATTTTTTTGTTAGAGTTAATTAAAAATACACTACTACTGTATGCAAGATAACACGCAAAAAAGAACCGGAGCAGCCACCTTGTTCATGCGGCACGACATAGTAAGTAGTTTGGATTGAAAAATTGAAGGCCTTTGGAACAAGCAGACTAGGTCACTCTAAATCACTTTAACATGGATCCATTCCATTGATCGTCATTGTTAAGGCTTCCAGAGGAGTTGTCGTTTAGCATTGCACCCAGTGTCCCGGATCCAATGTTGTTATTTAAAATCAAACCAGTTGTTTGGTCCAAGCTATTGTGCTGGGATCCTGCTAAAGAAGCGAGCTGTGACAGATTGGGCTGCTGATCAGATGCTAAAACGACACGAAAAGAAAAGTGAGCAAAACATACAAGAGCTGTCGAACTCCATGCATTACTGGCCTGTACTCACTCAAAAAGTTTCCTGGATACTGCGGTTGATAGGGATTTGCTGTTCCACGTAGTTGCGCCATCATCATTCCTTGAGGGTTGTTTGTTCCGATTGTCGAATAGTTCCCAAATTGGTTGTACGAAGAAAATTGGGGCATATCCATCTGATTGAAACTCCTTCCAGCAGATCCTGTGACAGAGCCAACGACGGAGTTGAAGCCGTTCATCCCGGAGTTCGTAGAAGTCAAGTTATTACACCAGGTGCCGTACCCACCATGAGGTTGCGAAACGTGGCCCGTGTCAATCCCTATCCCCATCATCTGTGGCCCTCCACGAACTCCACGCAAAGTTGACGCAGCCATCATCTCCTCTGGATTTGGATTGCCATGCGAGTCCATTGCCTGCAGCCCAAGCTGCACATCAAAGCCCGACTCGCTATCAATGTTTCCGAAATCGTCGTCGGAAGATTTTACTTGCTTCTTCTTTGGTCTGCCAATATCACCGTGGACGTCGAACGGACTACCATCCTCTTCAGACCGCTTTGTTTGTAATTTCTTTTTTTTGTTGTTCATTTTGCGCCACTCTACCATGCCCTGCTTATAGGCTTCCCATTTTGCCAATTCTTCGTCTTTGAACGGCTTTTTGACACTGTCTGGTGTATTTTTCCACATTTCCGACAGTAATCTCGATATTTCGCCGTTCGAACAGTCTGGATTTTGAGCTTTTACGGCTCCGCGACGTGCGTTGGCGAAACACAAATAGGCGCTCATGGGGCGTCTTCGCAGATACGAATTCGAGTAAGTACAGGGCAGGAACAGGTGTATTGAAACACATTTAAATCGGTCTCTGCAAGCAAGAGACCATCTTTACGTACCTGGGAGCATTTGGTTCTCGTGGCCGTTTTGATGTCAGGGACATACCCGGTGGAGGAATATAATTGGCCTTTTCAAGATCGTACCGCTCCTTGTCACGTCGGGCCATATCTTCGTATTTGTCCCTTTCTTCTGGACTGAGCGATCGCCAAGCCTCGGCTACAGCTTTCGTAATATTCTTCACCTGTTATTATGGAGGGGCAGTAAAAGAGAAAACAATCAGAAACATTTATCGTAGATAAGTAGTAGAATGAACCAATTACAAAGAATTTTTCGTGCAAACGTACTTTTGGGCCATTTTCTGATTTCATTGCCTCTTTGATGGCCATGTGCTTTTCCATGGAAAAGAATATGAACGAACTAGTGATTTGTATTTGAGGATGATGTGAGAAAAGGATGATGGGGCGGAAACGAGGAGTACAAAATGTATAAATGTAAGAAAGCGGGTTTCCGTACCTTTTGAACCGTTTTGGTGCGTCTGACGGCTTCTTTGTGGAAAGTAGAAAGCCGTGCTTTCTCCGCCTCCTTGTGGATGTAGGCGGAGCATGTTGAGCGGGTGTCAGTGTACTTTCCTTGGGGGGATGCAGCAGCCTGCTATCAAGCATCAATTCACCGTCATCGTCGCCATCCAAACTAAGATCATCTGCAATTCAATAAAATAAAACGGTTTAGAATTCTCGGCGGGTTCCGAACGCAAACGTTGGCTCTGTAAGGAACATTACTTTGAACGCACCAATTTCACCATCGACAGAATCCATGATGATGTTTCAATGACCCGACTTGGTCTGCTTGTGGCGTTGGAAGGAAATTTCTTCGCCGAGGTCAAACTTGGTACCAGTTAGTGACGCTTAGAGAGTGATTGGAGAGAACAACTGTTAGCTCCGAAGAGAAGCTCTCAGTAGAGATGAACAAGATAGTACTGTGTCCCAATATACTGTATGTGTACACTTCAATGGGTTTTTTTTATACACACCTCTGTCTTTCAAAAAGTAGTGGAGAGTGTTGTTGGAGTCTGTTTTCGCACAAAATAATAAAATACTCTACCGTATTACCTTCGGAGCACTACCGTTACGCCGTTACGTAGCACGTATTAACTGTAACTGTAATAACGATTCGACTTCAGTCTTTTGTCGTCTCAGTACTAAGTATGTCATAATCAGTTCTCTACCGGTATCATAGGTGCTATCATACAACTGGTATCATACATACATCATATTAATTCACAATAATAAATAATACGAAAGTAAAAAGTATAATAATTATTACTACGTATAATATGTAAATAATACGACATACTCCAGAGTAGGAAGTTGTGAACAAACAACGGACAAAAGTACTACGGTACGTACCATTAGGTACTGGGAGCAACACACAGCTACCAACCTACCACACCTCCATTCTACCGGTAGCAAGTCTTGTAACCGTGTACGATACGAACAACATCATCATAAAACTACCGGTACTACTGTAAAGTGCTGGTTATATGATACACAATATCAAATACGACAGACTGTGAAATTTTACTCCGAGGACGCAGAAAGCCGAAAGTAGCTCATCTTTGACTTTTCCAGGATAGACTGACAGCTTTTTAACACCCAAGGAAGCCAGACTTATTAAAAACAACATTCGACTTCCTCCCACCCCTCTATCTGTTCACGACGCAGCAAGGTGCTTGTATCGATCACTGGAGCGAAAATGACAAGAAGATCAAGTCAAGCGACAACAACTGGTCGTGTCCAAAGGCAACGCCTTTTAAGTTTGGATCAGGAACAAAAGGGCCTTCTGAATTACGATGAACTCCTTGCACTGTGGTATTTCGCCCTGGCTGTGTGGTATGGGTATCTTGCTTTTCAGAACTGGAAGAAGAGAATGTCTCTTCGCCAGCATCATTACTACCATCACCTACGACAAGGAACGTCGGCGACGACATCAGAACTTTCTACATTCACCAAAATACACTGGTTCATTTTTTCGATTTCCATAATGGGTCTAGCGAATTTTCTCTTCAGTTTTTCATTGCTGGAAGTGCTCGATCACCGATCTGGTATCGGAGCATATACAAAGAAATTGTCGTACGCCAGTAAGTTGCGTTTTGTCCTCTTGGACATAAACGAAAACAAGTTTCATTCTGTCCTTTCGAATCTTGAGGCATTTCTGATCACTTGTGTATATTATATGTAATCTTTTCGGTTGCAGACATGGTTCTTGCGTGCCTCCGCCATCCGTGTATATTAAGCTTGGGTGTTTTGGCTCCAAATATTGCTTTTGCCGACAGTGTAGTTGTCCCGTGGCTAGGTCCAGCAGGGATCCGACTACCGTCAGGGACAAAACGAACGGCAATGTGCCTTGCAGCCCTTTCTTGCGCCCAAGTAGCAGTACGGTTGACAGAAAATCTTCTGATTCTTTTTCGGTACGGCAAAAGGGATACCCCTTCTCTCCGGTTGGCCGATTTCTTTGAGTTTGTGTTGGATGGTGTGTTTTTGGCCTGGATGGCGCTCAACCTATACACTGCCACTCGACAAATCAGTCGTGACTACGGTGGAAGGCTGGCATGGTGGAGATCACACAAGCTCGTCTACTTTTGGGTTTTGTATTCCGTCTTTGTTGTGATCTCGGCGGTTCAAAGCTTGGTCGGCATTTTACATTATGTCATCAACACGGCCATGCTTTCGGAACACTTTGTGTACACATTTTTCAAAATCAACGGCATCAACGATTTGCTGTTGCTATCTGGCATTGCGATACTGCTGAGACCGACACGAAATTACGATCACTTCGACGGTGATGGTGCCACGGATGGCATGCAGTTACAAGAAGACTTTGGAGAAATCGTCGACAATACAACTACTACCGACTACGCGTTGCTACTACCCAATGGGAGCGATGAACATTCTGGATACAACGATCCTACCGTAAGCTTTGAAATGACAGCTCATGCAACAATGGCTGCCGACGCTGAACCATTGATGCAGGAGAGCTGAAGGTTAGTATACGTTGTTGTATCACATCTATATTTTGGCATTGGTATCAATTGCCATCCATCTGCAAGCCTTTCATGAGAATAGCAACAAATCTATTTACAATTTAAAGGTACTGGGAGTACCAGTTTTGCAATGGTACGAAAGCCTCGCACTGCCCGTGCGGAATGCACTTCCTGACCGAAAGACGTTTCCATCAGAATATGATGTATTCATATTTCCCACCCTCCATTGAATGGAGGATGACCTCCTTAACTTTGTTTTGCACATGATGATCATAAGAAAGTCAGCTTCAGCTCCAGCCTAGCTAGTATCATAGAGCTACTGTTTCAGGTTTGAGATAACTTTTTTTTAAGTACACCAAATTGAAAATAAATGCTATTATTATACTACTGTATATTCAATATACCATGATGAAGTAAAAAGTTACTAACAGTAACTGTAATTCGATCGAGGTCCACAATAGACCAGATCAAAATCAAAAACTCGATCGGGTAAAGCGTCCAGCTGAGGGGGGTATGGGGGGAATTTGTAACATTCCGATTTTTTAGCATGTTCAACTTACTTAGGAAGCACTTAGGAGTGACGTGGCATCGCCAGCTACTGAAAAAAAGCATAGAAGGTTTTTTCATTCCTCGAACCTCATGTATTGATTGATATGTTTATGAATCGAACATTTATTCCTTTGTACTCGTGTGTCGATTTCACGAAAGTGCAAAATGTCGTTTAACAGCGCGGCAATTTTTCAGTCACGAATTCAATTCGCCTGCCCTTCCTCATCTTGCTTCATCTCTTCATATCACGTTTATACCAATCCTAGAAAGAGGAAAACAAAAATCTTTTAGACATTTTTAACGTTTTTCAACCATTGAAATTTTTTGTTAGAATAAAATTAACAGCAGAATAATCGTCTTCGCTCGCGGACGTTATATTTCTAAAGAAATTCCATTTTTGTTCCGAACACGATCAGATCAAACTTGACCCGGATTAAAACCCAACTGGATTTACTTTTTGACTCATTTGACCGGGAATACATAAAAGGCCTACGAAACCCAGGCTGGATTATTTTGGACATGTATCGCCGTAAAAATACGTAGAACTGGTAGTGTCTGGACGTAACCC
Organism: Nitzschia inconspicua; assembly: GCA_019154785.2. Classification (NCBI taxonomy): domain Eukaryota; phylum Bacillariophyta; class Bacillariophyceae; order Bacillariales; family Bacillariaceae; genus Nitzschia; species Nitzschia inconspicua. The sequence goes on along the minus strand of JAGRRH010000021.1, from coordinate 3,266,120 downwards.
GTCGTTTGGATCTTTTGATCTCCCGCCGCCGGACAGATCGATTCAGTAGTGCATCTACGATAAAATCGATGACAACAAAAACATTTCTTACTATCATTGAGACGACTTTTTCTCTTTAAGCCACCTTGTGATCAGAAGGGCTCGACTCTTCTAATCTGCTTCAAACACACTTTGGAAGGATAAATGTTGGCGGGGCCGATTGGCGCGATGGTTTTGCCATTGACAGATGACGCACCAAAGGTCCCAAAGGAAATTCTGGGGCACGCGTTGGAACTGACCATCCACCACCCGACAATTGGTCCCAAGATTTGCAACAAATGGATCACAGTGGATACCATCATCGACGCCATTCGCGCTGCCGCTGTCATTGATGCTTCCATAGGGATGAATGGCCGGTTGTTGGGCACTCTCCTCCCGAAGATTCCGTAGTATGAGTCGATCGATCGTTTTGACGGAAGCAATTTGTCTGGTTTCTTCCGAGCAAAATATTCAAAACAATCATATTATATCATACTGCCACCGGGTGAGCAAGCCGAATACCCATTATTTGATAAGCAGTGGAAAGAAGAAGTGGAAAAGGAGAAGATTTTGATTTCATTTCGGTCGCTGAAATCAAACGACATTCCACCAGTCGAACAGCTGGAAAAAAAGGATCACCTGTTCAACGTCGGGCTACATATATTGTCAACCCTCAGAACACGAAAAGTGATAGCCATGAACGTCAAAAAAATTCTGGTCAAGTTTCAAAAAGTGATAGCCATGAACGTCAACAAGATTCTGATCATGTTTTTTATGCCACGGCAGCAATCAGTGTCCACCAGTACTTATTGGGATTCGCCAGAGGCCTACAAGCTTTTCAAGCCAAGACAGTGTGATTCGAATTGTCTTTCAGCCGTTGAGAGACGCATCAAACTACTTCAGAGAGCACAACAATTTGAAGGCTGGCGGGATTTGGTCCATGGAAGAGATCCAGATAATGTTTGTTCGAACTATGACAAATTAGTCATTCGTCAAAAGTCAATGTTCATTTCAAAGGCATACCAGATTGCTATCTTGGAAATGAATAGAAAAGCATGGCTCGAATGCTGTGAAATCGCAGTTCATGAAATTAATTTGCTAGGGGTTACTCTGACTACCCGGGGCGACAACCTATCTCGGTGGCACCGACTGTTCAGGACAAGAGAAGCCTTTTTGCACCCAAACCTCGAGGCTCGAGTCGGGAGAGATCCACTGCCTCCATTTCTTCGAATGTTCCCAGATGCCGCGACTAAAATCAAACAGTTCTGCCGGGTCAACCTTCTCAACCTCAATGTCGAAACCGTCCACCAATTCATTTTGAACAAGGTATTCCCCAGGATATACGCCGTCTGGGCATCGGAACAAAAAAGCCGTGGCCACACTCTCCAATCCTTTCTGAAGCTTTTCCGAATCAGCGTCTTCTCTCCACAGACAACACTTTCCTGGATGAAGCAGCTAGGTATGAAATATGCCAACCACAAGAAAAGTTATTACGTTGATGGGCACGAGAGGGAGGACGTCGTATTGATTATGGCAACTTCCTTAGTACTCAATCCAACATCACGGAATCTCCCTAACATTCCACCCCAATTCACATCTTTATCAAATCTGTGATTTGTTCTCAACTCCATGAAAGCATTCAAGTATTCTTTCCATACAATGCTATGTTCACTTTAGTACAGAGGTCTCCCACCCACAGGTGAAAGCTGAGCGAAATCTCCTGAAAAAACAATAGGGACTCCTCCAAATGGATCCCATGGATTATCGAAAATTTGCTGCATTTTCTCGTTCAACAGTTCCATATCCTCAACAGAAGCAAAGGATACTTCATCAACAATCACCAGATATGTATTTTTGAACTCTTCTAGTTCATCTTTTACCTTTCTTTTGAAAGCAAAAGCTCCAGCTGACCACAATCGTTCTTTTTCACACCAATCGCTTTGCATAATTTTTGGGCATATTGACATGCGGTTTTAATGACAAGGCTTTTCCCAGTCCCACCTGCACCGGAAAGAAACCCAATCAGTTGTTTATGGTCATTCACTTTTCCAATTTTCTCTTCAACCTCGTAAGACTGGAATGGAGATAATTGACTAACAGTACGTACGCGTCTGTTGTTCATTGGAACAGCATGAAGCTGTAACACATGACACGAAGATGTTAATACTATTTTGAGTAAAATCAAGATTCCTGTCCACAAAAAGAGGGAACTTAAAAAACGAGACATCGTTCAATTTTTTAACGGAATTTTAGTGGACTCTAAGAAGGAGTGCAATTTAGAATTCACCATGAGAACTGACTGTATGGCTTCGGGTCGGTGATAATTTGCTTGTCTACTACTACGTACTTAGATAGGTTATTATGGGAAATGGAACAAATTGATACTAGTACGCCTTCGGGTTATGGTGCTACCGCATGAGTAGATACTGACAGTTTACCGGTAGTTACAATACACAGGATATCAGATACTATCGTAAGGTACTATGGTACTTTGGGATACGATGGATATTATTTACTGTAGTATCCAATACTACGTACTACGTACATAGGTACCTACCGGTAAACACTTGTTACTATCTACCCGGAACAACCCACGCCGGAACTCGACGGACCCCTCGGCAGAGGCTAAATCTGTAAAAGGAAGGCAAGACTCTATTTGCTGTTAAGGTTAAGAATTCAGGGTACACCTAAGCTAGAAAGCAACTATTATTCCTTCAATTATAAGGTGATCTGTTCGCACATCGTTTTTTCATTAGCCTGCCACAGAGTGATGCCGTTTCAAGTGCCATTGAGACTGTGAGAGATGGCAGGCATTTCCCTTCCCACACCGCAGACCACTACGATAGAGGGTGTGTTGATCGATGATCCGGAAGCGTTTTGTCCTCTTTTCTTTCATCGTACTACTATATTTTGTTTGATACCCGCCCCCTATCACCGGGCCTGCCGTCCGAGTTTTGTTTCTCCATTGACAACTTTAAAGCGGTGCTTGCTTTGACCATTCGAAGTTGAGAACGTGTTTTGACAGATACGACCTTTTCAAAGAAAGTATTGTTGCAGTGACACCTTGAGTTTAAACCCGGCTTCAAAGACATACCTAATTGCTACAACAACAGACCAGTAGACAATCGGTTTTCCGCATTTTATTTTGTTACATTCACACAATTTGCTCGCATTTTATTTAGTATTGCATCATGGTAAGCATCCGTTCATTGGTGGCCCTGTTTGAATTTGATTGTATTTGTAATTTGTACCCTGGTGTGATAAGTTAACTGATATGTTTTACGTTCGACATTCCTTGCCCAAATTCCAGACCGATATTCAGTATTGGGAAGACACACTGACCGAGGAGATTGAAGCCATCCAACACATTTTGGATGGCGTCCCTTCTCTTTCGAACCCCGTTGAACGAGCTTCTGCAATGGAAGAAGCAGATGATCGCCTTCGTGGTGCAGCTGGAACGAAAAGGTCGTTCAAAATGGAAATACGGCTGGTTCAAGATATAAAGGAGCGTCGTCGATTGGAGGGGAATCTTCAGAAAATGGACCAGGAGTTGCGAACACTGAAAGCAGATTTAAAAGCTTTGCAGGCAGATGAAAATCGCGGAGAACTGTTCGTTTCTGGTGGCGCTGGGAACGGAGATAATGGTGAAGTCGATCCAAGCAGAGCTGGATCGAACATGTTGAACGAAGCTGCAGCTTTGCAAGATAAGACACAAGACTCTCTCCAGAACACTAGGAATATGATTGCCGCTTCCAAAGAAGTTGGTGTATCGACACTGGAAGAACTTCAGCGACAAAGAGAAGTCATCAACAACATCGACAAGGAAGCTGATAGATTGGATGACAACCTGGCAAGAGCCGAGGCGTTGATGAAACAGTTTGGAAAACGAATGGCCGGCGATAAGTTCATTCAGTGTTTTGCAGTTATCAACTCCCTGTTGTTGCTTGGAGTTATCATCTACGCAATCATGAAGAAAGGAGCGTTTGATGGAAACAGCGACGAACCTCCAAACCCAGCCAGCAGAATGCTGCGTAGCCAATGGGAAGGATAGAACATCATTCTATTTTTTTCCAACTCTTCGCTTGGTTACCATTGTGGTCAATATTGCATCATTTTATTCGATCACTAGCTAGGGACTCTAGTTGGTTTCTCCTTACAGTTAAAACATCTACTACAACATTCATCGTTTGGCTCCCGAATTTAAACGACATCTATTTTTTAAACTCTCAACTGGACTTCCTAAACTTTTAAGTTACATCTAAGCAACTTTCTTCATATCCTCATCGTCCTCGTATGCTTCAAGGGGAGGGCACGTGCACACCAAGTTCCGATCACCGTAGACATTGTCCACTCGCCCGCATGTGGGCCAAAATTTGTTGGACTTAATCCATGGGGCAGGGTAGCATGCGACTTCTCGCGAGTATGGGCGATCCCACGAATCCGACATCAAGTCATCCATAGTGTGTGGGGCATTATGCAACGGGGAGTCTTCGTACTTAATTCTTCCACTACCAATGTCATCAATTTCTTTTCGAATGGATAGCATGGCGTCGCAGAAACGATCCAGCTCTTGCAAATCTTCTGATTCAGTGGGTTCTACCATCAAAGTACCTGCCACAGGCCACGACATTGTGGGAGAGTGAAAGCCGTAATCTTGCAACCTCTTCGCCACATCCTCCTCAGTAATTCCTGTTGATGCCTTGAGCGGTCGAAGATCCAGAATGAATTCGTGAGCGCATTGGCCGTTTCTTCCGACAAACAGCACGTCGTAGGCTCCGTTCAATCGGGCAGCCATGTAGTTGGCATTCAAGATAGCTTGGCTAGTAGCCAACTTGAGCCCAGGTTCCCCTAACATTTTAATATACATCCACGAAATGGGAAGGATGGCAGCGGATCCAAAAGGGGCACCGGCCACTGCACCATCTGTCTTGGGAACGCATGCGTCACTTCCGCATAGCTTTCCAGCTGCCTCTGGATCTGACGCATGTCCCGGCAAAAATGGAGCAAGGTGCTCTGCAACACCGATAGACCCAACACCTACACATCAAATAACATCATTTTGAGAATGCAAGTAGGAATACGAAGTGTTCATGTCAAAATTTGGGCACCTACCTGGACCACCTCCTCCGTGTGGAATGCAGAAAGTCTTGTGCAAATTCAAATGGCAAACATCGGCGCCGATACGACCAGGGCTAGTGAGGCCAACCTGGGCGTTCATGTTGGCTCCATCCATGTAAACTTGTCCTCCGGCTTCATGAACTGCGTCGATGATGTCAACGATTCCTTCCTCAAACACTCCGAAAGTGGATGGGTAGGTAACCATAAAAGCAGCAAGATTGTCACGGTGCTTTTCGATCTTTGCTGTTAAATCAGCCATGTCAACATTTCCTTGCGAGTCATTCTCAACCACCACCACTTTCATTCCAGCCATGACAGCACTGGCAGGGTTTGTTCCATGAGCACTCTTGGGAATCAAACAAATGTTGCGATGTCCCTGCCCTGTTGCTTCCAGGTATTTTTTGATTACGAGAAGACCAGCATATTCTCCAGTAGCACCAGAATTTGGCTGGGCACTGACAGCGGCAAAACCCGTGATTTCGGCAAGATCCGTATTCAAATCTTGAATCATTTCGTGATATCCCTTCACTTGGTCGTGTGGTGCAAAGGGGTGGATATGACAAAATTCTGGCCAAGTGACAGGAATCATTTCGCTTGTTGCGTTAAGTTTCATTGTACAGGATCCAAGAGAAATCATGGAATGATTCAAAGCAAGATCCTTGTTTTCAAGGGACTTCAAATAGCGCAACATCTGAGTTTCGGAGTGATGCTGACGAAAGATAGGATGCTCCAAGATTTCTCCCTCACGAGCATATTTCGATTCGATCTTCGTCAGCGAGTCATCTGCGGTCACGTCAGGAGCCTCAACATTGAAAGCCTCGGATAGGAGTGCGAACAAATCATCGCGAGTAATGCCTTCTCCCATCGAAACACCAACAGTTTTGTCGTCAATTAGACGAACATTTGCTCCAATACTGACAGCTCCTGTCTGAACATCTGCTGCGGTCATTCCTTTCGAAGACACATCCACAGTGAATGTGTCGAAGAATTCGGATTCGTTGATGGTGAATCCAGCCTTGGACAATTCTCGACTCGCGACTCTTGCGAGTGCATGGACACGACCACTAATGTTCAAGAGTCCCTCAGGGCCATGATAGATGGCATAGGCAGCAGCCATGTTGGCAAGCAGGGCCTGAGCTGTGCAAATGTTGGATGTGGCTTTGTCACGTCGAATGTGTTGTTCTCGAGTTTGCATTGCCATTCGAAGACATGGCTTTCCAGAGGAATCCACTGTCACACCAATGATTCTTCCGGGCATCTTTCGACTGTACTGATCTGACGTTGCCAGGAACCCAGCATGCGGTCCACCAAAGCCCATTGGAACACCAAATCGTTGCGCTGATCCTACCGCAATATCGGCACCCCATGATGATGGAGGCGCCAACTTGGTCAAGGCCAAGAGATCTGTCGCCGCGACCACCATGGCATCTGCTGCATGAGCGCGTGCTGTGAAGGAATCGTAGCTTTCTCCCGGCGATTCCAAAGCTCCGTAGGTATTAGGATATTGTACAATGGCTCCACAGTAATCACCAGATGAGAAGTCGGCCTTGGAATGATCCCCCAAAACTATTTCGATTCCGATTGCCTCAGCTCGTGTTTCGATCAATCCGATGGTTTGTGGGTGAACATCCTGCGAGACGAAGAATTTGTTTTTCTTTCCCTTTTTCCCCTTGAGGGCAAAGCACATTTGCATTGCTTCAGAAGCGGCACTCGATTCGTCCAGCAATGAGGCGACAGCCATTGGTAAACCAGTCAAATCGACCACAAGCGTTTGAAAATTGAGCAACATTTCCAAACGACCCTGAGAGATTTCTGCTTGGTAGGGTGTGTAGGCCGTGTACCATCCTTTAAAAAATCGATTGAAGATGAACGATGAGCTGATGTGTACGTCTCACCTGCCTCACATCTTTGATAGCGACTTTCTCTTTTACTCACCGGGATTTTCCAACATGTTGCGCAAAATGACACCAGGAACTTGTGTGTCGTAATATCCTTGACCAATGTAAGATTTCATGACCTTGTTCTTATCGGCAAATTTTCGTATTTGTGCCAATGCTTCCGATTCCGACATGGGATCTTCCAACGTCAACGGCTTGTCGGCCATGATGGATTCGGGGACGGTCGATCTGACGAGTTGATCAAATGATTCAAAGCCCAGTGTTTGCAACATGGACGTCGATTCATGAAGTCTTGGACCCACTGTGGTAGAGTTTGGAAGAACGCCATGGTGATACAGTAGTAGTAGTAGCACGACGGAGAAAAAAAGATGGAACACAACAGTTGGTTAGACGCACTCTACTAGCATCTGGTGGTTCTGTCGTCAAAATCGACAAATGAAATTTCAAGATACATCTGCTCACGTAGAAGCTACGGAGGTGCTGGTATATGGCGTCAGCATGACGTCAGCTTCATGGAAGGCGATCATTGCTGCCTTAACACTTACTGTGGCGACGAGCAAAGGTGTCGGTCATGTCCAAGGCATCGGCAAGTACGACACTTGAAACATGATAGGAACGACTTCGTAGGGTTCGAAGATGTTGGATCTTGGAGGCCAACAGGCTCTTGAGGGTGGTGCTACTGCGCATCATGTTGTCAACATGAAGAATGCAAAACAATGCAGACCAACAACGCGATACAATAATTTTGGATTTTTTGTTTTCGAGAGAGGGACGTTGATGATGTCAAAATGTGATGAGTTGGGCGAACTGGCGAATAGTCGGTCGAATGCATTTTCTTGCATGACGTCATCCCAAAAGAAGGAACGTGACTGTCTTTCTTTCGTCTCCTCTGCAAAATTCTGACCATCCCCCTGAAAATGGTACAGTGTATGATACCAGGGGTACTACAAATACGTGTATCATAGGTACAACAACTCTATTATTGTGTACGAACGTCCTGATACAAAACAAATGGAAAACGAAAAGAATATTTCAAAGACGGTACTACAGTGCAACACTCATTTGGACCGGCAACAACATCGTTTTTGTTACGGCAACTCTACCATCTCACATCTCAACGACACCGTCACATCCTTATGTCGAACCTTACAAGCATGTCGTCAACACGAGATAGATCGGCATCAACGACACCGCCGTTGTCGATGCAAGAAATGGATGACAGAGACAATGTCGCTTGGATGTATTCGGCAGCGGCAGCAATGGTTCCGTTCACAGCCTTTTGTTTTGGGCATTCCAAGGGGATGACAGTCCGAGCAGTGGAAGCCGTGGCAAGATCGCCAGTGGGTGTGTACGGGTTATTGGCCTTGCCCTTCGTCACATTGGCCATGGAAAAGAGTATCTACGATACTGTCCAAGCATGGCAAGGGTTAGACCCCAATGTTCGGCCGAGCGATCGGGGGGGATTTCCATCGGGTGGAGCAGCTTTGCCGTCATTCAGTCTGATTCCAGTACAAAAGAAGACTACCAAGTCGGAAATGGAGACGTTGTAGTCCGTAAGATGTAAGGAGCTGGAAGAAGAGAGATGATTTATTTTTCAGCACAGGTGAAAAGATAAGGGTATGTTGGAACCGAAAACTACATCATGTTGAAAGATCTGTACGCAATCCGGAGGTGAACGTTGCCCGAAAATCCCATGGAATGCTGAAATGGCATTGTGTTGCGGTGGCTGTCAACTGATATTTCAAGAATTTTTCTATCCAAAACACCCTAAAATTTTCAACAGATCATGCTTTTGATAGTCTTGAGAATTTTCCAAGAATTTTTCTAGGCTCATCAAACTATCCAAAACACCCCATTTTTTTTTAAAAGATCATATATTTGGTAGTTTCATGATTTCCCAGCAGTCGAATTGAAAAAGTCCAAATTATGATTAACTGTAAATGGCCATTTGTCCAACTTCCTTTTCACGAAATTTTATTTGGAGATTGTAGCTTTGGAGATGTATGACAGCTTCGGATAGCCTTCCAACAGGTAAGAGTTGCCTTTCGCTTGAATGAGACCTTGGTTTGGACCGCGCCCACTGGGGGCACCCTCTCCGTACCCCGCATAAAGCTTGTCGACAATGTCCATACCTTCTACCACCACTCCAAATGGACTGAATCCTTGCTTGTCCAGAAAGTCGTTCCCTTGTTCTCTGGTGTTGATGAAAATCTGTGTGGTACGAGTATTGGGACCAGCTGTGGCGAAAACCACCGTGCCCCTGCTGTTCGAGACTTTGACAGGATCGTCAGGGATTGAACTCGACCTCCATTTACTCATGACGCTCGGATCGCCGTTAATACCAAATTGTGCGATAAAACCTGGCAACACGCGGAAAAACCGGCAATTGTCATAAAACCCCTGCGAAACAAGGTCCTAATGAAGAGAACGAGATATGCATTCAACGTGAGTAAAAATCCAACTCATTCTTCACACGTAGCAAAACAAGATCAAGGACGTACTTCGAATCTTGCTACCCCTCTAGGTGCCCAGTCAGGCTTCAGTTGGATCTTGAAGGTCCCTTTGCTGTCGGGATTCCCATCAAGGTTAGATACTTGGATTTCAACCACATTTCCAGAGGTGCCGCCGTTTGCTTCTTCAGCAAATACGGGTAACGGCCGTACACCAACGTTGGCAATTGCGCCCGCACCAAGGAAAAGCCGTTTCATCGTAGCAATGAATCCTCGTCGAGATCCTTCATTTTCTTCAGCATTCAAAGCAGTAAATGAAGAAGAAGCAGTAAATGAAGAAGATGACCGAGTCATACGGGTGGACTCAATTCTCTGGTGAGGATTCGATATCCCGAACGCATTCACCTCTGTCGAGGAATTGATCGTGAGACAAAGAGTCAACACCAAGACAGCGCATAAACTTTGGTTTATCATTGTGTTTATCTCTCTGGCAGTGCTGGGTCCGTGCTTGCCGCTTTTGTAAAATAATGATAATGTCTCTATTGATCGACAGAGAAGGAAACAGAATGGAAGAAAAGATTGTTTTGTAATCGTGGTGGTGATTTCCTGCCACCGATCGTGTGATGCGGTGTTCGATGATGGATATGCTTCGTCGAGCACGTCACATCTTTCATGTCGTCAGATTCAAGATCAGGTTGAAAGATGATGCCAGCTGCCGTTCCGTACGCACACCAGACGAATCGTCAGTATTCGATCGATGTTTCATTGCTTGATGATTGATTTCTCTCACCTAACCTTGAACCTACTACGGTACTCTAGCGAGCTAACTAGCCCTCGTTTCCCCGGAAGTTTCATTTTCGACAGCTACTAGATAATATTTTTCGGCAGCTAGTTATGCATTGTGATATCTATCGCTTCTTCCAAGCAATACTCGCTAGCCAACATCCAAGGCCGAAACCAGCTAATAGGAGAAGAGCCTCCATGTGTTCCTCAAAGAAGGACGGTTCATGATCATCAATGTCATCGCCAGGCGACGATCCGTCGGCAAAGCTCACTCGCTTCTTGAGAGGCTGAGGTGGAACATCGTGTGGCGATTGAGACTCAATTTCAGCTTCGTTGGAATTCATAAAAGTAACCGACCGAGGCGAACCTCCACCTTCCGACATTCCAGTGGCGTTATCCGGTGTGCTTGAACGGGGAGGCGCAAATGCTTCATTCGACGAGTTTTTCTTAGTATCTTTCGTTTCTTGTTCTCCACCACTAAACATTGCTTTGGCACGCTGCTTTTCTTTCTTCCGTATTTCTTTGATCTTTTGAGTGCACTCCGCATAAAGCTTTCGAATTTCCTTCTCTTGCGATTGAAGTTGCTTGAACATGGGATCACCTTCCTTCTTGTATGTTGAAATGGCATCCAATCCCTTTTTCATTGTCTCGATGGCGTCAGATGGCTCATATTTTTCCAGTTGTGATTTTCCTATCAGTAACAGGCTCTAGTGATGGTGAATTCAGACAACCAAGCCGAAGAATGAGCGGTAGTGTGACTGGGGGCAACAACTTGTTCATCAATTCATTCTCCATCACACACGCACACACACACACATACCTTGACTTTCCACGCTCCAAAAAGCTGCGAATCACTGATGCCATCTTTGTTCATAATCTTTAGGATCTTACTGGAATCTTTCTTCTTTTCCAGGGCATCCAAAAGTGCAAGGGCATTCATTCCATATTTGGCAGCGTGTTCCCAGTCTTTTAGCTGTAAGCAGCATGTTCCACTATTGTTGCTACATGTTACCATTACCACGACAAGATCGGCTCGTAATTCATTGGAACTATCTGGTCCATGTTGAATGTATCGAACGGCATCCACGGCCTTGGCGTACAACTGCAACGCAGCGTCGTACTCCTTGGCGATAAATTTGGAGGTAGCTTGCTGTTTCAACTCGTTAGCATGTTCCACCTTTTCAAAGACGCTCATGTCGTATATCCGGAATGGCCGTACCACTTGGATGTTTTGAGCGGCCACAAAGCATTTCACCTTCGATCGCCCCGCCAATCTCCAGGACGACAGTTGGACGACATGTGTCTGTTGCTTGTCATTTCGGATTTCGATCACTTTTCCTCGTCCCCATTGCGTCAGAACGTCACTGCCAACGGTTGAAGGAATAGAAGGAAAGCTTTGAGTGCTATAGAGCATGTGTGGCTTGGTGAAGGATTTTGTTGCCGTTTCGTCGAAGGGTTGCGTCCAATCTGTCAGCTCGATTTCTTTTGTTGTTTCTCCTGTCGTAACGTTGTATCTTGTTCGTATCACGACTCCTCTCCCAAAAGGCGTTTCCACCAGAGCCTGGTCCTTGTCTTCCGGAACATAACCGGTTCCAAATTGTTTCGAGAAATCTAACTTTGAGGCCATCCTTGAGTGTATGCAACCAAAAAAATAGGATTAAAATAGTCGGTGCAGGGGAAATGTCCTGTCGTGAGCCAGGGCGAATAATTAGTTCTTTGGTGACTTGTACTACGAGTAGAAAACAGCTGGACCGATCGACTGATTTACGACAGACACGAGCGTCGTTTCGTCCTGTTATGTGCGTAGAGCTACGTTGATGCGTGATGAGAGAGCAGTTATCTCGGCTTCCCACGTAAAATATGCTACAAGATGGCCTCTTTGTTGCAGGGAGGGCGATGAAGGCGATCTTTCGACAGTTTTTCGATTCGACTTCACTGCCATGTGATACATCAGTCAGTTCCCATTCGACGATGACGATTGATTGGTTGGCGCGGAAATCCTTTCGACGATCGAGGCATTTGAACATACTGTCATACATAAGAAGAATACTTTCGGATGCTGACGTAATACTCGGAGTAGTAATATCGTAGTCTAATTATAGTGGACCAAAAGGGTTGATCTACTACTCAGAGTAGGATCTAGGTAGATAGACCACTTCACCTCTAGGGCTCAGGTTCTAGTAGATCTACCGGTAGTTTTGCGGACATACCAACTACAGAACTACGTAGCTGCCACCAATTCCAACGTGGTGGAAGAAGTTGGTTCACCCGTTCGGCCAGTAAAGGCAGACGAACAGATGGGCCAAGCGGCGGGACGTTCTGGAATGATGGTGGGTTTCTCCAGAAGAGGAGGAAATGAAATGATCAATTGGGGGCTTCCTCCGTTAGATACTGGATCAAGGCGCAGGAATTTTGACAGAGTTACAAAACGGGCTTGGATTCTTTTCCATGGCCAGGCGTCCACCATCCCCTCGAGTATCAATTGCCGTTGTACACCGAAAGTAGTAGTATTGCTCTATAGCCTACGTTTGGAAAGGCCACCCGGCAAGCGAATCGAACCAAAGGGAGGCTGTCAATACGAGCATTACAGGAAAAACTATTCAATTAAAAAGTCGGTCGACGATCTAAGGACTGGTAAGAACTGACTGCAGCTCACTTCAAGACATGCACCAGCTAGATCCGCTGGTTGCAAGAGAGGAATCAAGTCGTTGTTGGAAAGTCATTTGCGCGGTGTTTCGTGTTCCTTTTCTTTACTGTTAATGTGGCGTCTGAAAACGACGCCCTGGCCGAAGGATGCGCAAGTAAGGAACGCCTCCTCTAGCGAGTCATAGAATGGTCTAAAAACCAAAAAAGAACGGCTGTCAATTCATCTCCCCACCCTAGCTCAGTTAAAGTCCTAGGACAAAGAAGAATGTGCGCAAGAAAAATAATTCTTCTCGAGAGTATTTTTATCGATGAGAAGAGAAAGTCTGCAAGAAGTTTTGTAGTCTTGGGCATAGTACGGCGCCTTTGCATCCTCTGGCAATTGCAAATTTGATAAACAAAGAGCTGCTTTAATTTGAGAAGTCATCGTCATAGTGCTGAAAGTGGAGACAACTTCCGGGTATCGGTCTTTTCCATGATTGTTTTGCCTTTTTCCATTCACTTTTCTGCCCAAAGTATAGTTTCACGCTTCACAAACAATGGAAACTGTAATAAGTTATGGGGTCTTGTTTTTTTTGTTTTACTTGAAGAATGGTCTACTTCAGAGTATGACGTTAGGTAGAGTACCCTCACACGTATGATACATAGCAGTAGTAGTAGTTGAGCCCACCTTGATTCCACAGGTCAGGCAATGTCTGTCATCCATCATCACCATCAATCCCACAATCTGATTATTATTTAGTTTACCGGAGCTTCCACAGTCAATGCAACAATGCAATCACAACACTACGAGGACCAACAACAAAAACAACGACAACTCGACAATATCACAAACTCGTGCTACAGGATGGAAGTCTACCGAAGGAAAACTTCGTTTGCGGTTGTCTTGTTGGTACCGCTGTTTGTGTTTTGTTGCTGCGATGTACGTTCAAGATCTTCATCTACCTGTTGCTTGGTTTCTGCCTTTTCCGCTGGTGGGTTTGGATCTGGAAAAAGCCAACAAACACCCAAAAGCAAAAAGAACGGATCAAGGAAACGAAAACGAACTGGATTGTCGGATTTGCCGTCCAACACAAAGATGGTAATTCCATCGACAAAAACACCCAGTTCCCATACTTCTGATGGCGGACAACCGAAGCTGGACAAATGGGGGCTACCCGTAGCGACCCTCGATGATATCTTTCCTCCATTACCACCAGGTACAGAACTGATACCAATCGATCCGTCCAAGGACTCTTATTCATTGTCCGAAATCCAACGTTGCTTGTCAGATCACATCTCGATTGATTTGTCGCGGTTCTTTGACGAAAATGCCAATGGAAAAATCCCAAATCAGGATGGATCTACCATGAAGATACGATTGCTACATCAATCTCCTCCTGTCCTAGCCGTGGAAAACTTTTTGACTGAGGCCGAGTGTCAAGAAATTCAGTCGCAATCCACTAGCACTCGGGCGCATCAAGTCGATTCGGCAACTTTTCGTGGGTCTCTTTCGACACGGACGTCTACCTCTTGGTTCTGTCATTACTCGGATGTTCCGGTTCTACTAGCAAAAGCGCACTATCTACTCGATATTCCATTGGAGACCATGGAAGAGCCACAAATTGTACGATACGGACGAGGTCAAGAGTTTTCATGGCATTACGACGAAGTACCGTCATCTCAACTCGACAACGGTGGACAACGATTGGCCACCTTGCTGGTTTACTTGACATCTGTACCAGAAAACAAGGGTGGAGGGACAACGTTTCGAGACTTGCGAAGGCACGAAAACAACCATTCTTCTTCCGCCTCTACCGAACTTGTCATGCAACCTCAACAAGGAAGCGCACTCTTATTCTTTCCGGCGTTTGCCGATGGTCGACCAGACGATCGGACGCTTCACAAGAGCCATGTGATGGACGGGACCGATCCAAAATGGATTGTCCAAATGTGGGTACATCAGTATCCCTACAACCCTGTGCTACCAGCGGGGAATTCACACGAAGCGGCACGAACCGTCATGGAGGAAATGAGCAGGAAGCTCGGCTATTCCTAACAAACGATCTAATTAACTGTAAGGGAATGAATTCCCCAAACAAGGTTGCAGAGGACCTATTAGTCACAGAATGTTGTAATTTTCTGGCTGTATGTCCGATGGCTGATCGTACACGTGTATCAAAGGTTGTTTTAAGAGTGGTGACCAATTCTCACCGCTATCTCGGGCGACCAGGCACTCCCAATAAACCTCGCATATGTCCTAATTTTCAAATTTAACATTTTACACCAAAGATTTGTTGAGCAGGGTAGAGTAAACTATTCTTTCTGTTGTCGTGTTTTCAACTGGCCAAGTCGGTTGGAGACTTTTGAGATTTCGTCTTGGGATGGGAAAAATCTTCATTTTACCAACCAAGATTTGTCGAAAAGCATAGATGTTTGTTACATCCCACTTAGGAATTCCTTCCCCAAACTATTTAATTTGTTGACGGCCATGATCGTTGAAACAGCAGCTTTAAATTTTCTCTTTGCATTGAATTTCTTGAACTCTTTCAAATTCTTGTCCAAGCCCTTCTTCGCAAGGGATGCGTCGTCACCTTGGATCCAAGAGTTTTCAAGCGCTTGTACAGCGTCCAATCGTTTGCTTGCCTTGACTGTCAGAAGAGAAGAGATCAATTCCTTGGCTTCTGTGGAGACTGTGCCCCAATATTCTTCGTGAAACTCGTACTCGCCTCGCCTGATCTTTCGGAACAGATCCCGCTGTGTATTTTCAATGAACGGAGGATAGCCACCCAGCAATATGTATAGAATGACTCCCACAGACCACATGTCAGCTCTTTCATCATACGGTGTTCCTTCTAGAATTTCAGGAGCAACATAACCTGGTGTCCCACATTGAGTTGTGAGAGAGTTATGTTCGTACACCTTCTTGGCAAAGCCGAAATCGGCAATTTTCACAGCCGAATCATCATCTTTGCTCACGAGCAAAAGATTTTCTGGCTTTAGATCTCTGTGAGCAACGTGGTTCTGGTGCATGTACCCAACAGCTTCTAAAAGGATCTTACACGTGTCGCGAGCCTCCTTTTCGTTGTAATAGGCTTTGGCGACGATCCGATCGAATAGTTCTCCTCCACTCATCTGTTCCATCACTAGATAATAAGTTGAAGGTTCAGTAAAGAAGTCATAAAGCCTGATAATGTGATCATTCTTCATCTCTTTGAGAATGTCAACTTCATCCAAGAGAGCAGCCTCATCCTCTTCCGTGAGTTTCTTGCGATTGACACATTTGACAGCATATGAAACGTCCCGATTTGATCGATGGTATCCTTCTCTTACGGTAGAAAAGGCTCCAGTTCCCAGCTGCTCAATGAGACATCATGTGTGAGACCACCGTCATAGACATGTACGAGTAAATACGCTTGATAAGCAAACAATGGGTAAAAGCATACTCACCACTCCCTTTAATCGATACAATTCATCAAATCGTTTTCCGCTCTTGGAGCTTGGAGAGGGCGTTCCAACCTTGTGTCGAGTGGTCGTAGTTGACGCCATGATTCTGCAGCCACCAAAACGTGTCGATCAATCAAAGATATTCAAAAAGTGCTGGTGCAGAACTCGCGTAGATCTTTCCTGATATTATATTGAGTACTGCCTAGCGATCAAAAGTTCGCTTCTTCTTGTTACTTTCTCTTGCGTCTTGCGGCAGAGACTGTGCAACTGACTGTGAAGATTTTTTCCTTGTTGCGAACACGAAAATGATTCTGAGAGAGACAGAGAGACGGGATGGTCAGGGACGGAATCTCTGTATCCACTGTGCGTAGTAAAGACGTAGGAACTAAATCCTTTGGTTGGTTGTTTTGGCCTTCTAACGTTGCGATCGATCATCAATCTATCAAGTGGTGGGATGATCGTTGTGGTGTCTCCATAAATGTGACAATGATTTTTCGCGGCTCGTTTTGTTGATCAAGATGACTCTCTGTATGATAGTGGTTCGTAGATGACTGACTCAAACTCTCAATAAAGGTTAAGTATAACGGTAGAAGGGAGGGGCGCGAGCTAGTACAGCTATTCCTCACTTCTCTTGAGGCGGTACGTCAGTTTTGTGTTGACGTCTTCAACCCAATGATATCTTTCCAATTTGCCTGCTTTTTAACGTTTAGCCATGCTTTAGGAGTAGATGTTTTGTCGCTGTAGACCGTGGCAACGATCCAAACGAACGTTTTTTAATGATGTTTTATGTCTCATAATTTCAAAAGCTTCAAATGAAAATCGTTAATCGATCCAAATGATATATTTTACCAGCTTATTTCGGATATAAAATCTTACCCGGGAACTCAGGTCGTTCTATCCCAAGCCCGCCACATCGTTGTGGCATGACATCCGCACGTATGGCCTACGATCGATCCTGCCCTCGTCACAAAACATCAACCTCCATCATTCATCGTCGCTACATACCGGACAAACGCCAACAGTCATCGGCTAACAGCTAGTAGAAGTAGTGTTGGTAGTCCCTTCTTGTTTCTCATTAGACCTTATTTATGGAGCAAGTCATCATTGTGAGGAACAAAGACAGCAACTTTACACATCATCACAGCCATCAAATTGTGGATTCTTTGTTGAGAAATGGCGTCGTATCCGGGGCATGGAGGACAGGAAATGGACGAGAGTCTAGAAGAAATGTGGACAGCGTCTACTCGGGGCATACAAGAAATAGACCCTGGTAAGGCTAATAAAATCAGACATTGTTTCGTGGGATGCATGCGGTAACCCAGAGCGCTTCTGAACATTTGATCTTCCACAACTTTTGTTCATTGTAGGTGTTGAAAACTGGAAGATCCAGTCTCTCCCCCTTGCCAGAATTAAGAAGATCATGAAAAGTGAAGAATTCGTACTCCAAGAGCTAGAAAAGGACCGTCTACAAAAGCTGGCAGAAGAAGAGGGCATAGACATAGATACGGAGAAACCCACCATAAAATTCATGATATCAGGGGAAGCGCCGGTGCTGATGAGTAAAGCCTGTGAGTTGCTAATAAAGGATCTATCATTTCGAGCGTGGAGACATACAGAAAGAAACCGAAGAAGAACACTACAAAGACAGGACTTGCATGCTGCAGTGGGAGAGAGTGAAGTTTACGATTTCCTTATAGACATTGTTCCTAGAGTTACGTCGACAACGACGCAAAAGGTTCACCATTCTCCTCCTCCATCGCATGCTGTCCCTTCTGCTATGGGGTTAGGAGGTGCGGGCCATACCGGGATGGCTCCGCCAGGTATACCTCACGGGATGATGCAGATGCAAAGCGGACTTCAGACGGGACTTACGGTGGCCAACTCGATGCCACAAGGGATGGTTGCAACGGGACAAGAGGAGAGCAACGCTGGGATGATGCAAGCTATGCAAACACACCAGCTGGCTCAGCCAACTCGGCAACAAGCATACCAGTATGATTCCAAACAGCATTCAGCATCCACACAATCGCATCACATTCCACAGCACATGCAACAACTTCATCATGAGCATCAGCAAGTGCAGCATCAAAATGCAATAGAGGGGACTTCCGCAATGGCGCAGCAGCCTACTGGGCAATCCGGGCAACTTCCTCCCGGGTCAGCTGAATTTTGGCATCAATAGTTTAGTACCGCGCCAGCCATCGCGGCAGCACACACAAGGAAAAAATCTGTTTTCCCCCCCTACTGCTACTTCAGGAAGAAAAGCCTATTACGGCGCTAATTCCATGAGAAAAAGGGCCAAGGCTTGCACGTTATGGTTGAAACGCTACAATCAAATACTACTATTACAATACATTTAAAGGGGAGATGTTCACCAAGATTGGAATTGATACTTTGTGTTGCTCATTTCTCTTTCCCTTTGGAGCGTTAAGTCGTAGTCCATTTTAGGAAAAAAAGGTCCCAGAAAAGGTTCGGAATCACTTTTTTTAAGACCGGGCTTTCTTGGATCAGCCACAGGACTTGAGTTGAAGGGCAGACAACCATGAGCCAGCATCAAGAGAAATACTGCCTGGTTCAAAAGTCGCAACAGAGAATCAACGTTAAAGCATGTGTGATCGAATCGTTGGTCTTGCCGTGCCGTAACCAATAGAATAGTGGTTTCGAATTTTTGAACATGGGAGTTCATCCCTCACCCAGAGAAAAAGTCGTTTAGAAGATTTTGGACGTTCCGTATTCTCACTGTTTCCATAGAGCCGCTGGCTGCTAAAATCTCATGTGGGCTCTTGTTAAACTGCTGAGGAGGGGTACCTTCTGGCACGTCTCTCGGCGGTGTCCCCTGCCTTTCACTGGAGTTGATAGTGTTGTGTAGGCGATTGGCTCGTATTGATTGCCCTCCACCAGCATCTCGTTGGTTATCATACTGATTGAAGCAAACATGGGTCAAAAATGCGAAACTATATGTGAGAAAATTTATGAAGCATACGCCAATCGAAACAACAATATCATAAATATATACATATTCACTGTCAACGGCAGAATTGTGTTGAAATCACGTACCTTTCGCTGGAGCATCCTATGAATATCTTGATCCTTTCGGTTAACTTGGTCAAGAAGTTTGGCGTTCTTTTCTTTTTCTTTTTCCACCTCTGCTTTCAATTGATCTCTATCTTCTTGTAATCCTCGAAATTTCATGGCCCATTCTCTTTCCCTTTGTTCCAATGTTGATTCCAACTGTGCCTTTCCTCTCGATTCTACCTCCAAACGCAGCTCGAGGTCTCCATGAATACGCTCCAATTCCTGCAACCGCCGGCTTTGATTTTCAACGATTCGTTGGTATGTTTTGAGTCCTTGCACTTCTTCTGTCACCAAGCGTTCGAACAGGGGAGTTGGTTGTGACGATAATGTCGAGTGTCGATTGGATGCTGATGCATTTCCGTGATATTGTTGTTGTTGTTGTTGCTGCTGCTGTTGATACTGTTGTTGTGTGGAGGAGGTATTCATCATCATGGGCCTACCGGCAGATTGGTTGGATCGGCGGGGCAGAGATGTTTGTCTTTGAACATTGTTGGCAGGATTTCGTGGATCTCCATTGGTAACAGAGGCGCCGGGATTGGTATGTGAATGGGAGGGTTGAGTTGCAGATTTGTTGACGTCCTTTTCGACTTGCTGTTTTTCTTGAGACGGAGGCATGGTTGTATCTGCAATAGTTTTCTTTAGAGAACACCTCCGGAGATGGAGCGTTCACTAGAAAGGCGATTTGTCCCAAAAAAACACACTCACACACCAACACTGCAAAAACAGACACTATCAAGAAGACGAGCGAAGTCTGTACTCAGGACAGTGAAGCGAAATTCTACCGACTCTTTATTTTTTGTCGCTTTGAAAGAAGGTATCTTCATTCCCTCCGATCTGCTTGTGCTTAAACTCCCCTGTCCGTGAGGTATGTGATTTTGTACTTGCCGGCCCCAAACAACAATACCGCTTACAGGTTACACTAAATTGCTGTCAAGAGATGCACTTTAGGAGCAGCATGTGATAATAAGAGTGTGTCCACCAGTAGAATTCCATCCAGCAAAGATCGGTAAATTTGGCAAGATGAAATTTCAATCAGCGATGGATGCAAAGCAACAACAGAGAAGCGAAGAGAAGGATCGAGGAGCGGGAAGGAGGGATCTGCATGATCTTGGAGTACAGGACATGGCACTACGATAACATGGCATCGTCACGATCTCCCCTTTTCGCGGCAACAACGCAATAAACTTCACCAAAGATCCACACCACCAACATAAACGCGCGGAAGAATGAGGCGAAGGACAATAACTCGAAACCATCCATAAGTATGAACAACGCTGGCTCAAAAAGACGTTAAAGAGGAAAAAAGCAAGGCGACCCGTCACATTTCCGCATGAAACCGTCAGCTACAAAAATGAACGATTGATCGGATTTTCATGAGAGGAGATTGACTGCGAAGATAATCGGGGTACGTTGCTTCTATTGTCGCATCTATAACGGAACTTCACTACGATGAATCACCTCTCCTTGTAAGAAGATAACCACTTCTTTCATACTTTGTTTTGTAATTATAAAGCTGTTCTACCCACAAGCCCACTACGTCGTAATAGTAAAATGAAAGTCTGTTCGATCCACTGCCCTCTCCTTTCATTCAGTTTGGCAGTGTTGTATGCTTTCGCTGCCGATGCTCAACAAGCACCATTACTTACCCAAGAGGAATTGTGCCCAGATTATAAAGAGATAGATCCACTAAAACCGTGTCAGACCATTCAATCCTACGGCGAATTGAAAGAACTCATTGAACAATCACCAGAGGGGGCATCCATCGACGTATGCCCTTTCTTTCTACAAAAAGTGTTGTCTGTCGACCCCATTTTCGTTAGGAAGAGTGTCCAAGTGACATGTGTCCGAAAAACAGCAGACGATTTCTGTGTCATCAACGGTATGGGGCACCATCTATGGATTGATACTGCCGAGGATACCCGATGGCAAGGAATGTCGTTCCGAGCGTCAAATGAGCATGCAGTATACATCGCTGGAGATGTGGAGAATGCCGAAACTGCCTCACATACTTTTTGTCAGACCAGTTTCATCAAAAACGTGCGATTTCAGGATACACGAGGCGGAGCTTTCATGGCTGAACCGTCGTCCGGAACCGTTAACATTGTACAGTGCCTCTTCTCCGAAAACTTTTCCTCTACCTTCGGAGCGGCCATATATTCCCGAACCAATCAACTGAACGTAATCAACTCCATCTTCGTCAGAAATAGAGCAAATGGGTACGGTGGAGCCATTTTTACCGCAACTGGTGCGAATCTCATGATCCGAGACACAGCTTTTATTGGTAACAATGGAAGAGAATCACATGACATTGTTTACAACCCGAGTGAGTCTATGTTCTATTTGTGTCTGCACTCCGCACCAAAGATTACGTTCGAGAGGCCTTCTCACATCTCTTGCCCGTTTGTCTCGCAGTGGCCGGAACTGAGACCTTTGTAGATGGTGCTGGAAATACCATGAATAACGGTGATTGTCGAGGAGTTTTTGATCTCAGCCTTGGGACTTGTATTCTCTTCGTGGCATCAACACCCCAACCTACCACACCACCAACTCAAAATCCCAGTCAACAGGCAACAGAAGCTCTGCCCGTATCTCCTACCGAAACACCAACGGCGACAGCAACCTCAACGGTTACAACGAGTCATACAACTTTTTCTCCCTCCAAGACGCCCACTTCACAACCAACCTCTCTCCCTCCCTCCAAGACGCCCACTTCACAACCAACCTTACCTCTTTCGAAACATCCTACATTTCCTCCAACGGGGTCTAACATCTCGTCGGATAGTGCTCCTCCTACCACCAGACCTACAGTGGCCCTGAATTCTCCTCAACCAACACAAATGGTTGCAAATGGGAACGTTTCGATGAATGAACCATCTTTGAATCCTTCTGCCCTTTTAGGTAGTCAAGGGACTGAAAGCCCGGGACCATCCCACACCGACAACTCTGGACCACCTTCAAAAATCCCAACGCCTTATCCCATCACCGCTTCGCCAATTGGTCACCATCCTCCGTTGGATCCATCTATGAAACCAAGCAACCATGTCTACCTTGGAGAAGCTGAGGAAAATGAAAAGGGCATTCATTCAATGTGCTACTTTGATCTCTTTGAGGGAGAGTGCATCAAGGTAGAGTCCTTTCAAGACTTTTACGTGGCAATAACGCAACTTGATGGCGATATTGTGTTCTGCGGTGGCTTTCAGATTAGAAAGCCTGGCACTGCACCTCTAAGAATCACCGCAGAAACTGATATTCGGTGTCTGGAAACATGTACAATCTTTGGTTTTGGTCCATTCATCCAGGTGGGTGGGCCCACGTCCAAAGTTCGCTTCTCGAACATGAAATTTATGATGGCAGAGTCGGATACAGCGGTGCAAGTCTCTACAACAACCTCCCTTTCACAGACAACCTTCTGTGACATTGAATTTGAAGGAAACAACGTTCGTTCGGGACGAAACGGAGGAGCTCTAAGTGTAGATGAGGGAAGTGGTGTAGTAAACGTTGTTCGAACAACTTTCACAAATAATTCTGCATCAAAAGGAGGAGCCATCTACAGTCACGGCTTTGCAATGAACGTGGTTGAATCGAGATTTGTTGACAACAAAGCATATGATGTCGGGAACGCCATCTATATTGGAGAAGAGAGCCAGATCACTATCAATTCCTCCATTTTCCTCCTCAACACTATTGTCGGTATCAGCGACGTTGCAAATCCCCAAGATGTTGCGATTGCCGTTGAGCCAAGCAAAACCATCCGAAGTGGTCCTCGCAGAGGAGCATCCATTGATGCTGGAAACAATCGTGTCATAATGAGTGGCGTCTGCAACGGATTTTTTAATCTCTGGGATTCGGTTTGCCTAGAATTTGCACCAATGCATATTTGATTCTATAACATCTCCATCACAACGTCAGGTTTTCGATTTTCATGGTGTTTTTGTAGTACTAGATGATATTGGAAAGAGATACCGTTATTTTTTCCACCTGAACAACATTCAACAGTGCGGTAAATACCAATCAGCTCTTCGTGTTGTGCGAGAGAAGTACGGACTTATCCTCTGTCGGTATGCACTTTTTCTGATGCTTCGTTGATCGTTTCCTTATCCTTTCGTTCATAAAAGACACTCTGTCCGTTGCGTTTTTGTCTCGCCGCTGAATCCTTCCCATCCTTCCGAACCCGAAAGCTCTTTTGTAGTTTCTTCCCCTCCATTGAAAAGGGCAGCGGCAATGCGTCCTGCTCCGCCGAATTCCCCATATGTTGATGAATGATGGCTCGTCGCTGCAAGGCAAATATCCACATGATGTTTCTAATTTTCTCCCTTCTCTCCTTGTCCCATCCAAGTGCCGCACTCATCTCGATGGCAGCAAAGTAGATTGCTTCCATTGTTGACAGCATTCCATCCCCACCGTTGTGCCACCTCCAAAATTGACTGACTTTGGGAGGATACTCCAAATGGACGGCAGGTAACATTGAAAGGGATGGATCAAGTTGGACGATTCCCGATCTTGTCCACTTGATGTCCAAGATGACCAATCGTTTGATTTTGTTGGCTACTGAAGATAAAGGTACGGAATTCTTGGAGGGAAAAAGGACAAATGTGCTTGACATTGAAGTTAACTCCTCCGGGTAGGTCGGAACTGGGTCGCCCTTATTTAGATCAAATAATCTTGTTTCTGTCCACCATGGGCATTCTTTTCCATCAGATTGAATGTCCCGATGGATTTCTTTGTCAATTTGTGTCATCATTTGACGGATTACCATCATTTGGACTCCCGAAGATGAGTTTCGCCTCTCTTTTCGACCCAAAATTATGTCCATAACAAATGGAAGCTCTATGCTATCCCCTTCCGGAATGTCAAGCGGGCATTCCGCGGTAGGAACCAACAACTTGTAGCATTCTGGGCAATATAGGGATCGAGACGTGTTGCAGCAAAACGACCTTTTTTCAATGGAAGGCGCGAGCGGTAAAGACGCAACCTCATCCAGGTAAGCAGTGAACTGTTTCTCTTCTTCTGATAGGACCTCCTTAATAAGATTATTTTTATCTGTCTCTGTCATTTTCTGTACGACAGTATGTAGTGAGATTTTTTGTGCTCCAAACGGGTCAGGATGACGCTAGTACCGTAGCACCGCCAAAAGCATTACCAACCATGAGCATGAGGACGCCACCACTACCAACAAGGAACTCCCAATTATCGATAGAGCGAAGAGAATGATGGCGACAACACCACTATGAACGAGCTTGTCCCAAGCACTAGTAGCGACGACTTCACAGTTACTAAAAGTACTGGTACTCGGAGTAGTAATAATAATGCGACAGTATGAATGGAAATGGTTCCGGACGAGCCAACTTGTCAATCTGACAACCTATGGTAGTACAATACTAACATTAAGTCGTGTCTATGATACAGACTGAAGACGTAGAGGGGGTGGGCACTGGGCACTGGGTACTACTAGCAAGGGTACCCCTACCTACCGGTAATAGTAGTAGTAGAGCTGCTCACGGTAGTATTTTGGAATTCACAGTTATTTATACAAGTAAAATATTATTATTATTGGCAGTGTCGAAGCGTGATCTGATCAGAAGATTTTTCAAAGATACCCACTTCCGTCATCCACCAACATCATAACAGCATCGGCTGATGATTTTCCTTTTCCCACCACGACAACATCGTGTGAATCACCATTCTCGACCGACTGACGGGTCAATCTTGTTTTCATCTCCCGAGTTACGATTGCACTAAGATTATAGTGGATGGCTGACTGTTGCTCTCACTCTATTTATTACCTGGAATATAAAACAAAAAATTGCACACAGCCACAAAGGTTTTCAGACTCTAATACTTCGTCCAACTGTCGTCTAGCTAGTATGCCATTCCATCCTATTTGGTTCATTGTCATTTCCGCGACGGCATACTCCATTAGTCTGCCCTGTTCGGATGCATTTACGCCACATCCACAAACACTCCAAGAATCAAAAAGAGCTGTTATTTTGGTTCACCAGTCTCAGTTGAAATCAAGTGACGAATTAGCGGCAGGCGCGGAATCTTCATCCCTTCGAGAACAAGCGAAAGGTCTCAAGGCCAGAGCAGAACGTCTGCGACAAGAAATAATCGACCAGCAACAGATAGCTCGACAAACACCACCATCGACGACATTCGATGAAGACCTGCAGGTGTCCAACGCAGTTCGATCCACAACACATACTGCCGTGAACTCCATGCCATTGCCCTGGTCACTCGAGAGCAACGAGGAAGACGAAGGAGAGAAATATAGACTGTACGTCGATATTGGCAGAGAGGAAGGGACATGGATGGATGCCCGATGGGGGGCTTCCGGAAAGAGAATTCCGTTTACATTGGATGTCAAGTTGCTTTCGAACCAACTGGCCGATGCGGAAACAGCGGCTAAAATGGTCAAGGACAACAACATGGGAAAGAGCTCCAAGGTATATGATTTGAAAACAGCACCTTTTGCCAGATTGCGAGATGGGTTTGATCGAATGCAATGTTATGGAGGAGCATATCGTATTGACTTGGGAAATAATGGGCAATACACCATTCGGATGATGGTGAAAGTGGAAGGAACCAAAGCTGATCAAAACTACATGTACGGAGATGTTTCGATCCCAAAGGGATATCTTTATTTTTCATTACCATGCTTTGGAGGACGGATCAATCAACTTTCCAGCAAGGAAGGGCCTGTCACCGTTCGACAGGTAGGATGGCATACGGGATGGCGACGAGACGAAAGCAGAATTGTTGGCTTCTTTCAAACCAAACCGATTGCCATTGCGAGACGAAAAGATTCCTATTGATGAAGATAGGACAGCGACCCTGGCTGACATCAAGCAAAATAACTACTAAGTATTTTAGGACACCCCCTACACACGAGACATTAAATCAGATTCCAGCGACTGCTTGTAGGTTAATCCCTTGGAACTCTTTCCTTTTTTTTCTTTGCTTTGCAAGAACACGGCACTTGTGGTTGAAAATTCGTTGGATAATATTCTTGCACTTCTTCGTCAAACAAATATCGGTTTGGCATTCGAGTTGCTGGCACTTTCGATTAAAGATCCTTTGGAACGGATTCTTGCACTTCCTAACCAAAGTCGAGTCGACTTGCTCCACTTCCTTTGAGAGCACTTCCTTGGTTTCTTCGATGTCGGTAGAATTGGCTACAGTATCAGAATCTTTTTCACCCATCGTCTCTTCCCCTGACTTTCCTTGAACAGCGTCGTCGGTGTCGTCATCTTCGGTAGAACAAGTAACATCGACATCGTGAATAATTTCGAAAACGTCCTCCACTGCTTTCCCGTCCGAGAGAGGCTTTTCTTCATCAGTTAGAATATCAGTCTCCTTCTCCAAATAGTCCAAGTCTTCATCCAGAAATTGATCAGAAGCAATTATTTCCAACGAGCCTTCTGGGTCTTCTGTTGTGATATTCGTTTCGACATTCGCTCGCTTTGCTTCGGGTTGGTGCGCATACCAACAATATCCACCAACCAAGGCGATCCCCAACACCAAAGCTGCCATTTTTCGACGACGTTTCTTTTGCAGACGTTTCTTTTGTGCTCGAAAGGCCGCCACACGAGATGTGGTAGCGGCGGCACTACCCGCGTATCCGTCGTCGTAGTCCCCGTCGTCGTCCATGTCATACTGCTGATGGACACCCGACGATGTTGTAGTGGCAGTAGTGTTGGGCGATAGTTTGCTATAATCGACCAATGGAACGTAGTCATCGTCGCCTTGAGACGCAGACGCCACCTTTTCCCATTTGGCATCCGGGGGTGTTTCGGTAAAGTCGGGAATCTTGGTGGACAAGGGCAGGGTCTTCATTTCTACTGTTGGCACTGCTGCTGACTCCAAGAGTTCCGTGGTCGAATTTGTGGATAGTATTTTTGAAAGAGGCTTTGCAGTGGGCATGCATGGTTCTTCCTGAATGGGGTCGGTCGAAGAGGCGTAGCTTGGCAGGCGAAGTGACGGGGTGACAACGGGCGACCGCAACGAGTTGGATCCTACCGACGAGACATCGTCGTAATTGCTAACAATGTCCAACAAATACACCGAGGTGGGAGCGTTGGGACTGACTTTGGGCGGTTCGACTTTGTCGGCAGGAGGTGGAGAATGTACCGACGCCTCTGGAGTCGATGCCATGCCGCCCGCCCGCATCTTGTCCAAGAGTGTTTCCGATTGTTTGAGGAGTTCTTCCAGCTCAGTATCGTTGTCCGACGAGGGATCGTCCATCTTCTGGTTGTTATTGTTGCTGTTGGTAACATCGGCCAGTGCCGGATCGGAAAGGTCGCTTCCAGCCTCAGTGCTGATGGCAACACTGGCCTCGCTGCTATTTCGACGAGACATTTTGTGGGCCAATTCTTCCGCTTTCTTCAGCATCTTTTCTAGTATGTCGTCATCAATCTCTTCGTCCGACGAGTCCGGGTGAGAAAAGGTCTCCGGTGCTGATGTTGCCGTCGCCATGGTCACAAGCACACAGCGACGCTTTGTCCAGATAGCAAAAGACAATTAAAAACTCCTCCTTCAAACTCTTGGATGAATGTTGCTGCTATTGCTGCTGTTAGTGAAGCCGTAGTACTACGTAAGTAACAATGTCTATGTGTACTTGGATGTTTTGACTGAAAAATCATGGAGAAAAAGAAATTTTTACCGTCGCCCTTTTTGTCGATGATCTGTACGACGTAGTGCTACCGACTGTATCCTACAACAACCATGTGTCTTGATCCCATCTCTACAAGGCTTCAAGTTGTTGTTGCTCCTCATACATACCGTACGCGGGTGTTTGTATAAAAATGAACTGATGACTTCGTCATTCGAAGAATGGACACTTTTTTGGTCATGGTACGACGTTGTTGATTATTTCGAAATCGACAAAAAATTTAGACATCAGTCGTTGGCCGGTCCGTTGAGTTCTAACATTAGGGTTAATGATGAACGACCTGATTGGGCATTCGAACCACGTGTGTTTTCTTTCGAACATTCTCGATCCATCCATCCAACAAGTTTCATTGGCTGGATTTATTCTGCCCATCAAAAGTTCCTTTCCTTTTGTTCTGCTTCTCATGCTTGACATCATCATCACCCCTCTGATGAGAAAGTGAACCTACGTAATACACTTTTGGCAGTAGTTGGTATCGGTGGATGACCTGATGACCTTCACACCATGACGACGACACAATTCTTGAACTTCATCCTAACAAAACACAAACACACGCACTACTCTTGTAACAATGAATCGGTTTTCTGCTACCAAAGCGGCCTTGTTTGCTGTCTGGTTGATTCTTCCTAGAGATGTAAGGTCTCTCCAGATTGTCAACAACAACAAGAAAAATGCCAATCACCGTCTACTTTCTCCAACTATCAAACCTGCCACCACCACCAGTAGCAGCAGCAGCACCAGCAGTAGTCGACATCTATCATCAGTATCGACATCTGTGGCAACTTCCACAACCACGGTAGCGGAAACCTACACTGATGAAGAAAAAGAAAACGTGGCGAACACTGTCAATGCACTGACACTCACAGCATCCAATGTTCAGAGACGAACTCTCTCCCGGCTGTCGATGTCGGAACCCGAAATATGGAAATTGGCTCTAGCCGGCAGTTTGGCCACGTTGGTGTCGGATGTGACCATGCATCCACTGGATTGCATCAAGACCTTGCAGCAAACAGAATAAGGCATCGGCTTGTCCATTGTGGCGGCTGCTCACTTTATTTACCACACTATGGGTGGTCTCACAGGCTTCAGCCGAGGCTTTTTGACGTGGGGAGTCTGCGACGCACTCGGAGGGGCCCTCAAATTCAGCACCTATGAAGGATTGAAACGGCAACTGCTACAAGAAATGGCGTCTCATATTTCCAAGGAGGAGCAGGAAGCTGGCAAAGGCAGCACAGCCGCGTCCAGTGATGCAGTGTCACTGAGAAATCATATCATTTTCGCCTTGGCGGCTGTTTCGTTTTTGGCCTCCTCGGTAATTACAGTGCCAGGGGAACTTCTCAAGCAACACTTGCAAATGGGGCATTATCCAGGATGTTTTGAAGCGGTATGGCACATTGTCGATACTCAAGGCCTCACTGGGCTCTATTCGGGATATGACGGCGTGCTTCTACGCGATACGCCATACACGGCGCTTGAGCTTGGATTGTACGACGTCTTCAAAACCTTGTACCTCCAACAACGAAGACAACAAAATCCATCAAATAGCAGTGAGCGTGAAGAAGAAGAAGAAGTAGTAGTAGTAATAGTAGGTGACAGCGACGAGCCCGTGTTACAGAGGTTAGAACAAATAGCGATCGCTGGATTGACTGGTGGTGTAGCCGGGCTGTTAACGACTCCGTTCGACACAATCAAGACAAAAGCGACACTGGACTTTGTTGGTTGCTCCTTTTGGGAATCAGCCATGCTCACCATTCATGATCATGGACCTGAAGCACTTTTTTGTGGTGCAGCTGCACGAGTGGCGTGGCTGATTCCTGTCACTGCCATATATCTACCCACGTATGACTTTATCAAAACCAAGATACACGAACAACACGAACATAGCAGAAACTTGGTATGAGTGGACCTACGATATACGATATAGCTGACATGCAGCTACTTCCTTTTGTTCAATGGTATTAACCAAGAAAGCTATACTAAAAGAAGTTCCTACAACCTAGACACATGGGACCCAAACTGTAATAGAACGGAATAATATACGCGAGTTGAAAGCTGGATCTGGGCCGAGATAAGGTGATCTTTTGCTTTCTTGTTCCTTCGTTGTACGGAGTATGAACCATTCTACTTCGCCACCTATGCAATATTGCGTTGTACTAGAGCTTTTTTTCACTCCAGGATGCGATGGGCAGCAACTTACTGTTACTTCAGTCGATGAGAGTAAAACTGCGGAAGATGAACCCTCTAGTAGCTAGAATTTTACAGTTAGTGACAACAATTTCAGGCACTTCTAGTAGGAATTACAATACTGCATCAAATCCTCAAGGTATGAACTACTACCAAAGCCTCAGCACATGTGCCGGTTGGTTTGACATCCGTCGTCTAAAGTCTAAAGGCACCAGTCGTACTACCTAGCTAGCTAGCTAGCTAGAATACCAAGGAGCAGAGATCCTTGATCATGTGAAACAATGACGAAAAAGTGCGAATGGACTCGACTAGCTCGACCTCATTGATTTGTTTACACATACGCGCGCCTTGCACCGGTGCTCCTACCACATAAATACAATGGAACGACACCATCATTCAACGGCGTAAAATTAGGCCGCCTCGGATGCTCACTTCGGTCCCACCTGCCAACGCCATATTCACAGTCAAATATCGCGGCTTCGTTGGTTTTGGGCATTGCGCATTCTCGACTGATCCAAGGAAGGTGATAATGCGGATTGATTGAGCGTTTCCGGTTTCCACAATCAAAACAGACAAGCAAGAATAAAAGCGTGTGTTTACAGTCCAACACGGCGGCGTTGCCGTAGCATATGAACCACCCAGAAAACACAGAATCAATCTTTTGTGTCCACAACAATAGCAAAAATAGAACACTCTTGTCTAACATCCTGATGCCTCCATCAACGCTTTCGCCCAAAGACCACTGGGTCATGTCCACGCTTCCGTTGTGTTGCGCCTTCCCAATAGGAGAAATTGAAGTACAGGCGGTGGAGGGATCCCCAACCAAGAGATTTTCCACACGTATATTGATGTCGCATAAGGATGAGACCTCGATCTCATCTACCGAAGAGGATAGCAGTCCTGTGTCCGCAACGAACAAATCCGCACCTTGCTCAGATGGGCAAGACCGACGAGAGGACGGATCCTCTCCTTCAACTCCCGCCCAGCCGTCACGGTACGATTATTTTTCCACGCCAAACTCACCGGGAACTACGAGTCTTGCCGATAGCTTTGATTCGACTGACGAAATCGTCGAAAATTCCAACGAGGCCAAACTCATCAAACGAGTTGTAGAGAAACGCACAGGCGGAATGCAGTACACAATGGAATCAGGATGGGAACCCCGTGATCCCAGCAAAATTTCCAATGCTTCATCTCCTGTCATAGATCGTCAAGATAGCATGTCTGACACCAACAGTGTCAACTCGAATGATGTGTTCATGATGATTGATGAATCACAAGAAATGGAATATCTTGGAGTTTTAGATCAACATCTGATGCATACATCCCCAGAAGAGACAGATTATGAAAACTTGGATGACATGGAAGTGGATGATTACCATCCAAGAATACATCAAGCGAACCTGGATGATATCATTGAACATCTTTGTGCAGCGCCTTGTGGGGAATGTCTTCCTGATTCGCCGTTTGGACATCCGTACCCGCGAGGACGCCCCAAGTCGGTGTTGAGACGATCGCGATACTCAGCCACCAAGGAAAACTCCTTGAGCCATATTGACACTTCCACAAAGAAAGTATGCTTTCAGGATGTAGTCATCCAAGAATTAAAAATGACACTTGGAAATCATCCATCCGCAACGTCTGGACCTCCGGTTATGCTTGATTCGGAACCGTTTTCTCCGAAAAAAGTCATGACGCTGGAAGAATACGAGTCTACCAGA
This sequence comes from Nitzschia inconspicua, assembly GCA_019154785.2. Lineage (NCBI taxonomy): Eukaryota > Bacillariophyta > Bacillariophyceae > Bacillariales > Bacillariaceae > Nitzschia > Nitzschia inconspicua. Next base: position 3,234,136 of record JAGRRH010000021.1, on the reverse strand, counting down.
CCTCCTAGACGGAAACGGCGACAGCTAAAACTGACGTTACAGCAGCGACACAATATTCTGGTCAAGGAACGAGGTCTTCGGTTCGAGGAGGTGAAAGAGGCTTGGCAAGCAGCTTTGGAAATTCGAAAGCAGCGAAAGGAGACACTCGAAAGGGGACTGGCATTGATGAAGTGGGATGAAGTTTGGGAATCATCATGTCGAAAATTCAGTCGGCTATTCGATGGAACCATTTGATGCGAGAAAACGTTGGCAAGTCGAAGAAATAAAGTAATCTTCGCGTGATAATCGACGTGCACAGGCATTATTTGTCGGATACACTCAAGCCTATTACTCAAAGATCTAAAATGTCCTACTAGCAACTATTCGGTGTTTGTTGCTAGCTAGTATCAATCCTTTGAAAGCATTTCGTACTAGTACAGAAACAAAAAAGGAAAAATGGTAACCTTCGTTGAATCCATTCGACTACGATTACCAAGTCGTATCATATGTTTACAATTAGCAGAAAAATTCGAAGCTTGGCGAACGCGCGCCAGCACGAGCCAGTGGATTTCCCGAAATCTGGATGTTCAATGTTCATGTGGCACACGCAGATCTCTTTCGCATTCCCACAACAATGAACAACGACAACATCACAAAGTCTCTTCAATGACGATGACGCCCATGTCCGTAGAAGGTCCCAACATCATCCTCAGGAATGATCGGAAACGAACAGTTCGTGCTTCGCCGGCAAAGATTGGAAAAGGTGACGGAAATGACAGTCTCGGTAGTAGATGGCCACTTGACGCCAGATGCAATTCCAACGTCTCTTGTCTGTCGGCAGGTCTGTGCAATTTGGATGTGATCAATTGGAAAGAATGTCTTCATCCACAATGCGAAACTCGACAGAGAAATCAAAGGCGGCAACTTGGGGAAGCCTTGCTACGAAATAAGGCTTTTGGCGATCAATCGCATCATGGGGAATTGCTTTATAGGAAGAGGGAAAGTTTTCTATCGGAAGAATACGCAAACTGTATGTTTTTGGACTTGTACGACACTGTCATGGCTGTCGATTGCAACGGTACAATGAATGTAGTGAAAATTACAGGCCTATCAAATAAAATCCGTCCAGGGTCGTCGAACGTTAAAAACGTGATCCCCGCCGCCAAGGTGAAGACTTTTGATCTGTCCCAAATTCTCCCTATCGACGGATTTTCTTCCCTGTATCTTGCGCCTCTTGCGGAAGGTAACACAGTGGCACTGGGAACGAAAGATAAACTTCTTTTTTTGGATGTTGAGCAATCCTCTGCTATTTCACCAGCTGTTACATCGGTTCTCCTGCCAGTGCGTTCTACCCAGACACACTTTCGATCATGGACAGTGCCGACTCCCCGACGACAATTCTATCGAGATCGACATAATCCACTGCTTACACTCCATCAGATCGCCAAAACTCGACTTGGCATCAACAATTTTGCCACTTTGTCGGATTCATCTGAACTTCAGTGCATTCATCTATCGCCCGACAATACCACCTCCTCACACTCATGCCGCATCCCCAACCAAATACATTTTCTCCCGCACTTGCAACCGTCCAATGCTTCCCGTTGGAGTGTATGTGAAATGTACAGTGGTTTGTCGCCAGTAGTACAAGTTGCTCATGTGGATAGTGATTACGACGCTTTCAGTATCCAGCTGTTGGACAAACGCACCAAAGGTCGTCCCACGGTGTTTGTTGATTCCACGTCGAAAGATTCACCGGGATCAATTGAAGAGCACATCACAACCATCGCGTGTGTGTCTGATATATGCGTGGCCACTGCGCACATTAGTTGTCCAAATTTTGGACTGACAAAGGCTCGAGACTTCTTTGATCGAGATTTGGCGTATTCCGGTCAAGGAATGATGACCTGTGTGAAGTTGTGGGACCTTCGTGTAATGTCTTCATCAGAGTCAGTATCCATGAATGCAGCCCGGATCGTATCACTGCCGTCTTTTCCACAAAACGAGGTGATACTTATGGAACCGGTTGAATGCATTCCAAGCTATATGACGACAGACGGCAGATCGACTATGAAAAAGTCAATGCTTGAAGGCCTTCCAGATTCTGGGTCGCCAGGAAGTGGCGGAAGTGATTTCATTATGACAGGTTTGACCTCATCAAGTGGAAGCGACGGTGTGGGTCGATGCAACAATGGAAGCACCAGTATGGGTTCACTTGTGGCAACAGTTCAATCTCGATCCCGTCCTGGCTCGCTTGATCATCATAAACTTGATCTTGGGACATTTGATGTTAAAGGAACGGTTTCGCAAGCATGTCACAATACTGGCGGCGGACCATTTTATGCCTTTTCTTCATCCCTGGACTATTTGGTGTGCAAAACGACCAACGATAAGGAATTTACCCTCGACATCCATGACATGACCGGACGCAAAAATACTTCCCTTTCTCCTCGCAGGTCAGGGAAAAAGAAGCGTCTGGTGGACCGATTCCCGTCGTATCGTATCGAACCCGAAATGACGGATCGATACGGTGCGAGATCGATTCTTTCTTGCATCACCATGAATCAGAATGGGACTTCTGTTTTATGTGGGACCACTGATGGAGATCTTTTTGTGTGGCATGGATTTTAGCATGCTAAAAAATCAAAGCCAACCCTAACAACGAAACACTTCGAACATGTCATTTTTCCTTTGCCAGTCCCAACAAGTATATTTGACTCAAATTCTTGCGTTGCTTAGGAATCATCCAAGAAACCCAGCACCTGATGGCCTATTGTTAGTCAGGACTCTGATGAGCTTTCAAAGTTTTATGATAATACAATTTCTTCTTTCCAATCTGTGTCGAAATCCAACATTTTTACGACTGTCAAAGTGAATTTTCCATGCCGAACTTCAGTGTAGCTCGGTGTTTCTAGAGATACAAACCAATCCCCCAGATTATGGTGGCGAACTTTCCAGCCTTCTTTTCCATTCAATACCAGAGCAAACCAACTTCAAAATCATTTGCAGCTTGGGTAGTAAGACTCGAGAAACGTGACAGGGGGGGGATTGTTGAAGAGATCCTTAGGATGTGCTGTCTAAGATTTATAATGGATGGTATACGATCATCACCGCTTCTATGGACCAGATGTGATGGAACCGAGAAATGCTGCAGAGTATTGCAACTAATGTGGTTTTTCTTCTCACCGCTCCGCCTATTCACTCTATGCTGTGACAAATTGAAAATGGAAACAAAATCCTTTTTACCTGGCCCGTACGACTTATCAACTACGGTAGACTAACGCTTTCGGTCGAGTGAGTCGACGAGACTTTCATGTTACGACGTATCCTATCGTCATAGACATTCATCGTTTATGACTCCCAAATCACATCGATCACTGCAACAGTTTCCCAAACATGAGGCTCAGTATCCGTCATTGAAAAAAGATCCCGACATTGCGACAGATGAACGTCAACGGGGAACCAACAATATCGGACACCCAGATGGCGACAAATACAATTCCCAACGACTTCAAAATACAGAGAAATGCCCGCGTAATTTGTCCATGTAAAGACTTCGCGGCGTTGGCCAAGATCGTTGATATTCTCTCGTCGGGGGATCGTACTCGCTCCATCATTGATTGGTTGAATGGTGATTCCGACCGGGTTGCGATTGCCGAGCAAAAGTTGCTTTCGTGCGGAAAGAGATATCAATGCCGATATCGTTATGGGACCTCGTTTGCTATTTTGAATGCCATCGAAGTTGCAACTGCTCCCTTTCTCCAGGATTTTACTCCTACATCTGGCTGCAATCTTGAATCAACACTTTCGCCCCGGGATATAAAATCCAGACAACAAAATACGAATGATTCTTCGTCTCCACTTGATTACGACACTGCGTTCCCACCACTTCACGGCCAAAAACTCCATCCTGCTGCATCCAACATCCTTGTACCGCCTAAAACCGCAAAGAACAGCACCACTGAAAGTCAAGGGAATGATTGTTTTGATCATTTCTCTGTTATCAGCACTACATCTGCTACAATCAACACTCTCTCGACGCAGAAAAAAAAGTCCAAAGTGAGGATAAAACCTCAAAAAATTGCATCCGAGTCTAATCCAACCCTGGGATTTGGAAGCACCGAAAAACCGATAGAATCGGATGCGACACCTGTTACATCCTTGCCAACCATAGTGTGTACAAACTTCAGTGATCTTTCTGAGAAACGACAGGAACTCCCCACTCCGGCAAGGAATGATTCGACTAAATTAGCAGCAGCTGTGGTCCCTGACGATCATGTGGATCGTCTCGTGGATATCTATACCGCTTTGATTCGAAATATGCTGGTCCCCTCGACCCCAGCGCAAATTCAGCTGCTTCTTCAAATGCTCTTTGTTGACACGTCAATTTCGAAGCAGCAATCCCCATCGTGTAGCAACGGCGATGGCGTTGCTGTCTTCTTTCAGCCAATATTTTCAACACCACAGAGATGCATTCTCTTTGCACAAAAGGCGCTCATGCAGTTGCAGGCATTGGGGTTTTTACAACGTCTAAGTCCACATATTCTCAAACCTCTGGTACAAAATGAGATCTTTTGTAGCCTATGTCCTTCCATTGCAGCAGATTTGTATCGGCATTTGGAGGATACAAAAATGGAGCATGACCATTCCTCTCATGCCGTCACTACCCATGCCATTTTTAGCCTACCTTTTGAGCATGATCGAGATAGTCGCCACAATTACAAAACTCAATCCGAGATTGCTCTGTACAGAAATCGAGAAGAGAGCCGTGATGCGTTTCTTTCTCAGCTTCGAACATTTATGACCGCAAAGTCGCGTGCTTTTCTTTCACGAGATGTAGATAGAATTCGTGCCACGACACAGCAAGAGTCGCGGCGCATCATTGAAACTATTTCCAACGTGAACATGGTATGGTTTGCGCAGTTTTTTTGTGAGCTCTTGTTACAGGTTGGGCTATCCCCCGTAGAAGAAATGGATCAGGATTTATTGTCCTTTGTAAATTACGACAAGGACAGGCTTCAAAAGTTGCACAGCAGAATGCATGGGAAAGGCTCTACTTCGCGCAAGGGAATGTTTGGTGGAACGCGAAACGGACAAAGGTCCAACCACAAGAACCCTTCATTGCAGTCAACGCCGTTCATTGAAGCCCTTCATGAGTTTCCAGGATACCAGGAGTTCTTTTTTTTATTTGTTGACGCTGCTGATAGTTACAAGCTCAATATGCACCTATCTAATCAACTGGCGAAGAAAATTCAGGAGTTCATTGCATCTCGTTCAAGCATTGGTTTGGAGAAGAGAATGATGGATTTGTTACTGCTAGGGCGGTTTCTTGGATATTTAATTTTCTCGTCTCACTGGCACGGTGAAGTCGTGGATTGGAGCAAGTTGAAACCCGTTGCTATTTGTCCAGATCAAGGACTAAAACAGCTTGAGTCTGTAGGTTTGGATCTCGCAAAGTTTGTGCGGGATGCCTGGATCGGGAGATACACGCTTCTCGCGATACCATGCGTATCAGAAATACTGAAAATGACTAAATGGGACTCCCTCACCCAGACATCAAGAATTTTCCGGCAACTGCTTGCTGACTTGCGATGGATTCAACAGGCTGTTTTGGCACCATCGCGGTCAAATGAAAATCTCCAGATTGTTTCTTCGCATTTGGAAACTTTATTCCACGGCACTGTCACCCTCCCAAAGCTCACATCTCTGCCTTCATCAACGCTTTCGAACCAATCCCGCATCAATGAAAAATCTGATTCTTTGGATGTGCAAAAGTTCGTTTTTAGCTCTGTCGCTGTCAATGCCAGTAGTTCATCCATGGAGGCCCTATCTGACATGATCATGGAGTGGAGGAAGCCTAAATGCAAGGGCTCGGAAAGTACGAAATCAAAAGTCGTGAAGAAGCTACGCCCATCTGTTGTTACTCCCGGGGCTCAGATGCACTCATCCCTTGGAGTCGAATCGCCGGTAGCAAAAATTCCACTCCCCAATGGGACAAATCAATTTGAAGAGGTGACCCCGGATGGCAAGCGACGAGGAGCCCAGAGCAGGTTGGAAGACGCATTTTTTCATCAACATCGGCCTCTAAAGGAAATTTGTAACTTCATAGTTGATCAGGCATTGAAGAATCTTTCCGCAGAAGAGTTCAAGGCGTTTGCATCGCAGGCGGTGGCGGAGAAGAACGTGGAGATCGGTCCGTCAGACGACGCCGACGAAAAGACCCACGAGAGGGGGGTAGAACTGTCGAGGAAGTGGCTGCGGACATTTCTCGAAACAAAGCTGCTAACAACGCTGCGGATATTGACCCCACCGGACGTAGATGACAAGATCATCGAGATCGCGGTAAAATTGTCTGCAGATCGTGGAATGAAATCTTGCGAAATGATGCTCAGCAGCACTGTCGCCAATGTCATATATGCGACAAGAAAAGAAACCGATATTAGTGTCCAATCCCGCCAGAAAGAAAGAATTGGAGCGATGTTGGATATTGACGTGTTGGTAGTTGACGCAACCACATCCATCACTCGTTTGCGAAATGATTTTTCTATGACAAAGCGAGAGGAGAACCTGTCGTTGATAGCAGAGTCTTTCAGGCTGGTGACGATGCTTGCAGAATCAGTATTGATTCCCTCCGATCATCTGCTACGTGACTTTTTCGCTGCCGTTATCACACTAGATCAAGTGGCAGTTCTGGTTGTAGAATCAGCACTTCAATTTTCATCGGATGTCACGTGGGAAACATTCTTGAGTTTTCTTCGATTGATTTCAGCACTTTCCCTCATCTCTCTCTATGGAAGTAAAAGTATCAAAACGTTGTTTGATTCTGATTTTGATACTCTCCTCTCGAGGTGTGAAGCAGTCCATAGGGAAGAGAGGATCGAATTGCTCCGGAGGTCTTTACCAAGTAAAGGGAACTTTCCTCATGTGGGATCGTGGAAGACTGGACGAGACAATCGAGAGGTTTCTGCTGCTCTCGAACCTAGACAAATCCAGTTCCAGTGACAAGGGTACCGCTTCGCATTAACTGTGAATCATTTTTTTTGAATGGAAGACTTCAATCTTTAACAAAAATGAGTACGGTATCAAAGTACTTCAGGACGTAGGTATCATACAGTTGATACTCGTTTAGTCGTATGAGTCATCTTCAAACGTGATCAACAGTTTGTTTGAATTTCTCTACCGTGTAATTATTGACTGTGAAGTGAAACAGGACGACGCGTACGACTTCTCGGAGTAAAGACGTCTCTCTTGAATCCGATGGAACACGATCGATGCATCGCTTTTTTCTTTCTCCTTTGAGATTATGATGCTAATAATGAGATCGATCTCTCTCCGAGTCGGTGTACAACATGCTCCCATCTCTATCTATATTAAAAATCTTATCAAAGATGATAGCCAGACCTCCCGAACCACCGACTCTTCCTCACGGAAGCGTTCTTGACAGCTCTAGTGGCGGCCACACACCCGCCGACATTGTTCGACTAGAAGATATGACAGATGATTTTCTCTGCAACTCAGATTTCCGTTGCCGCAGTCGGCCGCAGTGCTCAGCCCCCCCAAAGTTGACATTGAACGAATCCGCCAAATTTGCTCTTCGTGTATCAATCTCACTTACATTAGCCAGCCTCTTTACACTGTGCTTCAGCCACGACGAAGAGAATTTCTTCCCAGATGCCGTGTGGGTCTATGTCACTGCTGGGGTGGTTTCTTGGCAACCAACTCCTGATACTGGTAGTGTATTCAAGAAGGCATGGGAAAGAAGCTTGGGAACTGTTTTGGGTGGTCTCGTCGGCTTAAGTGTAGGTGCTGTCACTTTGATTTTCCCTGAACATGGATCTTCTGAACAAGCAATGTACATTGGCATTTCCAACACTGTAGTGTCATTTCTCATTGTGTACTGCACATGCGAGCATGGATTGCGAGCCCACTATTCTTCTGTTCTGGGCACATTCACGTTTGGCATTGCATTGCTAGCATTCTATAATGTGGAGGCAAATACTGCTTGGCGAGTTGCCACTTTCCGAATCGCGAACATTGTCGTTGGGGGGCTCATTGGGTCACTCGTATCCCTCGTTATCTTCCCCATGTCCACACGCCATCTTGTCGAATGGAAAGTTTCTGACTCAAAAACTCAAGCTGGTGCAACTGCACTGGAGGTGTTTGCCTCCTTGGAAGATGGCTTACCTTCTTTCAAAAACTTGATTCAAAATGAAGAGGTTGAGGATCCAGGCCACGCTGCTTATAAAAAGGGAATTGCTGACATTCAAACAGTCAAAGGTCTTTTTCCTTTACTCGATTTTGATCCATTTTATCTAGCGATGACCCCTCGACGAAGAAAAGAAATGTTAGAGCTGTGGAGAGTCAAATTAGGTCGCACCATGAGAATCCAGATGAATATCATATGTCTGGACAACATTGTGCGAAGCAAGCTTATTGGACACGACACTTTGAAGTATGGGCTTCTGCGTCGGATTGGAAAAAATATTGCTGATCTTCTGAACGATTCTAGAACGCATGAGGACCGTGACCAGAACGCTTTTGAAATGTTAAATGACGATCTTCCTGCAGTCAGGGAAGAAATTGCCTGTCACAAGGGAAGCGCTTCCGCAATCGCCGTTGACAGACCCTCTCTTACAGTGGACGAAATGATGAGCACGCTGTCAAGCTTCGACGAAGCTTCTACGACAAACTTGGTGAAATTGTTTAGTATGAACCAGACGGTTTTGTTTTACCAAATGGTGGAAGCACTTATAATACGCTGTATTCGATTGCACCACGTGTAGACACTTGGCTGAGAGCCTTCTAAAATCAGCCCCCTTATCTAAGCTTTAAAATTGTTCAGATGCGGCCTGCTTTTCTTCTTCTTTCTTCATCTTTGCCAATGTCGCTTCCATGGCAGCTTGTGTCGCACTCATGTAACGGTTGCGGGCATCCTTTTCAATCTTGTCAGGATCACTAGTCTTCATATCGCTCCAAATACCACCTAATACGATGATTGCATCGGCTCGTTTCTTTTGAATGTCTCTTGGAACACTTGTGTCTTTGCATACTTTCATGACGACCTCTATTTTTTGAGACAGATAGAGATCATGAGCCGAGATGACGAGAATAATTTGGATACGAATCTACATGGGTACGTACCTCGAAGGGTTTTTGTGATATCGATAACAGTGATGTTCCACATCATATCAATCATTGGAGGGAATGAATCACCTTCGTTGGCTCCATGCTGAGCAGCATCTACAGCATTTTTCGCAGCATCTAGCTTCATTTCCGTCGCCTGCAATTTGGCATCCAATCCCTCTGACCATGATCCTACAACTTGCGTGGCTACGAGCTTATACGACTTCCCCACTGTATTGAGAAGCTCTTCTCCATAACGAACTTCCACTAACGTTTCTCCTTCCGATTTCCACGAGGCCTTCGCGCCATCCACGTCGCCGTCGACGTATTGCTGTATTCGCTTTTTCAGTGCTACTGCCAACCGAAGTACACGCCGCCGCTCCAACTCAACAAAATCTTTGTAATAAATGGCGTTTTCCGATGTCCCTGATGGATTATTTCCGGCTCCTAATAATGTTTGTGTGACGAGTTGCAAACGTCCAATTATGTCATTGAATGAGTCGTTTCCGAACAGAAAGGTGAAGATAAGGGATGGATCCATTGCCTCTTCGGCAATCTCTGTTTTGTCGCCACTCAGGCCCGCTTCTCCCTCCTTATCATAGACTGCACGGAGTTTCTCATCACCAAGAACTTGATATGCCTCTCCAATCTCCTGAAACTTTGTTTTGGCTTCTTCCGATGAATTCTTATCAGGGTGCCACATTCTCGCCTTCACGTAGTATGCTCGCTTAATTTTCGAATCTTCGGCATCTGTTGGTACACCTAGAACATCGTAATACTTTGTTTCTTTGACAGATTTCTTCTTTCCATTTGTGTTGGACGGGTTGACGTCTTCGGCTCTCTCGCCTCCATTCTTGGACAGTTTCAAAATGTCGTCATCATCCGATGGAACTCCCTCCAATGTCTTTTCTTCCTCTTGCAAATTATCAATAACCCATTTGCTTTGAACGGCATCCCACCGTTTTCCTTGAGCTCGATTGACTGCCTGGTCTGCGGCAACGCAGCAACATATCAATGGACACATCAAAAGACAACACAAGCAAGCAATACAACAGCCGCAAGGATTGATTGTCAGCACTGGTTCCTCCTCCTCCTGCTTGGGAGCAGAAGGTGGCGAGTCCGCTGGTCGATCTGCATCCTTGCCGTCGGAGGACATGGTCGATCTTCTATTGTCTAATGATGATTTTTAGTAAACGGCGAGACGAAAAGAAATACTTCGAAGTAATTTATGACCTTCCTTCCTGTTGCTAGCTAGACTACGCAGTACGTTGAGATTGTTGTGATTATTTTTTACTCGTATGACGACACTACGTAGCACGAATGTATTGATTGACTGTGAGTGCGGAAGGAAGGGATGTCAAACTCGAGTACAGGCGTTGATGTTCGATGTTGCGCTACTCTAGTAGCTAGAGTACGACTTAACGTAGCAAAACACTGTGATGATAGAGGATGATGATAGAGAGCAGTGTGTTGCGTATGATACCTGGTAGAATCATACTACGTAGTACTACGTAGTAGTCCGTATTTCATGTCGTATCATACTTACTGTTAGGTAGTACGTAGCGTAGCCTACCGGACTTCGTGCGGAGTACTACGGTAGACTTCAGTAAATAGTAGTAACAAGGGCATCAACGGACGAAATTCAACGGATGGAGCTCTACTCTCTCTAGCTAGCTACCGTAGGTAGCCACTACCGTAGCTAGTCCGAGTACGAAGTAGAGAGAATCGAATCATTCGATTTTCTATAGCATGGACAAGAGTCCTACAACGTATTCGGTGCATTCTAATTGATTCCACTCTTTTCTTCGACACCATCACGGTGGTGTTCGTGATCTGAAAACGACTTGCATGTCGTTGAAATGCATGTCGAACGTCGTTGTTAGTGGCGATAGCTATTGTTCCCCCCCCCCCCCCCGTTTGTGGTGATGCTCCAACCAATTTGCTGAAGTAACGAGAAGGTCCTCTTTTTCATCAGTGAAGATGCCAGACTTGGCTGTGAGTCAAATAGCAATGCGACCGTGGTACCTTGCCGTTTGTCTAGAACTTTCCATTTGCGATCCATTGTTACAATGGAGGCAATGTGGCGCGGCATATCGGACCTGACGAGAGATAGAATTTCCCAGTAAAAAATAAGAATACCAGAAAGAAGATCAATGTTCCCCCGTTCAAGTGATACGGCAAAATGATAACTTACATTCCATTTTGACCTCCATCCACTGCACAAGACAGTCCTTGTGGAACAAATGTTCACATGGGGCAAGCATATACCCCGTTCGATTAGCTATATCAATCTCGTTGTAGCAGATAACACAATCAAATTTTGGCATGGAGGGACTTTTCGGAATAGCTGTCACAGTTTCGGCGGTCATTCCGCTTTCTGCTCGATTTCGTTTGCTGCCTTTCATTCGATTGCGAGCTCCGCCGGTAAAGGGGATTTTATCACGTTTCGGTACCACCAAAGCACGAACTTCGGTGGTTGGAGATGCTCGTTCATTTCTCAGCTCTTCTGTGGGATTGCTTCCTTGAGCTACTGATGATAGCAGGGATGAAGGGATCGGTCGATTGTAATCGAATTTCGGTGGAAGAAACCGTGCTGGAATCATGAACCGAGCACCGTATCGACCTTGCGCCTCCAGTACCCCCGCTTGAATGCCAACCCACAACACAAGAAGCTGACACATGAAAACGTTGGTTGGGCTTTCGGGATATACTTCTTTCAAGAAGTTGTTTTTGACACCAAAAATGTAGAGCGGCGCCACAAGTCGAGATACACTCATGCCATAGACGTAATATTGATGGAGAGGCCTTTTTGCTTCGGTCACGACATTATGAACAATTTGAGGGACCCAGAACGAGTAGAGCAATAGCATATATGCCGTCCTGTATGTCTCTCCGCTGTAGAAGAATCCCAAGCAAGACGCCATTAACGCGACGTAAAATCTAAGGTGAAGCATTGCAATCTGCCGCCGTAACAGCTCGATTGTGTTCCCGCCGTTGCTAGCATTTCGGGCCTGAATGATTATGGCCATGTACTTCATTTCAATCACGCAGAAAATCAGCAGCTTGAAGAAAGCCACACTCGCAAATGCCGAAAACAGAGGTTGCATTGCCAAGCTCAAATAGATGTGGACAAGACACAGAAGAGCGTCTACCACAGTCTGCCAACCGATGCACATTAGCGATACGCGCGTCGCGGCAGATTGTGCCTGAGTATGCAGCAATTGTCGGAGCAATAGCACGATCTGCGTCAGGCACGTGAGCATCATATAGAAGGAGTAGTTGATCGCCTTTCCCGTAGTATGCTCCCAGTCGGTGCGAATAGCAGTGGCATTAACACTCGCAACGAACCCACACGCAGGAGAAATGATGGTTCCATTGATTGTCATGACCAGTGCTTGCTCCAAATCAGATTTGGCAGATCCCTGAGGTTTCGAGATTTGCTTATTCTTTTTCTTGTGCTTAAAAGCTCCAATTTTGTTGGGCGCCTCTGCTTCCTGATTGTTATCGTCTTCCATGTTGTTCCGGCGATTAGAGGGGTCAAGCTGGATTGCTTCCTTCAACTTCATTGTGACCAATTTTCTCCACTGCCCGACATTCCATTTCTCTTCTTGTATATTCATATTGATTTCAAATTCACAACTTCCAGCATTGGCTTCGAGGAGTTGCTCTCTCGGTGGCATCGTTCTTGTGGTACTGGGTAGACGATGGCGTTGTAGAGACTGCTCTTCATCGTCCCAGATAAAAGGAAAAGGAATGACATGCCTAGAATAATTGTAAGTTTTTGCCTTTTTGCCAACTGTGATATTTGCTTCGACGGTATCGTCGATTGGTGTCGCGTCCATAGCCTCCTTGAGTGCTCGATGGAGGTTCTCATTTGTCTCTTCCTTCTCTCGTTCATCGGAAGAGAAATCCAAAGACGATATCCTTTGAATCGAAGACGCCACGGTATCACTGGCTGTCAAGTTGTTGTACAGCCTAAGCGCAGTTTCACGGATCTCGTTGAGATCAAATATGGCGCCATCAGAGGATTTTTTCAACAGCTCTTCCAACCGTCGTCGATTTTCTCGAACTTTGTCTTCATTCGAATCGCCGTTTCCACTAATGACCAGCGCTGCGCGCCCGGGAGACTGGATGTTTGCGACCAAGGACATTCTTCCCAACGAATGGATCAATATTCCATGAACCCGAAGCAGCAAGTCCTTCCTGGTAGAATATCCCACAGTGTTGGAGTCATAAAGTTTAACAAAGCCATCGACAAGGGACAACTCTTTCATACCAGGGACAGTTCGCGTAAATAGTTGGAATGCTGCACGGCCAGAAGATTTGGTGAGAGTGAGTTTCTCCTCTGCATCTTTTGCGGTGTCTTTGAGATTGTGATCAGCTCCCATGATAGTTGTCGTTTGTGTGGAGCCTGTAGAGGTTGTTCCTCTGAGGAATGGAGATTGGTAATGAGACATTTCGGTACGCCTTGAAGTGGAAGCGGCATCGGAAATCTCTGAATCGTCAAGTAGCGATGTCATATTAGGAAGTTCCAATTCCATATTTCCTGGGAGAAGATGTACGCCAAGGGAAGGATCCTCCTTTTGCTGCAGTACGTCCAGCATTGTTAACTCCGCATCGACTGGATGGACTTTCTTCTTGGGTGTCGTTGGTGAATCCGAATACTTGTAATCCGATCTGTTTATGTCATCTTCCGGCCTGATTTCTGCTCTACTCCAATCACCCCTGTAAAATCCTGTGACATTCCATGGGTAATGCCACGCCAATATTTCAGATGAAAGGTCTGGAACCTCTCCCTGATCAGATGGGGTGGACACAGATGGGTTTTTAGCGGGACCAAGGTCGCTCTCCAGCATGGGAGGAAATTCATCTTTCTGTAGCTCTTGCCGCTGTTCGGCCCACTGACGGACTTGTAAATCAAAATCCTGTCCACCGTTCTTGGCCTGCAGTTCCAAGTACCGGGGATGTCCCCACAATCGTTTTTGTACGGTCTCATCCTGAGTCCTTCTAGCATGATACAAGGGTAGATCTAGCAGGTCATCGTATGCTCCGTCTTTACCTCCGTGTTTCTTTTTCTTTCGAAGGCCGCCACCATTCTCTCCGTTCCGCCGTTGTCTCTGTTTTTGTTGTTCCTCTCCATCCATCAAAAGCAACATTAGCAAGAACATTGTCAAGACACGAATACTTCGATGTCGTCGTTCTCGTTCTCGCCACATGGCTTGCGCTTCGTTGAACCGACCACCACCGCCAACTCCACCATCGACGCCCAACGGTGAAGCACCCCATGGATCAAACTGTGGATTGTTATTGAGAGCGTTCGGGTTGGTAGCGTTTTCACCTGGACCTGTTGGATTGTCATTTAATCTAGCTATTGTCGGCATGGTATTGTGGTATTATGTTTGTTGGCGGAAAGAATCCCCTTCCGTGATCAAAAGGCTGCGGGGAAAATAGTATCTGTGTGGAATAAGCTCTGATACTTGGTCAATGGGTCACCACACCACTGTCAAAAAATTGATGTGTCACTGATCGTCGCTGGAAAATGTTTCTCGGCCTTTTCTGCACAGGAATGGGACGTCCGACGAATAATAATAATAATAATAATAATAATATAACAATTTGTTGTTTCTTGTTGAAGGGGCGGAGCGTTGTCGTGTGGTACTCGTACTTCAGATTTGTCGATTCGATTCCATGCGTCTTTCCGTCCCGATGAACTGATTCTTCACCTTTGTACTCCAAACAACGTCGTACATGCTGTCGTGGAGTGCAACACGATCGACGGGACTTCGCCGTAGTAAAAAATTAGGTACCGATACTCGGGACTCGGGACTCGGGACATCCTTTTCTCACTTCTCACAATGATGTCAATGTGGCGTATCTGCGCGCGTAGGCTTGCTCATTATTAGCAACTTCGCGACGGAAGTGGTCCCGCCATCTATGATAAATGAAACGTGAAACGTGATTCATGCAACCCTCACCACTCACCACACACATGTCATACCTGGTACAACCTTTACCGTAGTACCAGTTGAAGTACAGGTACTAACTGTAAGTCGTTACTGTAAAGTATGATACGTCAAAGTCAAGAACATTCACATTCACATTCAAAGTCAACAAAAGTCAATGCGTTCGACGTTGGTTTGATTCCTTTCAAACAAGTATAATAGCATCAGTCACCAAATGGCACAGTAACAAACAAACAAACAAACAAAGAAACAGTATTATTATTTTATTGCTTAAAATCTTCTTTACTGTTAGTTGCACTTGAATCTGCAGGGTGATTATCGATGGCGAGTATCAATCAAGACAGTAGCGTCCATTCTGGCCGATTGATCCACCATTTGGCCCTTTATGATCAGAAATGTGTCTTGCTGCTTCAAAAGGCATACGAGAAGGCCAAGGAACAAGAAGATTTAGCGGAACGGCAACGTCAGATCGAGTACGGGGACAATACAGTTCCAGTGTTGCCGTCTACCACTCCACAGAACGAGGACGCGTCCGAATCTTCTGACGATGAGGACTTTCCGCCGCTTGGATCTAGTGACGATGCCTCCGACGATGAGAGCACCCATTCAGAGTCTTCATCCGTAAGATCCGATCCTCGTGGTGGCACCAGTCAGCTCGCGACTGTGGCAGAAGCAGGAGAAGAAGAACCATTGGATACGACCGAACGCGTCCCTCCACTTGCTGAAGCTTTCACCAAACTCTCCACCACAAATAGGAAAAAGAAACAGCCATCCAATAAACAACAAAAACGTCAAGCACAATTTATCAAACAACACTTGAGCAACATTGCTCGAACCAGGTTTCCTTTACCTCCACAAGAGGCCCTGATTGACTTGATCAAAGGTACCGATGTTAGAGAAGAGTATCAACTTTGCACACCATCATCGCTACTTTCCGGGACACTTATGAAAACGGCAACGCTTGCTGCACAAGCAAACTCACTTATGACGCTATCACAAACGCTTCATGCCAAACGTGGATACGTTGTCGTTTTGTTACTACAAAGTGGTCGATTTGCAGGCGGGGTATTCGAGTGGGGAAACTGCCTAATCCATCGAGCGCTGCAGCATTATACAGTACGGAAGGGCCAAGGAAAAGCTCAATCCTCTCAAGACCAACAACGACGACCCAAGTCTGTTGGTTCCCAACTTCGGAGGTCCGGAGAACAAGCATTAAAAGAAGATGTAAGAGCGACCTTGCACGATTGGAAAGGATTTATTGCCGATGCGGGCGTTGTGTTTGTATCGTGCCCCAAGACTAGTCGGGCGACATTGTTTGGAACCAACGAAGAGATCGCCACCATATCAGCGACCGGAAGTAACGTCTTTTTGTTGTCCAAAGACGACCCGAGAATTCGAAAAGTGCCGTTTGATGTCGGAAGGCCTACGTTTGAAAATGTCAAGGTTGTACACGAGGTCTTGATGGATGTGGAGATCCGAACAATACCTTCAAAGGGAGTCATGGTTGAGAGGAATCAGGAACCAGGGCAGATTCAAGATGATGTGTCCGCACCTGCGAATGTCGTAGAAGTGAAGGCAAAGGACAAAATGGAAACGCAACTAGCAATTGACCTTCCTCTCACTCAAATCCACGATGCTTGTCGAGACGGGAACCTGACTTGCCTGCTTGACCTTCTCAAAACTATCGAAGAAGGATCTTCTGATATCAATCAACCTGCTGGATACGATTGCATGACGCCGCTCCATTTTGCAGCATCATCGACGGAGAAAGTTGATCCTGTTACGGCAGCGGCTTGCGTTTCAGCATTGCTGATTCAAGCTCATGCCAATCCTTGCATATTAGATGCTCGTGGAAGACCGCCGTATTTTTTGGCGTCACATGATAAAGTCCGAGAGGCGTTTCGTAAGTCTCGAGCAGTTTTAGGAGAAGACTTCTGCGATTGGGATGGTGATGCAAAGGTTGGACCTCCATTGACGGATGAAGATTTGACAGCTCGGAAGGAGAAAGAAGCCGAGAAAAAGCGACGCAAAAAGGCACGGTTGAAGGAAAAGAAGGCGAAGGAGAATGCGCAAGCCAAAGAAATGGAAGAACGCCGCAAAGCCGAGGAAGAGGCGAAGCAACAAGCTGAGGAAGCGAAACGAGTTCGCGACGGATTGGCTCCGAAACCAAGCGGATCTAATGTATGTGATTACTGTCAAAAGATTTGCAAAGGGAAAAAGAGGAACCAAATGTTCCAGCGCTTGGACTATAAGTATTGTAGTTCCGACTGTGTCAACAACCACAAGAGGGAGCTCATGGCTGCGGCTGCCATGGCTAGATTTGTTTCATAAAAGGCCGCAAACTACCCAGCTGCGCAGTTAACCATCAAGCCACATTCGTCCCAGATAATTCCATGGTTTCTCGTCCGTGCTTTTACTCTTGCAAGTTTATACGTTATTACTCGTACTATACAACTCTTGAGTATCTACCTTCTTGTGATGTTATAGTAGTAGTTTACACTTCAACTTAGACAAAAAAAATCATTCTGCAATGAAGTCCAACGGTGTCCCATGGACGCCTTTGGCTACCTTCTTGAATCTAGATTCCATACTACCACGCTTCGAAGCTGAGTTCGCTCGCTTACCTTCCAACTCTTGCCTCGCCAGCTGATTCTTACTTTCCCTGTACGCCTCATCATCATCTGATCCCTCTCCCAAACTGGCAAATGAATCGTGTCCTCCAAAGGAATCATCGTCGTCTGAGTCAAAACTGTCAGAGTCCACATTTGCAGTCGTTGGAGTTCTCGCCACCAGCGAATTCTTGCCACTGTGCACAGAATCAAGAGACATGAAATCATCGACATCTTTATTCTGCTTTCTTTGCTGTTGCTTGGTGAAGGCTGCTCGAAAGGCTGGTGGCAAACTGGGATCATCCAAGCCCGCTTTGGATCCTGGAAGGCACAGTGGCGTCCTCGAGACTGGTCGAACTGATCGTGTTGGATGGCTAGATACTGAAGAACTGTGGTTTTGTGACTTCATTAGTTCTCTCAGTTTCCAGGCCGGAAGTTTGGTTCCATTCTCATCCTTTCGGGTGGGCATGCCATCTAAATCATTATTTTTGCTACTCTTCCGAGCTGATGTTGCTGATTTCAGCTGATTGTTGAGTGATGCATTAGGCTTTGGACTTCGTATCGCTGAATCTGACATGTTTGATTTGAAATGTTGCAGATGAGTGGGATTCAAATAGGAGAGCTATTTTTCCGAATGTTAAATACTACGAATGTGGTAGCAGCGATTCGTGTCAGAACAAACTGTTGCAGATAACAATGTTGAGGTATTGGTGCCTCTGGATCTCCCACTACTGCGCTGCTCCTTGATGCGTTAATAATCTAAGCGGGAGGACGTCCACCTGACTACAGAAGAGAATATTAGAAAGTAGAGGAAGACCAAATGTGGCACTCTACGGGTGCAACGGATGGTTCGAAATGGTGTACCTTCGTCTTCCCTTCAGCTGTGTGAGGATTAGTGCTAAAACTGGTAGAATCCCCACTCAGTAGCTTTTTCGAAATGCAGACTCTCTTTGAACAGGAAGGTGCCAGTGACTCAAGCGAGGGTGCCAGTGAGGTAGAGTATTTGCAGCGAGCGAGAGAAAGAGTAGAATGTTGGTCTTGCACCATCGATTTTTTCGTGCAGTAAAAACAAGATGACGACCGATATTCATCGCAACAGAGATGACCGCGAACACCAATTGTCCGGGAAACTTAAATCCTGGAGTGCCGGTTTCGGTGAAGTTGCTATGTAGGATGGTCTCTGCCAAGATTGTTTTAAAATTGCCTTGGGAGACTTTTTGTCTGGCATCTGTCTTCATAGTACCGTCGTATGAAGTATTGGGATACTAATAATATATTAACAGTAAATAAAGAGTTAATAGCAGAAAGTCGTGAAATTCTTGTAATCCCGAACGAATTGACAGTGAGAATGATGATGTTGTAAATGATCAATCCCGAACTCTTTCCAAGGTGGCTTCAAGTCGTACTACTCGGATTAGAGACTGCGTAGTAATTACAGTTTCGTAATAGGTACGTAAGACGTACTACCTTACTACGGGTATGATAGCTATCGGTTGCATTTACTGGCGTAATAGAGGACAGTCAACAGTTCAATGGTCGTACTACGTACTTCATACATAATACTGCCGTACAAATGGAAGCAATGACAGCTCACGGACTTGCGTTCCCATAGCCTCCAAGGTATACATCTACATGCCAATTCGTCACCTCACTCGTAGGAAACTCTGGGTAAATAGTGCATTGAGTATCAGTATCAGTACTGTCGTCACCGCGTGAAACTACGGAATGGAATGGAATGACTGAATATCCACAGCATCACACCAGTCAGTGGGTACTACCAGTGACATGAAAAGAGGTATGAAACGTACTACTAGTAGCTTTCTTGGAGTGCAGATGAGTAGAGTACGACATGTTCTTGTTCGACTATATTGATACATCGATATTCTAAAAACTGGTCAAATAATCCTCCAGAAATGTGGAGAGGGATTGAAAGTAGAATCGGAGCCAGTCTAGAAAAGAGCTCTAGCCATATCAAACTCACTCAGTTTTGCTTTTTCCTTTCGTTGTTCTTCCTTCCAAGCCTTTTCACGTTCGAAGTCGGCATTCCTAGAAGCTTGCTCCACACCAAATCCAGCAGCAGCCATGTTGACATCTTTCTGGGCTGCGATTTCTGCTCTCTTTGTGTCCTTCCAGGCCTTTTCTCGTTCGAAATCTGCATTTCTAGAAGCTTGCTCCACTCCAAATCCAGCAGCAGCCATGTTGACATCCTTTCTTGCTTCAGCTTCAGCTCTTTTGGTGTCCTTCCATGCCTTTTCACGGTTGAAATCTGCATTTCTGGAAGCTTGTTCCACTCCGAAACCAGCAACAGCCATGTTGACGTCCTTTCTAGCTTCAGCTTCAGCTCTTTTCGCGTCCTTCCACGCCTTTTCTCGTTCGAAATCTGCATTTCTGGAGGCTTGTTCTACTCCGAAACCAGCAACAGCCATGTTGACATCCTTTCGGGCTTCAGCTTCAGCTCTCTTTGCATCTTTCCATGCCTTCTCTCTTTCAAAGTCGGCATTACGGGAAGCATGCTCTACTCCAAGACCAGATGCCGCCATGTTGATTTTGGTGGCTTCCTCTTTTGATCGCTTAGCCTCCTCTTTGCTTGCTTTATATTGAGCATTAACGCTCTTGGCGTTCTCTTCTGCAAGATTTGCAACACCTTTGGATTGATAGGCGTACATACGAGCCTTAGCTTCGCGTTCTCGCTCCTTGCGCTTTTTTTCTTCATTTTTTTGCCGCATGGCGAAATCGAATGGAGAGACACCCTGGAATGCTTGCTTCTCCCACTTTTTCGGCTCCCACTTTTGCATGTTGTCCTCCGGAGCCCGGAAGTCGAACTTTGGATCATTCTGGCGGTCGTCGTTCATGATAGCAGTCACTCTAGGAAGGTATAGCCGTGTGTGCAATGGAGCTGTGTGTACCGAAATGATTGTATTAATAAGTAGACGAGTTGACAACAGTGTGGGCGCACTGTAATCAGCACATGCATCAATGACGGCAGGATAATGACACTTCCGTAGTAGCGTAGTAGCACGAGGATGGAACTGGAGTGAATGGAACGCCCCAAAAATCGTTTACCAGTACTCGGAAGTCATTCATAAAAGTCATTCGCGTCAGGCGCAGGTCATTTCAGTGGCATCCGACGAACTCACAGTCAAATCAATTATAAGTCGTAATAATTACTACTAATACACTACTACTACTAGAGAGAGTACCGGTAGGTACGGTAGTCTACTCCGAGTCATCTGAAAGAAATGAACCATTGCGATATTGTTACTACTCTAATAGAAAGCTGCTGCTTCACAACTAACTGTAAGTGAAACCTAGCTAGACATGTTTCCGGTTTCAGAGAACTTGCCAGGGCCTTGTAGCTGACAAGGCAACCAGATGTGTACAATCGAATGAAATGAATGTTTACTCCTAAATGGTTGCATTAGCCATGTACACTGAGAAATACGACGTAGTCTTATCAGACAAAGGACGTGAACGCGAAGATAATCCACTCTTCTCGGCATTAACTTTTTCTATTTCTGATCGACTCATGACAAAGACGACTGATCTCTGGTAACATTAGATGGCGTGTGAATGACAGTGTGGTTTGTTCTGGACAACAGCAATTCTTCTATGATACACCAAAAGAGTCCCTGCTAGAGAAATGACTCGTTTATCGGCGGAGGTAGTTTCGGCGTTCCTTCCGTTCCTTTCTCGCAGAGGAACTACTGACTGCCACGCATTCGTCCAAGTCACAACAAGTGCAGCATGGACACCAGAAGCCCTCATCATAGCAATCTGCGCCAAACGATTTAAGAGTAATGACAGGAAATTCTGTCTTTTCGATCCTTCTAGGCTGTTTCCCTCCAATTGGAGCACCGCCAAATCGTTGAGAGAACCGATTTGTGATGGGATTTTCCCTGTGAAATGGTTTCCGAACAACCACAGTTGTTTCAAGTACGTCAATCGACCCAATTCAGATGGCAGCTGCCCTGACAAGCTGTTGTACGCCAACGATAGCGATTCTAATGTGGTCAAGTCTCCAATCCACGATTCAATCGTACCGATCAGTCCAGGATTGGCGTCCATCCAAAATTCTCGAATGACGGGCATGCCTTGGATCGGTGCCAAGGTTCCTGTCATAAGCTTATCGCTCAAATACAGCCGGCATGAGTGGCAAGTCTCCTCTAAATCCAGTTTCTTCCAGCATGATAGTTGCTACGAGTGATGAAACGACGGAATCGGCAAAGGTAAGAGTCAAAAGGAGAGGTGGGACAACAGCGCCAAAAAATCACTCTTTTTCTTCTTTTTGGTACGTACTGATCCCCGAACCAAGATCGGACATCCAGGAAGAATCTCCTCCGTTGGTGAGAAACTCGTTTCGAAAGAGGTCGATTTGTGTGGTGTTTCCGGCTCCGGTGGAAAACGGTCCGTCACCGGCCAACAATTTGACTTCTTCTGGCCATTTTCCTGTCAAGACATTTTGAGAAAGATTGGTTTCTGCAAACTTTACCATTCGTATCGCAGACGATTTCGTACCATCCGTCGCAGGGATCGATGTTGACTTTATCCCAGTTGGTGCTGATCAACCATGTTGGGAAAATGGCTTCTTCGAATCTTGGATCGGAGAGAGTGATCTCATTGGGGACAGCATATGTTGCGTAATACAAACAATACAGAACGTAGTACTGTGCAATTTTGCTGTCGGTGAAACCATATACACCTTCTTGTTGAGACGTTCGTTGTAAAGCCTTTGATTGGTATGAAGTCGGGTCTTGAAATGCGGCAGCATTGAGTCTGAAAGTGGAATTTTCGATACGAGTCTGCAGTGCGACAAAGTCGTTGGTTTGTCCCACAACAGCGACAATAATGCTCGCCAACAACGAAAACACCAATCGAGACGATAATATTGGTGTTGTCATTATCGTTTCCAATCAACTCGTAACTTTTGTGACGATACGTCGTTCTTTTGTTGTTGCTGTTAGTC
The DNA here is from genome assembly GCA_019154785.2 of Nitzschia inconspicua. Classification (NCBI taxonomy): domain Eukaryota; phylum Bacillariophyta; class Bacillariophyceae; order Bacillariales; family Bacillariaceae; genus Nitzschia; species Nitzschia inconspicua. The sequence continues at coordinate 3,211,499 of JAGRRH010000021.1, read as the reverse complement.
GTTGTTCTACCAAAATAGAGTGGTAACAGAGTACCACGACGTAGTAATGTAATATATTGATACGACGTAGAAGCGAGGAAATTTCAAGAAGAGAGGTGCCCGCGCTTGCTCGAGATGGACTGTCCCGCATAGGTATGTTGATGTTGGCAAAAGCGCACATCATCAGTGCCAATAAAATGAGCAACCGTCCAATTTCCAAAGAAGTAGTCTACTGAACTTGAAACTACCGGTAGGTGCGGTAACAATCAACTGTAGCAGTTCAACTTCGGCCCTACTCCGACCGACTGCGACTTCTAAATGGCGATGATTGTCACGACGGTATGATTTACGACAAAAGTCGTTCGTTGAAAAAATTGGTATGATACAAGTCGTACTCTCGCAGACCGCAGTACCGCAGTTCACTACGAGTACCGGCAGCATACAGGTAGTACCGTATTACTGCACGTAGCTGTACCGTTGTTATCTTCAATCTCACAGCGTCGTGAACCCCGCGAAGAAACTTCTTCGGGGGATCTGTTCCAATCATCGGGAAGTACATACGGAGAAAGATAACTCCCCCAAGGGATGGAAAAACCTCAGCCTTAGTGGCATTGCCACGATGACACCATCATCACCATCAAGTCAAGTCTTGAATCAATTGAGACTGTGTGAAAATCGTATCGAATCATACATCGACAACCAACTTGCTCTAAAAAGCACTTCTGTGTAATTCCGAGGAAACCAGTTCGCTGTAGTACACGACGGCTCCAAAGGAAATAGGATCATCTCCGTCATAGCAATACAATGAATTTTGATCTGAATGAGGAACTATTAGAACCAGCCGACACGAGTGAAACGGATACGTCAGACTTTGAAGTTCCCAATCCACTGACACCTTGGGAAGATGTGGATGAAGGCGTCCACGCAGCTGATGTTTCTAACACCGCAAATGGCAACCAAATCAGAGATGCTTCAGCATGGAATACTCATGGTGTAGTCCATGTCCGACTGTTGTGTGCGCAACGGTTGCCATGTCCTGTGGGGTCTAGTGTGTGCGCCTCGGTTTCCCTTCCGCCCTATAAGGGTCGAGTCAAATCCAAACGAAAAAATGCTTTCCTAGTATCCCTGGATCACGGAGTTTGTGTACAATGGAACCAACCTTCTACCTATCAAGAAGGTCTTCACGACAATCATGACTATGATGATGATGGTCTCTGTTCCATGGTCAATGGATGGAGCAGCAACGACTCGCCCGTTCCATCCATCAAAATCGATCTCATGTTCAGTCCCTTAGGAATGGGATTGTTTGATTTTACCATGGCAACGGCACAGCTGTCATCGGTGGTGCTGCTAAAAAATCCTGGAGCATGGCGAGAACGATGGATACAAATGGATATTCCGTCAACTCTCCAATCGGGATCTGGCATTGACAATAGCAGCAACGCTTATTTTCATCGATTTCCGCTGGTGAAAATACAAGCTGTTTTTACGCCAAGTGCACCAAGTAGCGGCGAATCCAGTGTGGGTCTATTTGGTTTCAATAGCAGTAGTAGTCGAGTGCCGCAACACCTATTACCACCTTTGTTTAAACCAACATCCAAGCCGGGAAATCTGATGCAGGAGAGCTGTCAAACTCATCTCCCAAACACGGCAACGGAAATGTCATCAACAGGACAGCAAACACAAAGAATGATTTTGGAACGGAGAAACTCAGATGAGACGTTGTCACTATCTGCTCTAGATGGTATCCAATCCAAAAAGATTGTTCGTGAACTTCAAGAGAAACAGGAGGAGGTAACAATACACGAAGAAGAAGTTGATACAGTCGCCGATGAAGACATGACCTCTATGGGGATGGAGTCTGATTTTCCGCTCGACTCACCCGTGTCGGTATACACGGCGGATGATACATCCATCGTGTCGAAAACTGCACAAACCTCATCTGCCCTAGAACCACATTTGTTGCGGGCCGACACATATTGGGTTCCCGGGTCATGTGCCGTTTGTGATCGAGTATTGATTGGAAGGAATGGTGGATTTCATTGTGAACAGTGCGGAATTGATTGTTGTGGCGACTGTCGACTGAATGTCGACATTCGAGTCCCTTGCGGTTCGGACGCAGCGCAAGAATTTGTCGACAAAATCCAAAAGGCTAAAATGAGTCTATCGGGTTTGCTGAACTACGTTGCTCCAGACGAGGCTTTCGAGCAGAAACGAATCGGCGAAGAATCAATTCACCAATCACGCCATACCAATAAGGTTTCGGTCCTTGCGGGCGATGGAGGGATGAAAACGAAGCAAGACTTGAACGAAGATGGTGTTCAGATCGGACGGTTTCGAGTGGAAATCGTCAAAGCATGTCTATTCCAGCAAAATTTGCCGCCATGGGAGCAGATACCCTTCGAAGCTTACGAAGTAGGGGCTGTAGGGAGCTTATCCTCCAGGCCTTCAGTCAGAAAAGGCGACTATTATGTGAGAATTTCGACCACCGCTACCGACAAGACATTGCGAACACCGACGCTCCAAAACACTGGAATGCCGAACTTTCATTCCTCCGAAATGATCTTTCCATTGTCTCATTACGGGATCCAATTCAGAATCGATGTCGTGGAAGCAAATACAGATTCGATCGTGGGGAGTGCTTTGTTGACCACACAGGGACTGTTACAAGAGCAGAGGGATAAGTTCATTGAAGAAAACGGTGTGTCTCTGTTACAATTTCTCAAGGGCCCCATCCCATGGAGCGGTAAACGAGACTTGCGGTTGGAGCTTCGATCTGGAATCAAAGCAGGATCGATTGACGACTTCTATGCCAATGCGAAGGGAGGGTCGGATCAAGTTGGGGCGATAAGTGGATGGATCCAACTCAAAGCTGGTGTTGAGGAATACAATCAGGAACTATATGGTTCACGACCGATCGAATGTCCTAATCGACCACCCGCACACTTAAACATGGGCAGTTTTTCAGTTCACATTGCCCGTATGAAAGGCATCATTGCGGACGTGAATGATGCGGTGGCAGAATACAACTACGTCGTTAGCTGGAAGAATCCACTTTTGACAGCAACATGTCTTTACATTTTTGTCTGGCTTTGTTTGTCTTTTGATTCAGAGTACAGTGGAAGCCTTCCTCCTCTTTTCCTCCTGCTCCTTAGCGCATATTGTGCTTACAGAAGGGGCCAGGGTAAAACAAAGAATAGATTTATTCGAGAAGAGATGGAGAGCATCCAGAGGGTCGAAGGCAGTTCCATCGGATACACATTACATCGTCCAAAAGGTATGCTGACTGTAGCAGTAACAAAAGGCCGTAGTCTGCTGTCAAAAGATCTTGGCATTTCTGGAAGTGTCTCCTGTCGGGTTTACTTCGATCAATCAAGGTATGCCGACGAGAAGACACGTGAGAGACTAATTCGTGCTGACAAATCTGCATCCACACCCCTGGAAATCGGCAGTACTCCTTCAATATACACAGCCTATCCAGATTGGAATGAAATGGTGGAAAGCACAACAAATAAGCGACTGAAACAGCTCTTTCCGAGTTCGGATTTGAATTTCTTCAACGAATCCTCTTCTGGTGATGGCAACGAGGATGCACGCCTTCAGGAATTGACGTTTCCTGTTTTGCAGCCGTTTGAAATAGCAAGTTCTGGGAGAGACGAAAAGGGGCGCTTTATAGACGGATCGTTGAATCCCTGGAACACAAGTAAGGGGGCGATTGTTGTCCAGGTGAAGTTTCAAGATTTTTTGAATAATCTGCCAGGATTCGACCATTCGCTTGGTGAAGTCGTGTTTCCTTTCGCCGACCTAGTTGAAAAGAGACAAGTCAAGGGATGGTTCAAGATATTGGATGTTGGTACAAAGTTGACTGTGCCACTGGATGATCTTGATCTGGATGGTGAACAATTAGATGGAACAAATGGTCCTCCTCGTGTTTTCCTTCACTTGAAATGGACAGCCCCATCAGACTCACTGGGAACGGACACCGATGAAAGTGAAAGGGAATTATCTTATGTGATCCAAGAGGAACTAGTACGTTCTAGTCTGTTGTCAAAGGAGACAAAATTTGATTTGGTCGGGAGCTCTATTGGAGCGGTGAACACTGCCCTTGGAATAGGTGGGACCGTCCAAGTTATTCAAAACACGTTTGGGTCTGTTTTGGACATCGTTGAGGCAGTGATTAATGCTTTCAATTTCACGGATCCTTTCAAGTCGTCGATAATCTTTGCCAGCTTGTTTCTACTGTGGCTTGTCCTTGTGTTGATTCCGACTCGATATATTATATTGGCAGCTGGTTTGGGCCAACTTTCTGTAACGTTTGCGATTAGGTTTGGGGGAGACCTGGGGATCTCTTCCACAAAGAAGCAAAAATCCTCTTCGTCGGCGTCTCATTCCCGAAACGCTACACAAGACGGTATCTTGGACAAAGCAAAGGCTTCGGAAGCACAAAGCCCTTTTGCTATTTGGATAAACAACGCGATTCGTAGCCTCCCAACGAATGAAGATCTCCGCAAGGCTTACTTTTGGGAGAGCCGAAGGTTTGGTGCAGAACAGGCCGAAAGACATGCGTCGGAGAAGCGTGCATCCAGGCTGAGAAAATTGTGGAAAGCAAAATGGTATTCGCCTGTTAACCTCCTTTTACACGATGAGGATGGTGATCCAAGTTTCTACAAAGAGCCTTGCTTTGCGGTTATACAGGGGCACAGATTCGTGTGGTGGTATTCGGTTCAAGACTTTGACAATGGAGAGCTACCAGACGGGAAGCTTTTCTTGTCGGGACATGCCGGCTTAGGAGGGCCTTCGCCCATTGAAATGAGGGAGCTTTCCTCGGATGAGCTTCCTCTTTGCTTGAGTATCTTTGGTCGTGGGGGTGATGGGCAACAAAAGGTGGTAATGATTCTTCCGGACGCCAGCACTAAGAACGCCCTGGAAGCTGCAGTGGCTGAATCGTCGTCTTTCAAAAAGGATTAGTATATACACGACTAGATTCAGGAACGCTGCGGGAGTTTTGAATCCCTTTGTATCTGCCCACCTAGACTTATAGTGGACTTTCTCGGTCTACAATACATCTTAGGTACCTAGTTCGATAACAAATCTCCATCTTCACCTCACGATTGTTTCTGCTTTGCCCGTATTCCGCCTTTGAATAGGAGGGGAAGCTACGATATCAATATCGCCGTTGTTCGGCAGTCGAAGGGGCAGCGCCCGATCAGCATTTTCGGCAAATCTGGCGGTCCAAAATACCGTCTTTGTTTCGCGAATATGATCGTGATGAAGGCAACTAACATTCGACGATCGAATTTTTCTTTTGAATCCAGATTCAAACTAGTTTGAATGAGTCCGGCCAATACCATAGGCCAACTTGGCACTCAGTCTCGTCGATGTTTGACTGCTACAGGCAAATGCGTTGAAATGCATTGAACAACAAGAATGATCGAAAAAGAACAAGATTCCTTAATGTTGTAGGCCAAAAGACAATTTCATCCTGATGATCGATTGGGCAGCGCAGTAGTGTCCTGGACTCACAGGTGAATCACTGTTATGGGGAAATCCATTCGACGACCAGAGTTGTCAAATAGGGAACTTTTTGGATGACGGAGCAGCGTCTGATCAGTGCCGTTGGCAAACCTGGCAGTTATTGTTGCCCTTTCTTACAGGCAAACCACTGCCAAAGGCCAGTTAACTATGCGACAAGATCAACGTGATTCGGATAATTTTGATTGGAATCGTGTGGGTATGACCGGACAGTGTCCGTGAAATCTAGGAATCAGTGTCGCCGTACTTTCACATGCAAATACAATAGTAAACGATTATACCGGCTGCAATTTTTCCGACGAAATCAATTTCGCTTTGACTGTGAAGAAGAAAATTACGAGCGTACCGCCTTATTGATTAGATGACGTAGCGCATCACGAGGGTCTTGAGTAAGCTTCTTGTATTTACTGTTACAGTGAAAAAATCCGACACTTGTCTTTGGAGAGGCAAGGTTATGGATTTGATTTGGATAATAGTAAGTGCTGCGGCCAGGATAAGTTTTCTATGACCAAGAGTGCTTTAGTTCATCAACTGAAGACTCTCCATCCATGAACTCCGTGAAGGAAGACAGCGCTGGTGTCGTAGGAATCCTGTTTTCGATCACCAAAATACTGTTACTAGAAAAGGCAGTTCATTTCCTCTCTCTGTGTCGAGCTGAAGCTGAGAATTTGCACCTCCCAACAACAACGTTCATCTTCACCAATCTTGAAGGGAAGAAGGATTATATGGCAGAACTAGCTGAGGAACCAGGAGGGACAAGAAAAGCATCAACACACATGTCTGTTACCGGTTGAGACTGGAGGTAGACGACTAGCGGCGACCCTTGCGTCAACATTTCCTTCTGAATCGAGTCAGCCTAACTGGTGAACCCATTCTGTCTGTCAATTTGGTAGGCTTCGTCCAATGACTTCGGTATCCGTTTGCAATACCGATTGTCTGTGCCCAAACAATCAGGTCTCGGTTCTCTAAGTGTTGACGCTCACTCCCACCACTTGAATGCCGATTCCTTGCAATCAGAGACCACTACAAATAGAAGTATGGTCAGAAGTTTCCTCGTAGCTTGGACACGTTTGGTGGTGGGGCTTCCTTGACGTCTCTCCAGAAGTTACTTCAATCCTCGCTGTCATTGAACCAAAGCACAGCATATCTCTGTGGGTAAAATAATTACGAGGTACTGGGGGCACTATGGGCCATATTTTGATTTGGATCGTTGACTACTGTGAACTGTGAATACACGACGTGAATACTCGTTTGTTGGATCTATCGACTCTTTTGATCGATCGACTCGACTCGACTCAAATGACCACCAACCTCGGACATACTCCAGTACATACCGGTAGTTGGTAATTACGGTAGCTGTACGGTACCGGTGTACGGTAGTTTACAGTACTACTAGTCGTACGTCGTAAACAGCGATGACTGACGACTGACGATGATTCAGTGAGCACCAATCCATCACTTCCCTTATTTATTTTCGTTTTTCTCTCCGGGACACGGGACGCCAACAATTGATCACACCCTTCGCCGTCAACGACGTCGTTTTGGAAGAACGTCAAACGTTGAGCCGGCAGTAAGGCCAACAGACGCTGCATGAGCATCATTGGAAGTGCGGAAAGAGTATAGTCCTACTCCAATTCCAATTCTTCCACCTTTTGGTAGAACAGAGAAGAAACATCATCATGCCGACCCGTCGCTTTTGCCGAAACGATTCCATTGCAGTTGTTTCGCTGGCCGTTGCATTTCTTCTTTGGGTACAGAATCGAGGATGCTGTACTTCCTTCACTTTTTCAGCACATGATGGAATTCGACCTCCCTCATCTGTTATAACGACACGTTTAAACGTACTGACGGAACCTCCTCGAAGCGGACCTGGAATTGATGGTGAATTTCAACGTCACAGGTCAACAAGAAACCCATCCCACCGATCACCCAAAACTTTCAATGTAAATTATAACCAAAGCAACAGAAGAACGAAACCAATGGATGATATTGTTTCGAGGAATCATCCAAGGAATCAAAAGCAAAACAATACCGATGACTCACCTTCAAAGTGGCAAAACGCCATCCGAGTGGAACAGAAGTTGTACGAGGCACTTGATGCTTTGCAGATGCAATCCTCTGCCTCCTCTGCCGCCTTGTCATCGTTACCCAGTATAAATGGTACTGATGTTCTTGTGAGACACCTGGCCATACCCATACCCTTTCCGAGCATTCGTGACTGCAACGCCGCTTTGGCTACGTTTGGAGATTGTGGCGATCTGCTGCGAGCATTACGACTTTATTTTAAAATGCGGAAAGCGAGCTCCTTAATACAGCGAAAAGGACAGTCTATCACCACAAGCCCACAAAGCACAAAGTTGACCGTTCCAACTCCGACTTTAGTGACGTATTCTACTCTCATGTCTCGGGCCATTTCGCTAGGAAAGCCAAAGGTTGCTTTACGCGTTTGGAAAATAATGACACGACAGCCTGAATTCTTCGCGTCTTCCATGCTACAATTGCAAGAGCAGCGTTTCCGCCGAGATGTCATTGTTCCTGACGTTAAATCTGCCAACATCCTCATGAATTGCTATTCAAAATTAGGAGATATCGAAGCTGCCGAAGACTTGATGCACCAGATGCTTTCAGTTCACGGAGGAAAAGATGTTCCAAGCTTGTCTCCCAACTTGGTGACATTTAATACCCTGTTGGATGCTTGCCATAAGACTGGGGAACTCGACAAAGCATTGCATTGGAAAGGACGACTCGATGACGCCGGTCGAGGCAACCGTTTCTTACAACCCGACGCTAGGACCTACACATCGTTAATCGCTTCTGTCGCAAGAAAGGCAGGGCAGACCAGCAGTGGGACGAATGATCCCAGTTTGGCCTTCCGATTGCTACAAGAAATGAAAAGCGTGCATCATATTCAACCCAACGCTATGACGTACTCAGCCCTGATCGACGTATGCGGGCGTTGCAAACGTAGCGATCTAGCCCTTCAAGCTCTGAGATTAATGCTTGATGACGAAAAGCAACAGCAGCAGCAGAACCAAGGGAATAATAACTCAAAATACAACAGGAAAAGAGTAAACCCATCAGCTGTTGGCGCATGGACCTCTACTATCAATGCTTGTGGTAAAGCCGGCCGGATTGATACCGCCATGAAATTATTCTTTGAGTCTATGCCACGATTTGGAGTACAGCCAAACACAGTGACATGTGGATGTTTGACCGACTCGTTGCTTCGTCATGATAGAGTGCGCGAAACCCTGGATGTCTTGCAATACATGAAAGCCAATGATATTGTCTTGAACGAAGTCATGTACACTAGCCTGATGACTTATGCAAGTCGTTTGGCAGGAAAGGAAAAATCTTCGCAACCCAACTCATCCTCCGAAGACCCAAAAGCTGTCCATATTTATAGCGAATTGATGTCGACAGTACTACAAAATAAGGGCAACAATCCACCTGCAAGGTTTCGCAAAGAAAAGAACGACCCCTTGGTTGAACAATTATTTCAGGTTTCTCTTGTCTTTCAAGAGATGAAGGCGACTGGAGTCCAGCCCGATCTCGCAACCTATAATGTCTTGCTTCGATCCATTGCCAATGTTGGTGATGTGAATCGGGCGCTGGAAGTTCTGAAGAAAATTCAGGACGACGATGGCTTGGAGCCAAACAACCGTACGTGGAAAGAGGTTCTTCGAGCAGCTGGAAAAGCAAAGCGATCAGATGTAGTTTTGAAGACATGGAACGCCATTGTTGCCGAGTACGATGTCGGAGAAAAGTCTTCTGAAAACAGTGAAATCAAGTCGACACCAAGACATCGCCACAAGAAGAAGCAGCTAAACTGTGATGTGCTTCAGGCGTTTTTGAAGGCATTGCTGATTTGTGCCTGGGATGTCCGCGAGTCGGACAAACATGCGAGCTTCCATCTTTGCAAGCTGGTCATCAAGTCCTACCATGGACTCTTGTCAGGATCCGAATTTCTTGGTATGCGACTTTTCAGCTCTGATGACGTTTTGAGTAACTCTCACATCATGGCCCTCTTCGTCCAGGCCGTCGTTACCTTGGAAACACTGCTTCGATCCCACATTCAAGAACAAGAAGAAGAGCCGACAAAGAGACTTCTAGAATGCACACAATTGAGAAGACTTGGTATTTCCTTGTCAAAGGAGAGTTCCCTGGATGTAGCTAACCTTCCACTGTCTCTTCAGAAGAATCATCATTTTGGTCGTGCCTTGAGAACTTGCCAATGTTGGAAAGAGGATATTGATATACCGCAATAATTCTCCTAAACCTGTACTTCTATTAGTATTAGGTACGGTAGGAGCTATCTGTTATCTATGTGACGCATGACGTCATTTTGGAGGTTTGTAGTCTACTACTAAGTACTCCTACTCTACCGTAGCTACCGTAGATATCGGTAGTAGTATTAAAAATAATGCCTTCGAAAAACTATGATACCTCTCTAGCTAGAGAGAGAGAGAGCTATCATAGCAGATAGCAGTAGGTCGGAGGTCGGAGTCGGAGGTAGCAGGGAACCAAATCAACAAAAGAGAGCTGAACGATTATTCCGTCGCGCGTGGAGCGTCCGACGCCTTCGAGTCTGTTGAAGAACAGATCTGTCGAAAACCATCACAACAGTGCAACAGTGCGTAGGTAGGCATAACGGTATAACCACAGTGCGACCCTCTTTCAAGTTAGTGCATCAAGAGAATGAAGAAAAAGAAGGTTTTATTCTTCTTGTTTTGCGACATCTTGCTCTCATCATCCTAACTTGATACTCAACATTGCCGACTTTGTTGGTTCCGCTCCCACTAGATAGACGATGCGTTGCAATGGAAAGCTTCGAGGATGGGTTCGGCAGAGATGGCCCATGGCCGGGCGAAGGAATCTTGTGTCCGCCTCTTCGTCTGCGGCATGCCTCCAATTCAAAGCGATTCCAGTTCTTACTTGGCCGACATATCAACGATACTTCTCTAGTCGTCTCCCAGTTGATGTAAATGACTTGAACAGCAAAATCACCACCGGAAACCTGGAGGCGATCGGTACCAATCACAAGTTTAATAACTGTGGAACTTCTGGATCTCCAATCGGCGAACATCGCTTGAATATCATCGAATCTCCCGTTCTAAAAGAGGCTGCGACACGAGGCCGGACCGCTATGGAGCTTCTAAGTACAGCTATTAAGGTGCCCCTGAAAAGCCAATTCGAAAACGAGGAGCGCCGTCGCCAATCTCTGAAACAAGCAACGGAATCGTTGTTATACGCCACCAAAGCTACTGCAACATTGGCGGAAACGATTGCAGAGATCCGTATGAGAAAACAGCTCAAGTTTTCCAAACAAGAAAACTTCAGTGACCCTGCTGCTGTGTGTCTTTCGGAATTACACAAGACGTTTCTCAATCTTTCGCAGGATCTGTTAAACTGTGTGGATCCGAATCTTTCTGCCTCCGAGAGCGCTGGTCCATATTCTTCCATGATGTTCCCAACCGATGACCAACTGGTCGATCTTCTTCTAAAGTTATGCTATCGAGCTCATCAACTGTCCCTTTCCTTCACATGGCCGCTTTATCAACGTTTGGCAATTGCCTTGGCCAAGCAACAGCAACTTTCGACTGTACGATCAAAGGCTGAATGGATTCTGTACATTTATCAATGGTCGCAAGGTGCTTGGGGCTCATTTTACGAGTCAAGTGCCATGCGTGGTGCGAGAGAAGACCCCGTAAATATAGAATGGTTCCGCCCTTCACTGTTGGAATTGGCAAGGAATAAACATTTCTCTGATCTGAGCTACCTTCTCCGAAAACTTCTTCACCCTCCACCACCGACTGTTCTAAATGATTTTTCATTTAACTGTAACAACAAGAGAGGGCGGCGTCGCAAGAGTAATGAGAAGGAAGTCGATAAATCCTACTACCCCAAGTTTCCGGTCCTCGATGAACTTCTGGTCATGGACTTGCTCCGTGCTTTTGACTACCATGGAGTCCTCCCATCACTTCGGAAAAATCTGCACAATCCCTCTGGTATCGAAAAAGACGTTCTTCAAATACTTGTACTGATGGGACCAAGTATTTGGAATGTGTTTGATGACGAGCCGGATGTTGTGTCTAAACCCGTGTCCGTACAGAACAAGCACCAACTCGACAACGGCGGAACGAAAGCTTGCAAGACGCTTAAAATGAGCCTCCTCGATGCCATTGAAATCCTGTTACAATCATCAAGAACAAGTGATCGAATCGATATAATACAAGCCTCTGCTAATAATGATGAGGAGCCAGATAGTGCTGACGTTGCATCCGACGGGGACACGGCTCGCTTGCTTCGAGAAGTGCAAGACATGATAGAAGAATCAAATGATGAACTGGACGACGATTTGGAAGAAGAGGGTCAAGATGCGATAGATGCGATTGCTATAGCAGCAATACTGTTGGAAAACAAGCCATCACGATTTCCTCGCGATTTGGAAGTACGCTCAAGACGGTCAGGAGACGGCCATGTCTTGGAAATTTCTGGAACTATCGACTCTAATTCGTCTCAGTCAGACTTGGCTTTCACTGGAGGAAAGTGGTTGGATATTGAAGATGACAGCACTGATATTATATATTCTCGTCTAGCGGCCTACCAAGATGACATTCCTGATGTAGCTTCCCAGATTTTCGAGCACAATGGCAACAAACCATTGAGATACCAAGAAGACTTTGAAGATGAGATTTACGAAAGTCTGCGGCAGTCGCACGAGGATTGGAACGGCACAAGTGATGACTTGTAAATGAGATAAGACGAACTGACTGTGAAGAGATTTTTTCCAGATTTGGCCAACAAACTGCTTCTTTTCGCTCTCTGGGTACCTTTTTATACTGTCTTAAGATAATATCTAGACCTATTTTAACATGGCACTATCTGGATGATCCGTTGTACTCGCATTCTTCATGAACTGATTTTGAAAAGACGCATCAAGCTTTTCTGAGTCTGCAAGTCGCTTGTCCCAATTGAGGAAGCCACGGCATTCCTGCGCCCCACAATGGCAAGGAATGCGTTTGGTAGGGTCTGGCTCGAAAGCAAACTTGTAATCTGAAGCAGCAAGGGATAAATTAGTTTCTTTGAACGTTTTATGTGACCGAGCGTAGCACATCGTCCGACGTACCATAGCAAAGCTCCTCTCCAGCCTTAATATCCCGTTTTGCGTATATGACAATTCGTTTCATTCCGTCCAAAGAGATGATTTTTGTATAGCAATTAGGGTCGCAACTTGCGTTGATAAATCTTGCCACGTTTCCTTGTTTTGTGGCATCGCACACTGACTGAAGAACACAAGAAATGAGAGAAGTTTCAAAAGTCGACAACAATTCCGAGTAACACAACAGCACATCCTTACCAACTCGTCGATACGAAACATATAATCGCAACCGAGCTTGGCTTCGTGATATTCCTTCTCCCGTTTCTCTGCCATAGCGTTCCCGATCACCACACCCCTGTACTCAACGATCATGTCTCCCTCTCGAACATCGATATCAACGAAGACACCCCAGTCATGAATCCCACTCCTATCAAACCTCAGCTGCTGTTCTCTTCCTGCTAGAGTGTCAACATTGACTCCCATTGCAGCGATGCTTTTAACTAGGCGGCGCTGATTAGCACGTGCCGCTCTCCCGAGCAATTTGTTCCCTCCTACCTCATCCGACGGATCGTCACTGAAAGGATTAACTTCTGCACGATGATTTCTGGGTAGTTCAGGGTATTCACGCGATGCAGATATGCAATGTGCAAGCTTCCAATGGAAGAGATCAGTCGCGGATGCATCAAACCTTCGATTTTTCTCATCGTACGTTAGTGTCCGGGCTGATGTTGGTCGAAACACTTCTTTTTTAGGCATCGGAATGGCCGGCGCCTTTCTAATGCCCTTCAGACGCATAGAATGTTTTTTATCATTTTTGTTCATGTTCATGAATTTGGGTTGAGTACTTGCTATTATATTCGTCGGTGTCAACTTTTTTCCTTTTCTTGGTTCTCTCACTGTAACCTTCGAAATAAACTTTGAGGACGACGAGTAGAGAGGCAGCCCCAGCGAATGTGGATTGTATGCGAAATCAACCACCGACATTCCTTTTGCAATGAATCGCGTCGCAATAAATCCGGATTCTTCTTGTGACGCGAAATTACCAAGTTCTTGCAATGTCCCACCCAATTTTGAAACGCTTCCATGCACTTCCTCCGAAAGAGCTTCCAGTAAGTTTACCTCCAAAGAGGCAGCGCACTCACCGCAATCACAAAGAATATCATTTGCACTTTGCGCCTGCATTCCGAAGATATTTCTTACATGTTTCAAGAAATCCACGCATGACTGGCAAAGGAAACGGTTACTTCCCGACCGAATGACTGCAAGTGCCGTTTCTTGTCGACACCGGTGACATCGATTGAAGTCGTGCGGGCCATTCTCCTCTCCCCTGCTCATCGTTTCTTTCGCTGTAAAATATGTGTCATTGTAGAATGAATATGATTGTCGAATCGTCAATTCCATTGCCATCGAAGCTGGTCTCTGTGTTTTCGGTTCACGAGAGACTTTCCGCCGCACAATGACCAAATCTTCAATTGGAACCCTCAGAAAGCAAGAATCAATCGGAATTTCACCATTCAATGTTTCCATCTTTGAGCTCCCTTTTCCCACGACCCCGCTTGCAGAAGATATCGTTAGGTCTCCATCCTCACTTTCAAATGCACTCAACGATAGGTCTAGCATATCAAACATATCGTATTGTCCATGTTGCGACAGTCGCCCGCTCAAGGTATGTTCAGGAAGTACCATGCAGCGAATTGTGACTGTTGCCAAGGTCTTCGCTTCGGACGAAAGCTCTGGTTGGATTCGGATGACCTCCCCAACAATATTGTAGCACATTCTTTGCAAAAGACCCTTACTCAAGGGACGCTCTGCAAGTACCGAGAAAGGATTGTACTTTGCAGCTTGCCATCTCCAGTTTGCTTCTTGTTGCTCCACAGAATCGTTTCCATCACCCAAATATCTGGACGAAGAAAAATCTTTGTTCGTTGTCATCACTTTTCGCCTCTTTTTTAGTGGTTCATTCTTCCTTTCTTCCTCTGGTGAATGCGAATCCTTGATGTCATCCTCATCAGATTGCCGTCCATTTTCATTTTTATTTCCATTCACCGGCTCCCTGTCCGCTGGTAAATTGCTTTGCGATGCTCCGTTTAATTCTTGGATGTCATTGTCTTTCGATTGATTGGCGCTTTTCGATTTGGATGTCTTCCCCACTCTACAACCGTTCTGGACCTGGCGAAATACCTTAGCAGGAACTCGCTTTCGGATGACCCATTTCGCTTGCAATCGCGAAACGCGGTGTTCCTTTGTTCTTCGATTTAGTGGCAACCCTGAAGATACCTCGTCACTCAACCATACTCTGACTATTGCCTTGTCAGATCCCCCCTTTATTCTCTCTTCGTTCCTGAAACTTCGTCTTTCTGATTCACTCATTGCAGCCATTTTCTCTTGAGTAATCACCGGATCGATTCTTTGCAAGAAAGGGAACATATTTTTAAGTCTGTCACCCTTGTTGTCAACTAGAAGATCCACCAGTATCCCATCCGATTTTCGTCCCTCTCTCAATTGGTCTCGGCGTTTAGAATATTGTTCCTCGCAATAGTTGACTATATTGACGATTTCTCCCCCTAGCAGCTGACTGGTAGCATTGTATGGTTCAGAGAGAACAGTCTTTGGGAAGAAGCAACGTATCCTGCTCCCTATCAAAGCGAGACCATCATCATGTCCTGGCAAAGGATCCGTCCAGACTTCAGAGAAGTGCGCCGATGATACAGGTTCTCGATATCCCACATATGTACCGTTTAAGTTCCCTTCTTTCTCTTCTCCGCAATCGATGATCCTTCCATCGGCCCCTTCTAATTGAATTTGGTGCCCGCCCGGGCGATAGCGCAAGGCCACCACACATCCAACTTTGATACGAAAGGGAGAGGTGCGTTTGCTAGCATTCTTCTTTTTGTCTCCATTACGAGTGCTCATGCTGCCAACGAGAGACGGCTCTCTACAGATGCTGCTATCGATCGTTTTGTCCCGAACCCATAGGAGTGGAAATCTTGGAATCGCAAGGACTCGACCTCGTATTGTGGATAGTTCGATGTTTTTTGCTACCGTAACATCGCAAAAAATAATCGACTGACTGAGAGTGAGTGATGGGAGAGTAAAAAAATAGTAATAAAATGTGCAAAAATTGATAGTGAAGAATTGTACTCGATACTCGATGCACGAACTATTCATTTTATCAAATACGATAATAATCTGGAATAATATTATATTTTGTATTGTAGTTAATTTTTTAATCAACGGGTCATCAAATACACTCTGAACTCTCTGCCATCACCAATCACAGCAGTGTGTGGGGTTCGGGATTTGAGGATTGACAGTCAACAGGATCTCCGACGTGTACGACTAGAGCACACTACTGGTACGTAGTAACGGTACCTAGTCTACCGTACCTGTACTCCTGTAGAAAGTACTTACTGTACCGGTAATCGTAGAGACTGTACGGTAGTCAGACATCTCCGAAGTCGATCGGTGTGACTGTACCGAAGTCCGTAATGACGGTACGTACTGGTATGATATTATGATTCCTACCGGTAGTTCTGCGGTAGAGATACCGGTACGCATTACTACCATACCCACTCGAAGGACTTCGTAATACGTAGTAATATACCACAGTAACACTACGGTACCGGAAGGTAGCTACGGTACTGTTATGGCTAGCTGGCGCAATGCAACCGTACTTAAAGTTACGGTTTAGTACCGGCAGCACAAATCCAGATTCGGAGTACGAATGGTAGGTACGGTAGGTAGACTACGGTACGAGTAGTGCACGAATACCGTATGTCTCAAAAGCCACATCCGGTAGACTATCATGATACATCTGACAAAATCATCACTCATCATGCATACAATGAAAAGGTAGACTCTCTCTCTCTCTACCTAGCTAGTCTAATAAGTTCAGTAAAACAATCTTTGAAGAAACGAAGAAACGCTGCAAGAGAAACCAGGAAGATTGATCCGGTGAAAAAGACCACGATGCTACCCGACCGTTGATACTTGGAGCCTTTTTCACCGGATCTTCCAGGTCTCCGTAGTCTAGTCCTACATACTACTCAGTACTACGTAATTACAGTTAATTACTACAGTATTTTTTTGTCTCTATCTTCATCTACCAGCAAGTTAATTGAACATGGCTACGACCAACACCTTTTTACAATCCAAAGCGTCCTATGCCTTCCGAACGATTTCCATGCTCTTCACGTCGTCCTTCGAACGTCTCTCGCCATTCATCCAAAACTGAATAATCGAAGATCAATTCCTTCGGATATTCAGCAAGTGCCCATCCATAATTGTATTTGATCCATTTTTCTTCCAAAGTATCTCGAATTTCTTCGTGGACGCAGTACTTTCCATCGGGATCAACGTCGATAGACCAATATTCACTCATGTCATCGAGTACGAAAACATCAACGTTCTCATACCAATCGTCGGCGAGAACTAGAATCCCACTGCGAACTCGCAAAACGTTCATCTTCAAGAGGGCCAAAACTTCATCATAAAGGCCGGAAGTAGTTGGCGACAACGAATGCATCAAGAAACAGAACTGATCCAAACACTCGCTTGATACATCCAATTTGTTGCCTGGTATTTTGGCCTTTGTTGAAGCGCTTTCAACGTCCACTTCGGCTGCTGAGCTGCACGGTCGCTCTGGTTCGACCGATGATGAAGCAGCAATCTTTTGTTCTAACGGATGGGAAGATGGGGAGTTCATCAATACCAAGTCTTCAAATTCTTTGATTCTGGCAGGCAAGGAGGAGATATCACGGCGAACTGTTTTCGATAGGGAGAGACCGAAATGAGTTCTTTCAAAAGGCAAAGATTCTGGCACTCTGGGATGCGGAGAATTGGCCTCCCATTGTTGATCCGTCGAATAAGATCCATGAAACACTTCCCAACGCCAGGCATATTCTTCTTTTGAACTCTCTCTATAACAGTGACCCCATGTCTTGCTGACGTGTTCCAACACCCGAATAAGATACTCAGCCTTTATCTTGGGGTCGTTGATCTTGGCAACTTTCTGTAGTTTTCTGCTTTTTTCCTGTTCATCATGAACCGACTCTCTTTTCCCTAAGGATACCAAGGGGACATCGTCATCGTTATCTTCATCATCCGACTCTTCTTCATCATCCGAGTTTTCCGACTCACGGGATAAAGGGAATTCTCTTTGTAATTCACACACTGCAGAGAGCACCATGGTTGTGAGGTTGGGGGCAAATATTGCTTGTTTAAGCTCCTTCACTTGGACTTCTTCCATCTTGGTCACAAAACGTTCTTCTGCCAACTCCTTTTCGTTTGCCTCTTTAAGCTTCAGTTTTCGATTCATGTTTGCGGAGGAGACCACATTCAAAGCTTTCTTATTTGGGTCCTGTTTGCTCCTTTTCTTCGTCGACCCGGGAAGTAATTCTTCTAACTCGGCCGTTGACAACCGATTACGTATATCTTTAAACAAAAAGCATTCTGATTCGAATAGATACTCATGATTTTGTCGTCCACATCTGCATCCCTTCGCTGGACGCGGCCCACCTCTGGCTGCTTGACGAAGTGCGGATCTCTCCACCTCAGAAGAATAAGGTGGATCGATTTCACCGTAATCCTCCTTGCATTTCGACACCCAGGATTGCCTGGCTTTTTCCGCAACGGAATAATCCAGTCCACGGATGAGGAGTTGCCATTTCTCTTTTAGATTGTCAATGTTCCGCAATGGGATGGCAGATTCGGTTTGGAAAGCTGCCAACCTGAAAATGGTCGCAGCATCCTGCCACATGGAGTCTTTGGCATCTTTCCCCAGTGTGCGGTCCGGATGGTGCAATGTTGAGGCAACAACATTTGCTAATACAGCGACTTCAGTCTGAGAGAATTCCAAAGATTTGTTCTCGACGGAGTTGTTACCTGACAAGCTTGGCGTCGATGGTGGAAGCAATGGTTGCTTTGCAGTCGGAAATACAGTCGTCGCAAGCCGAGGGACGGCAGCTTTCTTCCTGGCCACCAAGACTTGTGTTTGAAACATATTTTCGTTTGTTTTCACCGACTCGCTTCCGAAGAGGCTGCAAGCATCAGTGAAGAACATGCCAAATAGCTTTTTGTCGCCGATCGAAATCACGATATCCCCAGGCTGCAACTTGTCTTCTGACTTAACTTCAGGGCGGCGGGCATTTTGCTTCTCAGCATCGCTTACCATCATTACGGCAAAATTTACCCTTCGACGTCTTCGTTTCTTCTGCGCTTTGACATCAGAAGTGAATGTCGAAATGGAGGTAATTGATTGCGAGACGGGGTGGGACTCCTCAACAGGAGTTTTCTGCGTCTCACCCACTCGGAGGGTATTCTCCCCGTGTTCGAAGAGATTTTGCTTCCCAGCATCAGCAGGTATTCCTTTCTCTGAATTTGAATCTGATTTTTCGGGAGATGCGTTGGTCAAAGAAGATTCATTAATGATATGATCCACATTTTTTCCTTTGAACCCTTCTTCTGATGACTTCATCGACGATACGTTTACCACACTTTCTGATCCATATTGAGACGATTGGTTGGGTTCCGATGAGATTTCTAGCATTGGACTTTCTGTGTTCTTTTCTTCGTTTGGTGAGTGGATGCACCCCTCGGTCATTGCTTGAGAAAATTTGTCTTCGACGGCCTTCGCTGACTCCATTATTTCCTCATTAACTTTCGTTGCAACGATTTTTGGGTCTGTGTTGGGAGGTTCTTGGTCCATTTGAAGATTGTTTCCAGCACCATTCTTTGATGTTGTGACCTTTCGTTCGTTTTCTTCTTGAGCATCCAGCCATTCGGGATCAACCAGCGCTGACACCTTGTGGAGAATAAGATTGACTCCAAAAGATGAATCTGTTTCTCTGACTAGCATAACTGAGACAATTGTCCGCCCTTGCTTCGCAAATGGAGATGGACACTCCAAGGGATCACAGAGGCGAGACCTCTGTTGCCCTACGGCAGTCGGACATTTGGGCTCTTTCGATTGTTTGCGTACCGGTCGTCTCAAAAGTACAGGGGGTCGAGGTGGTGGAGGAGGAGGCCCTGGAAGCATCCAGTTGGGCATAAAATAATTATTGAGGATGGGTCCGTAGGGCATGGGATTATTGAGTGCAGAGTGATGGAAGGATTGAGTGTGGTTTGGCGGAACCCCCATTTGATGAGTCATGCCCCCATATGGAATTGGGACAATAGCTTCATGAGATTGAGGAACCATGGATGAAGGACGTGCGAACGTTGCCATGGCCGTAGGATGATAGAGCATAGCTTGCTGGAGCTGTTGGTGCTGTTGCAGCCATTGCTGGTGTTGATGCTTCCAAACTAGTAATTCTCGCTGGTACTTTTCTTCCGCTCGCTGTTTCTGTAGCTTGTATAATTCTTCCTCCTTTTGTTCCCGCATTTCTTTCATTATGCGCTGTTCCTCTCGTTTGCGTTCTTGCTCGGCCAGCCGTTCTCGTTGCTTTTTCTGTTGCTCTTGGACTCTCAACAACGCCAATCGCTCTCGTTCTTGCTGTTTTTGCTTGCGTTCTTCTTCTCGAGCGGCCAAAATTGCTTGCATTTCACGATCCTTTTCTTGTTTTTCTGCAAGGGCTTTTCTACGGCGCTCTTCCGCCTCCTGTTGCAACTTTTTCAGCTGCTTTTGTTTCTTCAACATTGCTATTTCTTGTTTGAGTTGCTGTTTCACCGACGTTGCGCCTTTTATCGACGATCCTCGAAACGACGGTAGCCCTGCAGTAAGTCCTTTACGATGAACAGCAATACCCTGTGATACAGTTGCAGCCACTGGACGAGTTTGCGCCGGTGGCGCAGTCGTAGGTAGCTTTCGCTCTACCGGTTGTGGCTTTGCCACTGTGGTTGGTGCAACACCAGCATTGGACGCAACTTTCTTTCCCGGTGTAACCATTGGAGGTCCCTTCGGGTTGGGAGGCTTCGTCGAAGCGGGCTTCAAAGAGGTTGTCGCTGCGTTCCAAGCGGGACGCAATGACGCAGTGCTTATCTTCCTGGGTGTGACATGTTTAGCATTGGAAAGTCCAGAACCACCATTTCCCGAAGATGACGTGAAAGGTACTCTGCCATCACTGTCGACGGTCGGTTTCTTTTTCTTCAAGTATGGGTTCACCAATGTCATTTTGGATGTTTTATTGATATGGCACTTCGTTTTCGTCTTCTGCCCCACAACAGTAAAAACGTCTCCTCATTCTCCAGCATGGAAGCGCAGAGAAGACTTAAAGTAATGAATCTCCTACCGGTGGACTACGGCGTACTTCATACGGCGTACTTTCAAATCACTTGTCGACCCGCCTCATCTTTTTTGGCGCGAATTTCCTTGACTACGATAACGGCAGGGGAGTCCGTATTCGTGCGCCAACAAAGTCTACCGGTACTCGTATCATACACTCTGTACGTGCAACGTATTGGTATCATACCTTCTCCTACCGGTGTAGTATAAAATCGTAGTACCTCTAGTCGCAACGAAGGTCGTTCAAAATGATTCTGTCATGGCCAGCTGAAACCATTTATTTAAAACATTATCAGCAAACAATAATATATTATCATGGATGCAAAAGATCCAAAAGACTACATGATAAAATTATTACGATCTTCCGGAAAGCACCACGTTGAGCCTTCTAATACTATTGTTGTTTGCTTGCCAAAACGAGCAGAGGGATTGGGCGATTATTCTCATTTAGAATTCGTCACCCATCATGCCATCCATGTCAAAGTCTCCCATATCGCCCATGTAGTCGTCATCCTGATGAAAAAAAACAAGGAAAACAAGAATCATTGTGCGTCAGCCGCTTTCTGTGATTTTGGCATCCTCTTGGTATCCTCTACTACCGGTAGCTTATAAACTTACCATGGCAGCATCTGTCGCTCGTTGTTTCTCCATGTGTTCGTCGTACATCTTCTTCTCGCCATCCTTCTTCTTGAAGAAAGTCTCCTCAGCGTACTTTTCCGCCTCTTCCAGACTGTCAGTCACAATGATATCGTCAAAGAGTGTACCAGTCTTGACTTGCCAAATCTCGAATCCAACGTGTGTACATCCGTCCTTGCAAACTTTGTACATCTCTTCGTCGTACTTGTAGTCGGGATTGTCAATCATGGGGTGTTCCCACTTGCCCTTGTAATCAGGGTTATCAATCATCTTGGGTTTCCATTCACCCTTGTAATCGGGATTGTCGATCATAGGAGCTTCCCATGCACCGTCGTCCTCGTCATCCCAGTCGTCGGGTTTCTTGGCATCAGGGTCAGGAATCTCGGCTGGGATATCATCCCAACCTTCTGGCTTTTTATCTTCTGGGTCAGGAATTCTAGCTTTGTCAACCCAATCATCTGGCTTCTTAGCATCAGGATCCTTGATTTGTTTAGGAGGCAAAAAGTCAAAATGCTCATCCAATGAGCCCTTTCGGACGGATTTATTGTCGATAAGAACTTGGAAGGTATTATCTGGGTTCAAGACAAGTGTGTATAAGTGAGTCAAGTCATCTGTCTCGGTGCTGACCTCTTTTTTGACGAGCAAGTTATCATTTTTTTTATCGTAGTGAAAAATGACATGGGTCTTCTTGTTGCTGGTTCCACAAACGTCTGGTCCAAACATGACAGCATAAGGGGTGTCTCCTCCAAATGCAGCAGCATCGAACTTGTCACCACCAGGCAAAAGCTTGATGTAGGCACCACCACAGTCCAAATTTTGTTCGTGCTTGACGGTGTATTGAATCACCAAAGGCTTGTCCCCACTGACGAAAGGCTTGTCTAGTTTGGCGGAAAGACCGTAGAATCGAGCATCTTCCGATGTCTGAATTCCCTTGTCATCGGCATCGCCATACCATTCTCCAGCGGTATGCTTCCATGTTCCCATCTCAGCCTTGGGTTTCCACGTAGAAGATTCTGTCCATCGGCTGGTCCATCCCTTTCGTGTAATTTTTTTTTTGCATTACGAAATAATAATGACGGTCATTGTCGACAACATTATTTTCAATCAAAACGTAGAATTGGCCAAAGTCAAGAATTCGGTCGCAGAAAATGAAGAGTTTGCAAAAGAAAGGATCCAATGAGTGAAAGAATCAAGTGGAACCAGATCCATCCAACCTTGCAGTTCCATCACTTCCAGAGTTCTTATGTGGGCAACTTTGTCTCGTGGAACTTCGTCCACCGTCAGTATCGTTTGTCTCACTTACATCGTCATTGAAATTTTCCTTAAAGTAGAACTCCCCCACAACAGGAGAGACACATGTGGCAGCCAATACAGCAAGGGGAGAGAACTTCATGGTCAGGTAGTTATTGTGAGAGTGAATTGCAGTCAGTAGTTAACTTGCAAGTTGTGTCGCAAGAAATGACTTCTCTCCACGAAAGCACGAAAGAGGAGCTTTGGCGTGGCGATGACGAGCTTTGCTACGGTAGATGTGGTGGGGCGCGTAAGAGACGTGCTTGTCTACTATTTTTCGAAAGATTTCTTCGTCTGGCCGTCGTAGATAAGACACAAAATGAACGATCATAATATTGTTTCGACGTTCTGGGTATCATAGCTACATACCCAGAGTGGTACCGTACTCGGAGTACGCATTACTACCCAAGTACCTACGGTAGGTACTCGGAGTATTAACATTCGTAGCTACGTCATAATCCGAATAGGTAGGTACCGTACCATCCTACGGTATACTACTTCATACTATTGTTTTACAACATGACTGTGAACATCACCACTACCGACTACCGACTACATGTGAGAGGTGTTCTGTCGACGAGAGAGTACCGTAGATGCTTGCTAACTATCGGTACGCACTACCTAGTAGTAGTAGACTACGGAAGAGTGTGATGATTGACGTTGTTATGTTGTTATTATCTACTTCAAGTATTATCGAATAAATTCTGCGTTCTAAACTTTCAAAACTACCACACATACATAGTACACATCACTTGCCACTGAAAAAGGAATCGATAGTAGTTTGCTGTCCTTCGGATGATTTGGCTGGAGGAGCGAAACGGCCTTTCAACAGCCGAGTGTAGCTTTTCAAACACTCAACTATGTAACTTGACCTTGGAAAGCATTGGTTTTGCATGCTCCGGCTCCGGCTCATGCTTGAAATACGATCGCAATTTTCCTCCAGCTGGCCCATGGCGCAACAGAATGCCGATTTTACATCATCTGGCAGAATCCTATCGTCGTCTATTCCAGGAGAGACGACTCCTGTCTCCAGCAGTTGTCGAACTATGTCTTTTTGGTGACAGAGGTAAAATATTCCCATGGAAAAGCAAACGACGGAACTCTGAATAAGCGCGAGGCACTTGGTAGGATCTTCGTCTGGAAAATTAGAGGCTACTTTTCCGATGGCTGCACTGGCCGTGGCAATAGTGATCCAACATTGCTCGTTCCTCAAGTCCGATGGAACATTCCAGTTTTCCAGGCTCTTGGCAACTGTTTCAGAAAGCCACCCGTCTTCCCTATTTCTCTTTGTACAATCTGTGTCTTGGCCGTGCGATTCATCAAAGGCTTGAAAAATTACACAATACAACAGTTCAAATTGCAATTGATTCAGTGGACCATCGCTGCTATTGCTTCCAAGGCACTGAACTGTTCTCACTATCGCAAGCCAAGCACGTTCGTCTTCTTTTGCATCCGTGTCTTTATGCCCCCCACCCAATTGCGTAGACCATATTTCATAGATTTTGATTGCCAATTCTTGAATCCATGTTTGGTATATGTCGTCATCGCCGATTTCTTGGCGGACCGCTTCGATAAGGCTTGAAACAATGCGTTGCATTGATGTCGTGCCGTCATTCAACGCACTAGAAATCAATTGAAAATAAACAGCAATAGAAAAGAAAATAATTGAGTCACCCATTGTTCAAAGGAATATAATTTCCGGCAATCAAACATACCACTTGCTGGATCCAAAGATGGGATCTAAGGATGCCCACAACAGAGCTACGACGGCATGAGTCACTTCCTGAAAATTGTTTTTCTTATCTTCTTTCCTGGAACTCTCTGTGAACACTTGAACGAGTCCGTTGTGAAGTGCAAGCTCCCAAAGATGAAGGAAGCGAACCATTGTTGATGATGATGTGCTTGTAACAAGGATGGTGCGTGGCTCAATGTTCTCATCAGAGTTCAATTTTTTATCGTCATCATTTTCGACCGCAAACGAGGAGCCAAACCAATCTCGTAACTGATCCGACAATGCTTTGAGTGTGAGAACTGGAGTACGTTCGCAAGGATTTCCCATTTGTGACTTCCACAAACGCGCTAGAGTATTGTAGGAGCCTACTTTGGCGGAGATAAGGACTGGGTCCAAGCCGATTTTCGCAACATCCATAGATTTAGTGGTAGGCACCAATGTTGCAATCGGGGCACACGCCATGGAGAATAACCAATGCAGGAGGGTCACAGGAAGTTGCTGTATATGATCCTGTTGCTGTTCACATAACCATGATTGCCGTAAAAACGTCGCAAAATCAACGTTGGATCGTATCCTCTCCAGAATGTGATTGCACAATGGCACCATATGAGAAACCAATGATGAGTTATCCTCCTTTTGCCGATTCATTTTGTCTTTCTCCCACTGCAGAACGCCATGCAATTCCATACGAGCAACATCTACTGATGACCAGGCGCATGCCATTGATGGATTATGGGCAACCACTTTCGTGTCCTTGACAACTCTTTCCAGTTGGAGGGTATTTCTGGACCCCAAACACATGGTAGCTTTTATATCCATGCCTGATTCTCTTTTAGATGGCGATTCCTGTCGAAATAAAGTCTTGGCAATGCCCTGGCCGAGATTTTCTTTTCCATCCACTTCCATTGTATTGTATCCGTTATCCATCAGAGTTGGGCTTTTGATGACACTGCTCCGTTGATGGACTTCGTCTATCCGACTTTGTTGCTCCAACCTTTGTTCCCCACTTTTCAATACACTATTCATGAATCGTTTATGTTCTGCATCTTTCCTTGCTTTTTTCGCGTCTGCCGACGAACGGCTAGAACGAGCAAATGTAGGCTTCATCTCGGAAAGGAAATCATCATCGCTGTCATCATCGTCTTGTTTACAAGATCTCTTGGAGGAGGCCGCCATCCTGCTCATTGACTTAGTCTTGCTCTTGGATACTTCGTTGTGAAAATACTTTGAATAAGAGAACCAAATGCAGTCGTTACTGACAGTGAATTGGGAGATGGCATTGTGTTTCGTTGTTCGATGGTGTGACGGCTCGAATCAAGAACGCGGGAAATAAAAAGGTTTCATCCTGGCGCGCGCACGATGATACAACTCCAAACAATTTGCTGCTCACAAAATTTAAAAAAAAAAAAAAACACGATACACCTCGTCACGATTATTCGCACTGTTTTCCGGTAATCCTACCCCACACTTCACAGTGAATCTAAAGAAGAAAGATTCATTGTTTTGACACCGTCTTGCCGACGGCACAGTTCTTACGTTCTTGACTCTAAGAAGACACGAGTTTGTGTGTTACATTAGGTCTACTTCGGTATGCAGAATTTACGTTGTTGGTTCGTTTAATCATGATTCAACCTGGAACTTTCATCGCATCCAACACCTCGCCGCACTTCTCTATATACTGTGGGTCAGGATAACCATGGATTCCTCCTTCGAGCGAAGTCTTGTGCGGAATTGCTGCCCACGTCACTTGATTTGTCAGACCTGTTGTCGCACTTTTACCGACGTGAAAAATCAGTCCACTGCAAAATGCATGCCGAAGCCTCATCAGCAAGCGTCTGCCTTTCTCAGTGTTGGGTAAATACGCAAGACGACTCGTTCCTGCATAAAGCTGCCCCGGATATTCCATATATTGTGTCTGTATTCCAGGAGGAATTTCATAACGAATGCAAATAATGCCATCGGATTTGTTGAACCCTGGACATGATCGGGACCGGTCAAGACTCGCAGTCATACTTCCGCTAGGACCTCCCCCAAAGAACACCATTCCCACTGATTCTGTACATATCGGACAACTGTAACGACGCTGTAGAAGTTGATTTAGCATGCACTGCTGATGGCAGAGATGTCCACAAACCTTTATTCGTATAATGGGTGGATCTGACATGGATTTCCCGTTCTTGTTGGAAAGCACTTGAATGCAAATCGGACACGTTGTATCCTCGGTAATACCATTTCGTGTCTTTACCTCGTCGCAAAGATCGGCTACTGTGATGATGTTGGCCGGCCTCAGCAAGGCCCTACTCTGGAGTGATGAGGCTTCGGAAAGCAGTTTCTGGGATGGAGGTCTATCGGGAATCACAGCAGCCGTACTGGGAGGAGGGATGGGCCGAATAGATGCTAAATCAGGTACTAAGGGAGCACTGGCCACGACAGCCAGTGGTGTTGATATCTGGCCGTTGCAGACCTCAGATGTTTCCACAATTTCAAAGAACTCTGAAAATTGAGAAGTTTCGTTCCATTGTCTTGGAGCCACGAAATGAATTGTTTCTTGCCGAAGCGGCAAGCAAAGGTCACAAGGTGAGGTGGTTGAAGTGCTCGACTTTTGTCGATCTTGTTGCTGTAGACACCATTGCTGACACTTTTTAATGTCACGAGGAACATTTAAATGATCCATGGCTTTATGAGCATATTCTAAGTACTTGTCATCAGGATATCCAAAGGGACCACCCCCACTTATTGCAGTCTTGTGTGGCATCCAAGACGACCAAGTCACCTGGTCATCAAGCTGTAGAGCCTGACTGTACCCAACCGAAAAGGCGTGCCCATGAAGGAATGCGTATTGAAAGCGAGCTAAAAGTATTTGTCCATCACGACCACCCGGGAGATAGGCTACTCTGTATAGTTCGGAATGCTTCACCCCTGGATGAGGATGGTAAATTTTTTGGTCATCGGAAGGGACTCGATAGTGTAATTCTATCCATTTTTTTGTTTTCTTTGCAGTCATTGTTCCGGAAGGAGCAATGCTGTACCCCCCTGGAAGGGTATCCACCGGAGCCTCGTAGCACAGTACCGCTTGAAGTTGAGGTTGCTTCTTCAATAGAAAATTCATACTATCGCATTTGAAGAGAAAAACACAAGAGTAGAAAAAATAGGATGACCTGAGACTTGCGGCAAAATGAGTCGCAACGGACCACAACGGATATTCCGTTGCGATTGGAAGGAAACATGATGGCAATGTGTCAAGTGCGATCTAGTGAAATCAACACTCTACACATCAACTCATCCATCGATGTCTATCTTATATTCACTTGCAGTTAGTTGGGGATTGATCCTCAGTCCTTACCTTGACGATAGTGACAATAGCTTTGGAATGGGACCAAAGAAAATTATGAATTACTAGGAGTACGGTACTTCTTACTGTAGTAGTGAATTAGAATTTTCATCCTTGGTGGATCTGTTCGTTCCTGCGGTCAGACATGAATCTCAAGCATCGAAGATAGCAGAATTAACTGTAAGTGACGGGTCTCAGAAAAGGATGGGGCGTCCTATGCTTGGTGCTTGTGTCGTGAGCAGAAGGACATCTTTTGCAAATCTGATTCATTTTTGAGCTCTTTGGACTCTTTCGATCAAGAAGCGCGTCTGAAAGCCCGTCGTGACATCTTACGTCGAAAAAGCAAGAAGTCCAAAATTTTATGCCGACATGAAGTGGCCTGTTCACCTCAAACGACGTTACACCGTCTATCCAAAACACTACCGGTAGGTAGCTAGCCAGCTGTGTTCAGAATCGCCAAACAAACTCGCGAGGATGAAGGAGGAGAAGAAGAGCTTTGATGCTTTTCATATGGTGGTAAAGATTGATGTTCACCTGACACACGCACACACAATCCATTCTGAATTCTGCTCCTTCCCGAAGTGATCGTTGAACATAGATTTTGGGATCATGTTGGTCTTGTTTTATCCTTCTGTTATCCCCTCCTTGTTTTCCTTTGGGTTTGTCTTTGTCGTCTTGAAATGCTGGGCTTTGGATCCAGTGTTTCCAATTTCAAGAACTGTCCAAGTACGATATGGGTATTTTGCTGAGCCAAGGCCGGTACACGTGGCTTGTGCTAGAGGGTGGATGGACATGTATGACGACATCACAGAGACTTATTATGAAGTTTCTTGTTATCCTCAATCATCTGGCCGATTCGCTGCAGCTCGTCTGGATAGTGGAGAATTGCATTTGGCACATCTTGGAAGCGCCCGTGAGTGTTTTTTGAGAATTGAGGCACCAAGTTCAAATCACTTTTTCGTCGGCCCAAACACTTTTTTCCTGTGTTGGCTCATTTCTTGACACAGCCTTGGCAGAAGCACTGGCTCGAGGACTGAGGCTGGTCCTGTTGTATATTACGCAATATGCCGGAGACTCCCAAGGCATGTATGTTCGACCTGGATCCAACATCACAAATCCCCTCGATCTGGTCGATAAAACGATTGGAGTGCCGTTCGGCTCTACCATGCACTATCAGGTTTTGTTTCTGCTCAATTTATTCGGTCTCAAAGGAAAAGCCCGTCTATTAGACTTGTCGCCTTCCGAAATTATCAAAGCGTGGGATGAAGGACGAATTGATATCGGCGCTTGCTGGGGTATTGCCCGAGACTACTTGTTGAAGCTTGGCGGAGCAGGGAATCCAGATATCGATCCAGCAACGCCGTTGGTCAGCGCTAAGGTGATATCAGACTGGGGAAGGTAAACAGTTGAATCCGATGAATTATGAAGCTTGGCCTTACAGCTTTTATGTCCTCACGTGGTCATTGTACTGTCTTAAAATCACAGGGAAACGTTTACTATGCTAGTTGCGGATAAAAAGTTCACTGACGAGCACCCAAGATTCATCACATACGTAACTGCCGTTCTGTCGCGTCTCAATGATTCATATCTAGATCGATTAGGTTTGATTGACCCAAAAAATGCCGAAAGATGGTCAGCAACAGATCCCAGCTCCTTTACAGCCAGTATGGTTGACGCATTAATGATCGCTAATGAAATTCCTGGGAATCCAAGTGAAAAACAACGCTTCAGTCAGAGAGAAGCTTTGGATGCCTTTGTACAGCCCAGTGCTATCGAACAAGTGTCTTGTGCACATCTGGGGACTGTAAAATTTTACGAAGGGGGCTACCATACAAATTTGAGTACAAACACAATCACATGTGAAAGTGTTGTTTCACCGATTCGAAGGGCTCTCGTGACAACTGCAGAGTTTCTCTTAGACCAAAAAATCATAAACGACTACACGGATACGTTCGAGCCCAGTGTGGGGATGCCAGACGGTGTGTTCCTTGCTAAAGGATATGACTTCAGTTGTACGAGCGATAATTTCTCAAATTGCCTGCCGGTCGGGAAGTACGCTCAGTACGGGATATTTATTGGCACATCTGACAATGAAGCTGCGAGAAACTCAACGGGAAACATGTTTGATCTTCTCAATACCTTGGAAGATATGGATCTGCTCTTTGATGTGGAACTGCCTGGGGAAGTCGGTCGAGTTCAAGGAAACTCCAACTGCCAAATAGGCTGGCCTTCTACCATCGGAGGGAACCAATCCATCACTGGAAGTATCAGCGATGCAGGAGGTCCTGGATTGA
The DNA here is from genome assembly GCA_019154785.2 of Nitzschia inconspicua. NCBI lineage: Eukaryota > Bacillariophyta > Bacillariophyceae > Bacillariales > Bacillariaceae > Nitzschia > Nitzschia inconspicua. The sequence continues at coordinate 3,181,382 of JAGRRH010000021.1, read as the reverse complement.
CTTATTCGGATGGAATTGATTGCTGGGTTGCCGTACACGCAGTTGACTGCGCTAACGAATCAAGCCCTTGCATGGGTAACGTTCGTCTGGATGTTGAAAGCTTCCGAGTATGGTCAGGAGACTTCTTGAGAGTGTTTGCCGACCCGACGCGAAAGAGCTGTAACAAAACTGATAGAGGCGACATGGTGTTGTTGGTTCAGTGGAGTGGAATCCATGATGATAGCTCTAGTTCAACTTCGCGCTTTCCTCCCCTGGTGGCAAAAGGGTGTTTGCTGATCCAGTTTACATCTGACGGCAATGCAGAGAGATCGTTCCGCGATAGTGAAAACAAAGGAAACGGTTTCAGGCTGCTCTACAATCGAGACGGCGAAGGCTGTTTGGAAGATGTAGATTGCAGCGATTTCCCATGTGGCACTGATGCTGATGACATTGGTCTTTGCCAATGTGGTGGTTCACACTGGGGAGCAGATTGTTCTTTCGTCAATCATTGTTTGGGCACACAGCGACTGAAGGTTGCACTCGGCGAAACGACAATGATTTCATCTTCGGTTGACTTCCACCAAAATTCGATTGCTGATAATGCTAGCGCGAAGAAGCCCTTTTATCCTAACAACTTAGATTGCATTTGGGAACTGGAGTTGATGAATGTCCATACTGAGGCCAGAAGCCCCGAAGACCTGTTCTCAGCACAAATAGAGCTGTTTTTCGACCTGGAGAACACACACGATTTTCTGTATTTGAGCAGTGGCTCCATTCCTGCTGTCACAAGCACAAATTCTTCCTACGCCGTTGTGTCAGGGACGTCCGGTACAAGTGATGGTGCACAAGTCTTCTTTGTGCCCTTTGATAGCGACGGTAGAGCCAGTTTACGCCTGGTGACTGATTTTCTCGGCAAGAGAAGAGGTTTCATTGCCTACGTCACAGTGTCGAAAGAAACCTCCCGTTTATGTTCGGATGCTGGGACGAGCGGAATTCAATGCGAAAGTGACCATTGTCTACCGAACAATAGATTCTCGCCTCCATCTAAAAAAACGGAATTACTCGATGAAGGGCAAGTTCTGGGCAGAGTGGTCAGCCAAATTGATGACTCAACAACTGCATCTTTTCCATCCAGCTCATGTTCTTGGCCCTTCACTGCACTTGAGCCTTCCGTCGCGATTCGTCTGATGTTTGCGTTCCCCTTGAGTCTGGAACCTCGCCCCGCATCTGGAAACGGAGACAGTCTCGTCGTTTCAGTTGATATCGAGAGCGACAGCGGCTCGGCTGTCTCCACATTTATCTATATTAAGGAGTGCATTGACGACGGAGATACCTGTGGGAGCTTTTGGCAGACAGGAAACTGTATAGAAGGAACATGCGAGGTCAAAACAACGTTTGACATTCAACTCCCAGAGACCAACGACAACTTGAAGGGCGAAATCCTTTTGCATACAGATCGCAACGACAATGGAATGGACTACAAAGGTGTCGACTTTGATTTGCTGTTGGTTCAATCATGCCCAGCGTCAGATGGAACACACTGCAGGTCCCTGAAGAATGGCAATTGTGTCGATGGGTACTGCATATGCAATGGAGGAATCCCTTGCAACTGTTCATGTGAAGGGAACCCACCGTTTGTGACAACCAAATTATCCATCCTCCTTGGAGTTCTGGTTCCTCTGTGTCTTCTTTTCGCCGGTATTTTCTGCTGGTATCGTCGAAGGAAAAATCATCGAAGTAGAGCACAAAAAGCAATCATTGCTGCAAAGGAAGCCGAACTCGACGCTTTCCGAGAATCGATCGTTGGCATGAGAACTGCATCAACAGAGTATATCCCCCGTGTGGATAAAGCCGAGGTTGAGAGGCTTCAATCTTCTACCTACTTTACTTCATCTGAAGGCCAATGCGTCCCACAAGTGACGTGGTGCTGGCAAGAAACCTCAGACCGCGTACAGCTCCACCACCCCGACGAGATCGTTGGGGATCCGGCTGGTGGATTCATTCGATATTCCGCACATGCGACATCCAAATTGGAAACAGCCTTTGAACGCCAAAACGAACGAGGGGCCTGCAGCCCTGTACCTGGATATACTGTAAATTTTGAAAAAATGGTACAGACCAAGGATTCAACTGGTTTTCAAAGGATCGTGAAGCGTGTACCTGGTTCGAGACCTAAGGATCAATCATCTCATGAGAATCTAAAACTTTCGGAATCCATTTTTTCGGGGTCCCTTTGTAGCGAGCTACCACCATTCGATCTTGCTGCTGAACCGCAGATAGTGCTTGTTAAAGGGGACATCATTCAAATCACAAAAACTCGAGGAGATGGATGGGCTTTCGGAACCAAACTCTATCATGCCAACGAAGCAGCAGCGCGGCAACTCCTGTCTATTTCAATTGAAAAATTGGCTAATAACGATGATCCAAACGTTTTCATCGATACTGGTTGGTTCCCCCTCAAGGCCACACTCATCCCTTCTAAAGACGATATGAAAATCCTCAAGGCTAATGTAGGGGACTCGAAAACGTTGGAACCACCGAAACATTGGGAGCTCATCGAGGATCCCACTGCAGTAAATATCTACAACCTTCACGCTTCCTCGGAGGAGTTCAAAAAGGTAGCCGAAGCATTTCTAAGCACCCTCAAACCACCATTTTTCGAAAAAAAAACAAAAATCCTGACGATCCAACGCGTTCAGAACCTGGCAATGTACCAGTCTTATGTGGTAAGTACTTCAGTTGGACAAACAACGATGTATCTGTATCTATCTGAGTCGAATCGTGCAATGTGCAGGTTAAAAGACAGACGATTTGCTATCGGGAGACAGGCCTCCACGATAGTAGTAAAACTACCGCAGAAGTTGAAGCACTTAAAGAACGTGCCTTGAGAAGATTTGAGCGCCGATGGCTTTGGCATGGGACGAGTCGAGAAGTGCTAGACAAGATATTGGCCCAAGGGTTCAATCGAAGCTTCGCTGGAAAAAATGCCACTATGTACGGTAAGGGTGTATATTTCGCCCGAGATGCATCTTACTCTGCATATGAACGCTATTCCACCCCAGACAATCAGGGAACTCAGTACATGTTGGCCTGTCGAGTTGTTGTTGGTGAGTATTGTTTGGGTAAAAAAGATGCATTGACCCCAGACGTTCGGCCTGGCAGCGATAACATGCTCTTTGATAGCACCGTTGGATTACCTATGAAAGGCGACACAATGGCACGCCCTTCAATCTTTGTGACTTACCATGATGCACAAGCATATCCAGAGTATATCATCAAGTTTCGGCTTCAAGATAAGAGTTTCCTAACGAAGAAATGAAATAAAAAATGCCTTCATTGGATTGATCTCAAAGTTGGACTTTGTGAATTGCGATAGGAAATCCATCGAAGGAAGCATCAGCTGGATTGGGTGGACCATCAACTCCAAATAGAGTCTTCCAGTAGTATGTGGACCCGAACCATCCTAGCATGATTACAGGTAGCCACTCCCTGTAAGTGAATCGAGCGGCAAAGACACTTCCGGCGCCCCACCCGATGGTCGGCTTAAGACAAACATATTCAAGTCAGAACGGAGTGAACAATGCATGCAACACAGATCGTGCCGCATTCTCACCTCAAAGATTTTTGGAAGCGCAGTACAGTGGATGATTCCCCGTAGCATGACACCATACAGCCATACCAATCGCGGGGTATATCCCGCTCCCACCAATTTTCGTATCGTTCGAGAACTTGTCACTCGTCGTCGCACGACATCACGTTCGTGACTCTGTAGGATGCCTCTTTTTCCAAAGAACTTGTCGGGGTTCCGTTCTGCCTCCCATGAATCAGTAGCAATCGACTCCATAGAGTCACGAGTGTAATACATGAAAATGAAGAAATGAAAGAGCCTCATTTTGTTGTTCCAAACCCTTTTCACAAGTTGTCCCAAGGACTTTTTTAGACGTACAATCATTCGATCATTATGGGCCAACCCTTTTCTTACCATGCCAAACCTTCCCAATGGGTAAATATCGCTTGTTGTAGAAGCATAGATTCGGCGACAGCCCCCTCTGCGAGAGGAGACCTCCAGAGATTTCCGAGAGTCCGACGTCACACCCGATAGCCGCAACAGAACTGGGAGGAAAAGGAAAATCCGACAACCACTATAAAATTTCATTCTATTTGTGGTCTTTTTGGTTTGGATATCACAGTGATAACACGAACTATTTTTTTATCAAAGAAGTCAATGATTGTTGTCCCGATGGAGCTGATTACTGTTAATTTCTGCCATGATGAAACACTACACTGCATTCCATTGATTGGAAAGATACCTTGGATCGTTCGAGTCGACTTGCTCGATCGAGTCATTGAGGGTTCCAAATCCGTCTGGCCTCCACTCGATTACCATTTACCTCTCGTACTCATTCACATTTTCACATCCGACGACGCCTCTCAACAACATAGATGAAGCAAAATAAACTTGTAAAATATTTGATTCCAACCAGAATCTAAACTCACCGTAAGAGGTAAGTGTCGATGTGTTTGTAGTCGATGTGTTTGTAGGGGTTACCTTTGAAGTTGCAACGACGTCGTTATTATAGCCAGACGCTGGCAGTCCGACGGTGTTTATTGGCTTCGCAGCACTATCAATCACCGGTGACGAGTGAACGCCCCTTCAACATTTCAAGAGGCCTAACTAGTAATCTTTTTCTTCTTGTGTCTTTCACGTTCAGTTATAAAATAATATCATGGGAGAGAAAGTAGCACGTGGACGCGCCGTCGCCTCGGGTATCAAGCACAAGGTTTCTGCTGGTCTGCCAGTAGCCGCCGTTGTCAACTGTGCAGACAACTCTGGTGCTAAAAACCTTCACATCATTGCTGTTTGCAACATCGGTGGAAGATTGAATCGACTCCCAAAGGCCGGATCGGGTGATATGGTCATGTGCTCTATCAAAAAAGGCAAGCCAGAACTCAGAAAGAAGGTCCTGCCTGGAATTATCGTTCGGCAACGCAAGGCATTCCGCAGAAAGGAAGGTGTCTTCATTCATTTTGAAGACAGTGCTGGTGTGATTGTCAACAACAAAGGAGAAATGAAGGGTTCCGCTGTCTCGGGACCAGTGGCTAAAGAATGCGCAGAACTTTGGCCTCGTATCGCCTCCAACGCTGGATCTATTCTTTAAACAAACTCTTATTAGATGAAGAACGACCAAGATACTGTTTGCATCCATGATTTTTCTGCAGCTATTGCTTTTGTTAGATGGGTGTTGTTGGTCCATGAATTTTGCAATTCGGTGATCATCCTCCTTGATTGTTTTTCACATTTAGATCGATCAAACCAAGGAACTGTGATTGGTTGTTAGAAGCTAATGTTGGTGTATCCGGTTAATCCTCGGGATAATCGTCTATTCCATCTTTTTCTTCGGACGTCACGATCGCTGTGTTGTTGACGGCCTTTTGACCAGATATTAATTTTGAAGCCAATACACCGGCAGCGAACCCTTCGCTCAAAAATTGAGTAACAACCCCACTGTCTTCGATTGCTTCGACGCTTTCTGCGACTTCTTGGGCGTCCATCAGAGCATCGGAACCTCCTCCGAATACTTGCGATATCACCGCACTAGCCCCTGCCAACAAAGCATCTAATTCAAAACCAGAACCACCGTCCAAAGCAATGTCGCCGGGGTTGAAAGACAATAAATCGGAAGTACCCCCGAAGTCACCGGTAGTGAACAACGTAGCAGCTGCAGCGACGATTCCAGTTCCGATAAGAATTTTTCTCTCCAGGGATGGGGAGAGCAAAACAACCTTTTCGTCCAAACAAGCTTTCATGGTACCAACATGATCAGCCTCATCGGCTCGAATAGCTCGAAAGACGTCGTAGAGATTTCTCATATCTTGGCCTGGACGACGGATCTATAGAACGATAAATTGGTGCTTCGTAAGGTCAGACGCAAAAAAGGCAAATAGCGACTGGTATGGAATACTAAGAAACGTACCTTTCCACCAATAGACAGCGCGGCAGTCTGAAACTCTTCATAAAAGGGGTCGGCAGCTCCAAATGAATAATACTCAATCGCGGCCAAGGTCGGAGGCAATTTCCTGAGCTCTTCTTCGTTTTCAATGAGAAATTGTCCATAAGTGTTGACTGCATGAGTTTCGAGCAATTCACTAAACTTATAACTCAACGACGGGGAGATCATCCACAATACGCACAAGACGATAAAGTACACAATTGCCGAATGCTGTGCAATAAATCTGACCCACCACTGTTGATCTCCACCCAAACTTTCCATGATAAGCAAGTGTCGATACTCGTTAATTTCTTCGGCAAAATGAATACGCTTGACATCTGCCGAACGTCTGTAGAAACCAAGAGTTTCGTACAAATGTAACATTGTAATGTAAGAAAAGTAAGGCATGCGTGCAACCGTTTCTAACAGAAAGAACCTGGAGGGGACGTATTTCCCTTCAAAAAGGACATCGAGGAGCCAACAGAGAACAACATAGGGTACTTTGATAATCCACGGTGCTTGAATGGGTCCATCTTTAGTTTCAAGCTCCCAAATTGCTGTGGAATTCAATTTCAGCTGGAACAATTGTTTTTGCAGTGTTCGTTGTTCTTGGCTTAGGTGGACATTTTCCTCGTCTTCGTATTCTCCTTTCATTGCTCGTAAGTTCCGGAAGAATTGATTCCATCCCAGTATCCATATATTTGCGGGAGGACCAACCCCGAGCTTTCCTCCAATATCATCTATTTTGACACCTTCACTTCGGCTGACAAACCCATAATCGACCCCAGCTACCAACGAAGCAGCGAGATCAGTCAAATATTCTTCGTTGAGTCCGCTACCTTTTGCATTTGTCCTCCTTCCCTCCAATCTGTCCAACAACATTTGTGTCATTTCAACGTCTTCCTGCTGCCGTTCCAGCTGCTGCTTCAAGGCCTTGATGGTCGGTTCCAACTTGCCGTTGTCCAGATTGAAAGTGTCTGATTCACTATTGGATGTCTCTTTCGTTAGAAACGAAAGGCGCGACGAAGTTCCTCCTCCTCCGCTTTGTGCTGATTTTTGCGAATCGTCATCCCCAGCACCACTTAAAGGAAAACGCGCCGGCAAACGAGTTCTTTTTGACCGTGCCACTGGAAACTTTGTCGAAAAAGTTTCTCGCAAAAAATGGTTGCTGTAGCAGAAAGAAAGGCCTGACGATAGGTCACTCCATGCCGCCAAGCATAAAAGGAGAAAGGGTATGAAGTTTCTGTCATGTTTCATCCTTTTCCCGGATAGTTGTACCAAGTGGATAAGCGTATTGTTTTACAGTTAATGGAATCCTTTTGAAATCTACCGTAGGTATGTAGCAGTAGGGGACGGTTTCGAATCGAATCTTTTTTTTCGTCGAACAAATGAACATCATCATCGTAGTGCATTATAAAGAGTCAAAGGTACTACGGTAGTCTATGATCTGATACAACGATGTGATGTATCGACGTCTTGATCCCGATCCCTGATTGTCCCTCTCCATCAAATTCCCTCGAAGCAGCATAATAAAAAATCGCAAACGCAACGGAGTGACGTTTTTGTAGGCCACCCTTTTTTTTCGATGGAGGATAAAGTGATGTGCCGAAAGACGTATGCGACACCGACTTTTTTACGAATGTAAACAGTATTGTTCTAGCTCGAATAGTCACGCTGCTGTTCTATTATTCATTGGTTCAACCCACAGTTAAATCAATTGGTTGAGATCTCAAGTGCAAGTAAGTTGCCACCCGTCAACCTATTGATTTCTGAACAGCGATCAAAACTTGACCCTATAATTCGATTTATCGATTTACCACATCCACCACTATGAAGTTTTCGTCCGTTGTCCTCGCCGCTTGCATTGCTTGCATCCAAGAAAATGCCCATGCGTTCACTGCATCCAAACGCCTTTCTGTATCGAAACAACAGCCCCACTTTCAAAAGCGTCAAACAATTGCATCTCGATCCGCTTTGATTGGACAAAGAAAAAAGAACAATGGTGCCGTAACACTATTTGGGATCCTGGACGAGGTCATGAGCGACGATTACAACCTGATGAGTACCTCGGAAGAAAGTCAAGTCAACATGAATGATGCGTACGAGATTTTCCTTGGAGATCTCGTCTTCTCGACCAACGATCCTCGTCTGGATATCGTCGAAAACTACGAGCGAGCCACTGCTCCAGAGTTTTTGGAGTGGATGGAAAAGAAAATCGAGAAATCAAAAGATCCGGAAGAACGTCTAGCTTTGAGAGATCTGTTGGATATGATCCTGGACATAAAGAAGAAGCAAGAGTTGTCGAAAATGGCTGAAGAACGAAAAGCGAAGGAAGAGGCAGCCGCGGAACAAGAAAGACTTGCGAAGGCAGAGGAAGAGGCTGCAGCTGGACGACAACTCACCAACGCTGATGTTTTGCGAAAAGCGCAGGCAATCGATTCGGCCACTGCGGCTACAGCAGAAGATCGGGCCGAAGCAGCGTCGAAAAAAAAGTCATTCTACGAGCAAGAAATCACCCCTGAAATTCGAATGAGCTACGAAGACACCTTGAAGCAGTTGTTACCGCCCTACAAAGGAGGAGAGACACCGGAGTCTATCGTTAAGACAAACTACGACAAATTTGATGCCCAATTTGTGAAAGTTTTGAACGAACGCGTCACCGTCGACAATGACCAAGATTCTGCGGCACTCTTGGAGGCCCTAGCCACTGAACAATCTCGAAGAATTGGAATCGCCACAGAAAACCTGAAATCGGTCTTGGCGATGGGTGAACCAATGAAGATGGAGGGCGCCATCATCAAAATGGCTCGAGAGGGAAAGGTCGACGAATCGTTCCTTCTCTTGCTTGAGGCAAACGAAACCCAAGCACGAGATGCCGGCGCAAATGGACCTGCAGAGCTGATGAAACGGTTGCGACTTCGTGCAGTTGAGGAAAAGGACAAGCAGATGGCGTCCAAGGAAATTGCTTTGATTCGAAAGTTGCTGAGAGCTGATGATGCCGCTGCACGTGAAAAGATTTTGGTGGATGCTTTCACTCCAAGAGAAAACCTTTTGGTAGCCGGTACTGCTGAAAACGCAGCCAAGGCCATGGACGGGGACGTCCCTGATAAAGAGCAACCAATGCCTGATGTTCCTCCTCCGGACTTTATCAATGCGTGCAAAGCTGTGATGCTTAACTTTGGTAATCTCCAGTACGACGACGATCGAGGAGACCTCGCAACAAGAATCAAGCAATTAGCGTCAGAAGCAGAAGTTGTCGCCACAAGAATTTATGGACAAGGCATGAGCCTTCGGGAACAACAAGACAGAGCTTGGAAAGAACAAACAACTTCTATCTTCGACTTGGAGCAAATGGAGCTTGAAGCGGAATCGAGAGGGGAGCATGCGCCATGGACCAACCCTGACGCCGATGACGATATGTTCTTACCAGGTTTTGACGCACAAGGAAAGATGAAGATCGGAGGAGGCTAAGTATCCGCGATGAAGCAATGATACAACACTGGAAGCCTATCACACGCACTATACAATGTGACGGAATCATCCCTTTTATCATTGATGAGAAACTGGTGAAGATACAATAATACATATTTTACAGCGCGTCATACATGATAGCTATGTCAGTTCAACATCCTCGAAAACCGTGGCAAGATCCTGTTCGGTAATGATTCCTTCGTCTAGAAATTGAATGTTCCCGAGATACTGTCCATGATGAACTGTGCTCATCCACATTACACTGACATTATCTTCAGTTCCCCAGAATTGCACTCTTCTTACAGTTGGTATTCTTTCCTCCCGGAAATGTAGCATGACTGCCGTGATTAAGAGTGAAGCACTTAACAAAACAAAAATGGATGTCAGCACTGGAGCCAAATGTTTTCTCGTTTGGCTTGGTTGATTCGTCGGCGGGGGTGTTCTTATTTCTTCAGCTAGGCTGTTTTCCAAGTCATCTATTACGTTCAATTTCAGAAACTCACAATGCGGCCCATAGAAGTCCCGAGGACATATGCACCCTGCATCTTGATAAAAAGCGTTCACCATTGTGTTTCCTGGATCCACTTGTGCGCCCATAAAATCTCCTCGACAACGACCGCCATTGGTGCAGAAAGCGAACGGAGCATGAGGATCAAACTTTCCGTTACAATATTCAGTGAGCGGTTCCCTGCACATTTTCCCAGCAAAATCAGAGAGGGAATCAGCCATCGCACAGTCACAGCTCCACTCAATTGTTCCATTCTTGTCAGTATTGACAACTTGGCAGGGAAATCCGTTCGAGCATTTCCTCTCTGGAAGAGAGCATCTTTGGTCAACATGTTGACATGTGACTCCGGAAAATCCAGGTTTGCAGATACAAGTACTGATCAGTTTACCTGATTGCGCCATGCGAGCGAGTTCATCTGCGGTTCCTTCTACCAAACTGCAATATCCACCGTTGGCACACTTCATTTCGCACGACGCAAAATTCCAGAATTCATTTTTCGCGGTCTGTCGGCGATTGTCTTCGGATCCTATCTCAACTTCACCGCCAGTAACGCCAACCAAGAGCATCAAGAGATATAGCGATGAGCCGATTAAGTGCCTCATCTCGATCATCTCGGCATGTATAGTATATGAAACTGGGAAATGCATAAGAATGGCTTGCACTCCGTCGTCGGACATCCGATAATCCGAGGAATTTTGCGACGATTTTCAAAATTTTGTCCGCCCCTCCTGGCCCAACACGATTGATTCGACTGAAACGACCAAAGTTAACTTCGAAGGCTCAAGTATGACTAATACGAGTGCTTACTTGTGTAACTCCTACTCCTACTATTGCCTACTATTAGGCCCGTTCTTATCCGGAACAAATATTCTTTTATTCGCGCATTGTCGTTACTCGAAGTAGTCAACTTTTAGTCATTTTGGTCGACTGGGAAGAATTTTGAGAGAATACGGTCCGGAGAACAGTTTTTTAGGCCATCCCGTTCCGCACTCTCTCAAAACTCTCTCAAGCCTTCACAGCCACCCGTTGTCCGCGTTTGTTACTAGAGCTGATTTTTTCATCAATCATCATCATCATCATCTTCTTCTTCTTCTTCTTCCTTGCTAGGTAGCTACCTAGCTAGAGCTAGCTAGTAGTAGGACACTCGTCTCTTCGAAATTACATCCTTTGTACTTTTGTATCATTTTCCCGTTCGAAACATCATGTGAGTAGTGTCGTCGAGAATACAGAGGCAGAGGAGGACAGTGAAACTACAAAAAGGGCGAAGACTTCTTCCCGGGATGATACACTACCCCCTGAACTTGAGGGACTTACAGAAAAAGACTACAAGCGGATTATCAGTGAAGAGGTTGTTCTCGACAAAGACCACTCGCTCATGGTTATGAGAAGGGGGAAAGCTACAGCATGGCAATGGCCTTCAACCTGCTATTGATATTTCAAAGCTCCATCTCTCAAAGCTACAAAAACTCGCAAAGAATTCTGGCATCAAGATGATCTCCAAAATGCCGTCAGCTGTAATTTGAATCCATCTGGCCAAGAATGCACATATCGGTTCAATTCTTGATATTTTCACAAAGATTAACACTGCGCCTACCCATGACAAAAGAATGCAAAACACAATCGTCCGTCTTGTAAATGTTATATTTACTAAGTAGTCGTGGCTTCGTTCAAGGATTGATGGAATGGAGAAATCATCGCAAACGGGCTGACCCAATTGACACATATCCCATCGGTAGGGCTTCGATTAGTTCCGAAAGGGCAATCTCATCAACGGCATCGCGATCCGGCATTACACCGGGCCCAGCAACACCAATGAAGAGAAATCGGCAGTGGGCGTCTAGCAGCGTACATTCAATCAATTGCATTGGTAATGACCAGAAAAATATGAACAAACATTGCCAACCTCGCCGGCAGATGGTGTCTGGATCCGGAGGAGATATCCATCGTGTACGGAGACGCAGTTCGAAACAGCGCTTCCGTGGCTGATTGCCGGGAACTCACCAGCCGCTGCTTCGCATTCTTCCCTTGTTTTAGGAAAACGAATGTTATGCAAAGCTGGTTCGCTGCTAGTGGCGATTCCATGGATGGTTTTGTCTATGATCTGGTAAAGCCGACTTGACGACACCCCAACCAGTCCTGCAATGTCGAGGTACGATCCACCGGCGACCCAACGAATGGTACAAAACGAAGCGCAAGTTCGATGTGACCACCTCTTCGCCGTCCCTGATGTTCGTCAACATTCAGGGCATCCCCGAGGGTGTCTACAAGATTTGTAAACGATTCAACACTCATTCGAAGTGATCGTTGAAGAAAAGATGGATGTCGGAGACAGAATTCATCTCAATTTAATCGCAAACGTCTTGCTGCTTGGCATTTGTCCTTGCGACGCACACATGCATCAGAATCCCGACAAGTAAAAGAACATCCGGTTGAATCATTGTCTCAATAATACGTAGTGGTGATGATGACAATAATGAAAGGAGGAGCATAAACAAAAACGATTATTATGTTGTTGTAACAGTAGTATCATCTTATGTTGTTGTTGTTTCTTTGATATTGTGGGAGGCAAAAGATGCTGCCGACAAAACAGTTGTTTTGATTGGCTAATTGTACATACGTCAGTGTGAGCGAATAAAAGAATTTTCTGCACCGGATAAGAATGAATTTTTTTCGGATTCTCGTAATGAACGAGAATGCGCGAATAAAAGAATATTTGTTCTGGATAAGAACGGGCCTTACTACCGGTAGCAGTACGTTCAGTACGTCGGACGCCTTTGTAATTACCGGTATGGCTGTTGGCCGTAGTCCTACGTACTCGGAGCTTCAGGGTACCGTAAACTCTAGCTAGAGTGATGAGTATAAGCAGACATAGTCGTAGTCATAAGCGACAATAGTCATTAATGATATTTACTATTCTCTTAGCCCCAGTCATACCTGTTACTTGGTCATAGAAAAGATCTTGATCTTTCTCAGCAGTTTTGAGTGCATTCTACTACCTAGTAGGCAGAGTGCTGCGCAAGGGAATAATTGCATGTTGCATGTTGTGTAATGCGTGTCGGCTATGTAACGGCCAGCATGGTGCCCTTTGCTGTGAAAAAAATCAGACGAAGGCTGATGTCTTTGGCAAGCCCTGCAAATGCCACCACATACAGACCTCTGGCACAAGACTTTGAAAAACACTGGGGGGGGGAGCAATGGAACAAACCTTTCTGGGCACTGTTCAACGAGGTGCCAGAGACAGGCAGGTTGGCGTACACCCTGCCTTTTCCATTGCCAGCTTTCTTGATCCAAGGTCCAAGAACATGGTTCCAGACCTGGGTGCTGTTTATGAGAGGGTCAGAGCCATCTTGATTGAGCAAGAAACCAAGAAAAGGCAATCCCAGGGCCATGCAGCTGGTGGCATTGATGCAGCTGCTGTTACGAGCACTTCTAACAAAGACATCTTGGACTGGGGAAAAGAGGATGACTTCTTTGCTGAGCTCGAAGCTGATCAAGCAATGGGAGAGCAGGAAGCAGAAATAGCTGTAGATGTTGGTGTTGGAGGCAACACTGTTGAGTCAATTGTTGAAGATGAGTTGAAACGGTACAAGTCTTTTTCACCTATGCCATACAGGAAACTGCTCCCCAGTGAAAATAAGGTTTCAAATGATCCTCTGAAGTGGTGGGAAGAAAAGGCTGCCTATCTTCCCATCATGTCCGGCTTGGCCAAAGCTTACCTTAGCATTCAAGCCACCTCTGCTCCCTCTGAGAGAGTTTTCAGAAGAAACCGTTTGAATCCTGAGTTGGCTGGAAAGATGCTATTTCTTGCTGAGAACTGGGACTTGCATAAGAAGCATTTGCTTGAAATGTTGTTGACAGCCGTGTAGCAGCAGAAGGAAGAACAGCTGAAAAGGAGTAGATCTCCTGATGCGAATTAAACAACTAAATATAAAAGAAACAGCCACACATTAACTTCTAACTGCAATGCTACGACCAGCTTATGACGGGGCTGTACCGTGATACCAGGTGTGATTGGTTATGACCAAGTTAGCACCAAGGTATTGTCCGGGGCACCCAAAAGATCATATGTACTATCGTATAGCGCTAGGTGGGAGTCATACTCATCACTAGTAAATTCGGTCATATCATAGCTCGTATGCATAACGCTGAAGTAACATGCACCAATACGACTAACGGTACTCTGATTGCCTACCTTAGTAAAGATAGTAGGTACGTATCGTAGCTCTCAATTCCTGCTTTACGTTTCGCGCACACGCGCGACCCATTCCCAATCATGTGACGCTCTCCGAAAATTCTCACATCAAAATCATGCGCATCGACGCGCGAAATAGAGAAGGACAAGAAAGTATCTTTTGATGGATCTGTTCCTGCACAAAATGTTGTTTCTGTTTTCCCAGCGAAATGTTCACAATTCGGCATCCTGCAACATCACAGCGATCTTATTTCACGAGCTTCACTCGATACACATCCCTGCGCTTCATCACGACTCCATCATGGTTCTTGCTACTTCAGTCAAGATAGACGACGATGGATGTAAGTAAAATGACGTGTCGCATTTGCGAAAACAGTTAGAAGTACTACATGAAAGATGCTGATATGTTGCTCCTTGATGACAGAAGGATCGCTTCCCGAATAGTGGAAATCTAACCTCTTTCTTTATGTTATTGTTGTTTTCTTTTATGAAACTGCAGCTGCCACTGACTTAGTCTCTTGCCAAAAGATTGCCTCCAAGCTCAGCAGGCTTGAAGATCTCCCATCAGCGTGCAAGAATTACTCCTCTGTTGTAGAAGCTGTCAAGCGGAAAACAACTTCCGTCTCGGCCGAAGACATTGCCTTTCAAGGAATGCGACCTGGACAAGCTATTCAAGCTCGTCGCTCTCGTGCCGGCGGTGTCGAACACCAGGCCAAGTTGAACCGACGAATGACCAGTGGCGCAAGCAACAAATACCATTACATCCCACAAAAGACCACCACCAATTAAAGTGCGTTTGAAGTTCTTGTGCCTTAATTCCATTCATTCAAACTTCATCATCTTCAGTTCTATTCACTAAAAGATGATGAAGATATTCGATTACACGTGTTTGTATGAACGTTGATGCGAGTGTGTACAGCAGAACTTTCTGTGTGCATCCTGTTGCGCAGGCATGAAGGTTTCAGCTGAGTTTTAATACTGAAGTAGAAAATATTCTTAGGAAATTATCAAATTACATTCCACCATTATCTTCTTGAAGTACTGTAGCTCTAACAACAGCAACAACGGTTACATCGAAGAAAATCATTTTCGTTGAGCGCGAACTGCAGATCCTCATGTCTACGACTTAGTACATGGCAGAGAAAGGAAACGAAAAGAACACGATCACAACTGTGTGGTGGGTGTTCACCTTTCGTTTAATTTTCTTCTTGTCGGGCATCTAGCTAGTGCGGTTGTATGGAATCATCATTAGACCTTCCGGGAGGAATGTTCATCCAAATTATATACTGTCGCAGCATCTATAAGTAATCGGTGATACCGAGGCGTAGGAGGATAAAATCCAACGGTCGTCGGTGTCCTTGTTGAGGACTCCCATTTCAAGATGTACAGTGTTATGTTGATTTGAACGGTGATGCATGACAACAGCAGGGTTTTGGTGTCTCCGGCACCGAGTTGTGCAATCACGCGATATTGCGATGAAAAAGTACAGTAGAAGATGATCAAGACATGCTATATGTGGGTATGTGGGATCAACGATGGAGAAAAGTTTGAGAACAGTATAATTACATTAGGTCGGTAGCCGAATCAGTATCCAGGAACCTGAGTTTCCAAAGAACTTTGGACGTAATGTAATTGCCTGTGTAATCTTCTAGCAACGACTTACAGTGAATGCGACTACGGCACCGCCGCTTTCTTTGACTCAATCCACCCACTGCAGGTTTGGAGAGAAGCAAGAGCTTGGTCCAAGGAAACAGGCGCTAACTCAGACTGATCTTCGACTTCGTTCTCCGATGACTTCCGCACCAATAAGCCTAATTGGAAGGCCATTTCTATTGGCTTGATGATATCTAATTTGCCATCACATGAAAGTGGAACCATTTGAGGTGACAGACTGATTCCAACAGATTTGGCTTCCTTGCTGTCACTATTGATCCATCGTCGATGGTATTCATGTAAGACAGATTGCGTCAATCGACGCACTGCTCCCTCTTGTAGCACAAAAACAACAGCATCTCCCCTCGCTTGCACCCGATGAAGTAACGCATTGGCGACTACTCTGGATTGATTGGTTTGGGCCGCGACTCGATGCGACCATATTCCATAGGTGATGGTGAACGCGACAGATGCAGCAATTGTTTGGGAAAGTCCGGGATAATTCAGGGCAAAGTTGTAACTTCGGTACGCCAACGGTAGCGCACCAAAGACTACCAGCGATACATGCACCATGGACGAGGCGCTGCTATGATTCATATCATGAGGCAATGCGGTGATTCTTACGGAAGGTGTCATGTACTCGTACAACACGACCTCGTCGTTATCATGGGACATGACCAACAAATTCTCCTTAGGTTCATTCAGTAGGACTTTTCCGGAGGAAGAATTCAAATGTCGAATGGCTTCTATTGGTTCGGATCCTTTTTCCGGTTCCACTACTTTGAATGTCGCCGGTGGCTGGTCGAAAAAGACATTGAGTAAACCACTTGCCTCGATTTGAGCAGCAATTTTTTTGGACGGACCGTCTATGTATTTTTCGAAGAATTTTCGGTAGGCGTTGTATTGATGGTCCAAGAATAATGCCGCTTGGTTTTCTAGTATTCGATACAGTGTGAAATCGTCCTCCAAAAAGACTGGATATTGTCGTTGTCTTTTCTTCTCGGATAGACTTGAAGTTCTATCGTCGTTGTTATGAGCACCGTCGCTCGCCGGTTCTGTCTCTTGGGTTGGCTGCGAGAATAGTTGATACTGTTTGAGTTCTTTAGGAAGAGCGGGGGTCACAATAACACCTTCTGCAAGATCCAAAAGATCCTTTGATTTCGGAAGTGGCACGGGCTCAAAACCATTGAGAGCAAGAAGTTTTTTTCCGATTGGGCTGATTGTGAATTCTGGTTTTGGTGTGGATGGATCAGACTGAGGAGGCGAAATAAATGTCTTGGATGATGAAGTCTGTGTCCTTGGTGAAGCAATCCATAGATCATGGCGCGACTTGATGGCAAACTCGTTTGGAAAGGCAACCTCTTGAAAGTACTTGGTGATGACAACATGGAGAGACGCCTCCAAGTTTTGCCACTTTCTCCGGACCATTTCTTGTCTTTTCAGTCGTTCCAAATCCACTGGAGATTCTTGATATCGAAGCCACGGCAGAGAAGGAGCTTCCCATGACGAGAGCGTCCGTACAATAGAGATGGTTCTCCTGGTGTCTCGGAATAATAGAGGCTGTTCTGGAAAATGACTAGCACAATGTCGAAATCTGAATGATGCATTTCGACACTGTAAACAATGCCCTGTCGATGTCATGGCGGTAAGTCTGTCTTCGTAAAACAGTATGACACAAGCTTTAAGGTGCAAATGTTGATTGCAAAGCAGGGGGGAAGAATAAATATTGGTGAAATCAACGACAGCATTGTTGTCATCAGTTGAAGAGTAGAGTAGAGGCGACGAATGTTTCTTTCTCTTGATGTACGTGCGTTTGATGTCATCATCGTACTCACGTCGTTTCAGCGATCTGTTCACCTCGCTTGCCCAGCCAACTCTCATTTTTGTTATAGAGCAATGTCAATTCTTCTTTACTCCGCGACAGTTCGAGAAGAAGTTTGATGAGCAGTTTACTGTTAATTGACGTACCGTGTACGAGTATCATACATCGCAGCTTTGGGAGTTCGTATCATACGAGTACCGTACCGTATGATACGACGTAGACTACCGTACGAGTATGTATGTAGCACTCACAGCCAATGTTCATTCCGTATGCCGTATGTATATGATACGTCGTCTTACCTCCGTAAAAATACTGTATTCATGTATCAATATTATAACATTATGATGTATAATATTATATTTTTATTTTTGTCCACCACCCAACACAACATCTTTTTCTGCCACTTTAAAGTTGATGTTCGTCAAGCAGTAACCATGTCGGCATTTCCTACGTTTCGCTCAAGGCTCTTTGCTGCTACTACGAGACCCATCTGGTATGTTTATTCTGGTGCCAATCTTCCCATCGAAACGCAGTTTAGACGGTTCAAGAGCAGTACCTCTGCTTCGGGATCCCGTCGTGCATCACAACGACGACGCCAGCGGTCGCACCCGGCATTGCAACAGCAGGATGATCGCCCCAAAAAGATTTTGTTTCAATCGCTAGGATGTCCCCGGAATTTTGTCGATACCGAAGTGATGTTAGGTATTACTGTCGCCGAGGGCAACATGGAAATCACACAGGATATCAATCAAGCCGACGTCGTCGTGGTGAACACTTGCGGATTTTTGGAAAGTGCCAGAGAAGAATCACGAACTGCAATCCAGGACATGATTGATACCAAAAAATCGCATTCCAAACTGTTGGTGACAGGGTGTATGGTAAATTTGAAACGACAACAAGAGGACATCTTGACCAACTTCCCAGGTGTCGATGCCATTTTGCCCTCGGGAGAAATTGATTCTGTAATGGACACGATACACCGTCTCGATCAGAATGGGAAGGATGATCAGAGTACTCGGACGCGGTCTAAAACCTCGCATTCGACGAAATTTGAGGACCAACAACACTCCACTACTACGGTAGAGGGTCCATCATCACGAGGCCATCGCAAATCGTTCCTAGAAGCTGGAGATACACCCCGTTTCTTGGCCACTCCGCCGCATTACGCCTACCTTAAGATTGCAGAAGGATGCCGAAAGCAATGTAGCTTTTGTATCATTCCAAAATTGAAGGGGCGTCTACAATCAAAGCCTGTCGATCAAGTTGTTGACGAATTTCAAGGTATCCTACAACATGGAACTGCCAAGGAAGTAATTTTGATTGCGCAGGATCTAGGTGACTATGGAAAAGACTGGCAAAGTCGCCGCCACAGTGAGTCAAGTCAAAACGATCGTTCGGGCTCGAAGGGCCACGGGAAGAGCCATTTGACACAGTTGCTAGAGGCCATGCTAGAATCGGTGGATCAATCAACCGACTCTCAATCCCCGGAGGACGATCCATTGTGGATACGACTTTTGTATTTGTATCCGGACGAAATCACGCCCGACCTTCTGGATTTAATGGAACGAGATCCTCGGATTACCCGGTATGTGGATCTTCCCATTCAACACTCGCACGACGATATCCTCAAGGCCATGAGACGAAAGACAACGGGAGATCAGATTCGAGAGACGATTTTGCAACTCCGACAGCGCCTTCCCGATATATGCATTCGGACGAGTCTCATGGTAGGATTTCCCGGGGAAACGGAAGAACATTTTCAACATTTGTTGGAGTTTGTAAGGGAACAAAGGCTAGATAACGTCGGAGTGTTTGTATACAGTAATGAGGAAATGGCGTACTCGTCAAGATTGGATGGACATGTTTCCGAGGAGGTGAAGCAAGATCGATATGATCGTTTGATGCAAGCGCAGTGGAGCGTTGTTGAAGAGAAGAATCGAAAATGGACAGCCGAACGAAAACGGCTTCGAGTGGTGGTGGAGGGCCTGAAAGAAGGAGATCCATCTACCATTGTTGGTCGACACGCAGGGCAATGTCCTGACATTGACGGACAAGTTTTTCTAGAAGGCCAACCGCGGGTATTCGCGGGTGAACGGTACTGGGTGGAAGTTACAGGTTACGATGGGTATGACCTGATTGCGAAGGTGTTGGAAGACAAAGAAGAACTGTACGGATAGTCACTTGGCCCATCCGTAAAATATGATTTTACGAGCAGTCCCTCTAGTCAGTGTTCAACGACGTAGTTGCTACTACGTGCATAACATCAGAATCCACCAGTGAAGTCGTTTGAAAAAATAGTAGGAGTACTACCTAGGGGCAGTCTAGCAAGTAACTGTAAACACTCTTCGATGAGAAATCGAAACTTCTTCAACGAGTACCGGTTAGGTACCTATTCGATCGAGTTCCACAATAGACCAGATCAAAATCAAAAACTCGATCGGGTAAAGCGTCCAGCTGAGGGGGCTATGGGGGGGAATTTGTAACATTCCGATTTTTTAGCATGTTCAACTTACTTAGGAAGCACTTAGGAGTAACATGGCATCGCCAGCTACTGAAAAAAAGCATAGAAGGTTTTTTCATTCCTCGAACCTCATGTATTGATTGATATGTTTATGAATCGAACATTTAGGCCAATCCTTATGTTCCACCAAAAAAAACACGCGCATGAGTTGCGCAACTCTGGGACGTTTTTGCACAAAAAATCATCCCTTATGTACTCGCATGAGTTAACTCTCGCGCGTTCATCAAAATAGAGTCCTTATGTACTGAAGTTGAGTTGAATTACTGGAGTTGATCTTGGTTGATGTTGGTCCGTCCACATCGCCGACGACTGATGGCACAATGATAATGAAGGCCTGATTGATCGATCCCTTGCGTTTCCCTTCCTTGCAAGCAACATGTCCTGCCTAGCAGTAGACGAGAATGAATTTTTACAGTTGTTGATTGCGTTTGATGAAATGTCGTCTTCCTCTTCAGACGAGGAGGAGCAAAAAGAAAGACCAAGGAAGCGCCCCTTTAAACACCGAAAAAGCAAAGGTGTTGTTATGTTCAGAGATGACAATGGTGAATTGAAAGTCCTCCCTCCGACAATGTCCCTCTGGTACAACATGTATTGTCAGACGGGATGTCAAGAGAGGATGTCAGACTTTCACTCCAAATTCAGGCGTCGATTTCGACTACCATATGATCAATATAGAGAATTGGTGGAAATGTGTACCGCTGACTCCATGAAGGAGGACGGAACCAGTCTATTCAAGCGTTGGCGTCCAGGAAAGAAAGCCGCTTTGACTGGAAAACCTGCAGCTCCTTTGGAATTATTGGTATTGACAACATTGAGGTATCTAGGCAGAGGTTGGACGTTTGATGACTTGGAGGAGTGTACAGCTATCAGTGAAGAGGTTATCAGAGTTTTCTTCCACCAGTTCATCAAATTTGGGTCCACAACTCTGTACAACAAGTACGTTGGTCCACCATTGACTGTCGAAGATGCCATTGACTTGTGTATACGAGAGTATGAAGCAGCTGGCTTTCCTGGATGCGTTGGATCGATGGATGCTTCCCATGTTGAGCACCAAAGGATCAGCTTTAAGCATAGACAGGCTCATTTGTCTTTCAAGTTGCCATTTACTTCGAGGACTTACAACATCGTTACAAGCCATCGACGAAAGATCTTTTCTACGACCGATGGTCATCCCGCAAGATGGAATGACAAAACCTTGGTTCGGTATGACGACATGGCATCCACGCTGCATGACGGGACAAATCCACTTTGCAATTTAATATTTGAGCTATACGCTTACGACGAGAACAACCTAATCATAAAAGAAAGGTACAAAGGAGGGTGGTTGATTGTCGACAATGGATACTTGAATTGGGGAGTGACTATCCCACCAATGAAAGACACAGATACCAGGGCACAGTATCGATTCTCGAAGTGGTTGGAGTCAATGCGGAAGGACGTTGAGTGTACCTTCGGGATATTGAAAGGCCGATGGAGGGTGCTAAAATCTGGGATTCGAGTGCATGGAACTGACAAATCTGACATGATGTGGAAGACTTGCTGTGCTCTTCACAACTGGCTTCTTGAGATCGATGGGTTGGATAAGGACTATACCTCTGATTGGGAAGGCGAACTCGGAGAATTGAATGCCACTGATCTTCCCAATGCTGTTAGAACTTTGCTGTCGAATACCAACCCGAGTGCACGCAGCTATGCTGGAAGAGCCGTTGACGAAGAGGATTACTTCCAAGGTTCTCTCGTTCGAGATGAGGATGGCGCAATTATTGTGAGACATATGAACATGACAGATTTTAGACAAAGACTTATCACCCACTTTGATATTGCATTCAAGAAGAAGGAAATTATCTGGCCCAAAGCTAGGTTACAAATGGACGAACCATACGCCAATGTGCAGCCTTGACACTAAGACCAATCAAACACTTTGATATTGCATTCAAGAAGTAATTTATTTGGGCCGTCGGTTGACGTTAGTCATCATTGTATGTAACCTGTGCTGTTTCCGATTCGTCATCAAGAAAAATCACTTCATTTGAGAGGTCATTAGTTGGGGAGGCCGACAATTCTCCAGAATCTCTCTTCCTTCCGCTCGTTGTTTCGTTCTTTGGGTTAATTGCCTCAATTTCTGCAAGCATTTGATCATCCAGATCCTTGTACTGGTCAGTTAACTCCTCCAATTCAGTCTCGCAGTCCATGTAGACCTTGTATGGAACGTACGTAGCGTAGTAGTGTTCGTGGTCATCGAAGCACTCAGGCTTTTGAAACACAAGCTTCTCCATCGAGTTCTTTCGGTTGCTTATCAACGCAACCCGCTTGTCCAACGAAACTTTCATCGCATTGTATTTGCTGACGATGCTGGTTGTAGTCATGGCAGTGCTAATCTCCTGTCTTAGGGCAAAAGTTTTTAACTTCAGAGATTCTTGTCCACCTATTCCGCTACCGCTTCCATCCAACATGCTTGTTTCCCTCTTCTGATCTTCCACTTTGGCAGCTGCCTTTCTCATAGATTTTCTACCGGCTGCGCTTGCACCACCTTTCTTGCGTGTGCAAGAATCAGAAGTCGCGAAGCTGTCAGCTTTGTATTCTTCCAAGCCATCTTTGGGAATGTGTCCCCACAAAGCCCAGGCCATATAGCCAGGAAAGATCCAAGAACTGTTCCAATCCTTGATCGCAGCCTCCTCCTCATCTGTTGTGAGTTCCACAGTCAAATCTTCTGTGCTTTCTTTTTCTTCATCCTTCTCTTCGACATCTGGGGGAGCAGAGAGGATGTCGTCATCTTCTACATCACCCACACCATCAGCACTGTTTTGCTCCTGCATTCCAGATGTTTCCTCACGAGGAGGACACGATTTAGTTTTGCTGCCGGATTGCTGCGACTCCTTCCACATCTTGTACCTGCAGAACTTCAAGTAATCTTCCCATTGCTCTCCAGACACCTTAGTATTTGGGTCGCTATACTTGGACGATTTCTTGCAGTACGCAAGTACCTTTCTTCCAGCGGCTTGCACACGGAGGCCTTTCGCCCAAATTGTTCGTCCGGTAATAACGCTCTTATCTGTTGTAAGTTTGGCTGTCAGCGTTGTCAAGTTGATACCTTTGACAGCAGGATTTGGGTCAGAAACAATCCTTTTATCATGCCTCAAATGATAAATGGGATCGAGAACTTTTTCGCTCCTCTGGGTCACACGGTTCATCTCGTCATGATAAATACCCTGAAACATTTCGATCCCGTTCATGAATTTTTCAGCCAGACCATGACTATCTTCTCCACTACCATGATACTTCTGAAAAGCTAATTCCTGCAACTGCGCTTGGCTGTAACTATCGCCAAGGCCTTGGACAGCATCATATGCCCTGAAGCAAATGGAATCTTGGAATTCCTTCATGATGAACCAACCGGCTTCAAATTCAACTTTTCCACCCGTAGGAGAGGTGGCTTTCCCGACTTTCTTCTTAGACATGTTCGCAGGGCCAAACAAGGAAGAAATGGAAGAAAAAGAAACCAAAGGTCCTTTGGCAACTCCGGTAGCATGAAGGAAGGAGACCAGCGATCGATCGAGCGATGGACAATGTTGTGGTGGTTGTCGCTTGTTGCATTATTTATTCGATGTAATACTACTACCTTTAGTAATTGTGTGGAAATATCGACCCTAACCCTAAGTTGTGCAACTCATGCAAAACTCCATTCGGAACTGCACGAGTTGGGGTCCCTCCAGGTAGAGATCCGATGGAAGGCCAGACAAAAGCAGGAGTTGAACAACTCATGTCGCGTACATAAGGAACTTAAAACATCGATTTTTTCCGAATTTTGCATGAGTTGCACACAGGCCTCCCTATTTTCGGTGTACGAGCTTGTTTTCGGTGCAAACACCGAATTTAAGTTTTTGGGAAAATCGCTTATTTTCGGTGCTAGTTGAAGTCGCACGTACAAAGGTCAGACGAAACCGTAACAAAACCAACCAAATTACCGTGTTTTGTAGCGCAGAAACATTTCCGTAGAACGTATCATAGAACCACTCCTTTACCCTTTACAGCACATTGAACAATGGCGGAATCAAAACGCAAAGGTAAAGCCAAGAAATTCAACTTGGAATGGATAGTGAAATACGGCCTTGAAGTATCAACAAGGGATCCATCTACGAGTGAGGTGACAACACCGTGGTTTGCTAGTTCTGTCGATCCTTCGGCCGTGAAGATGCCAAACGAAAGCGGAAAAGGACTATGAATGCCAAGTACTTCAGCTACCCATGGCGATCCGACAATTTCTGTCGTCACTTGAAGCAGCAACATCCGGTGAAATGGGATGAGTACACGAGCATGCCAGCAGAAGAAAAGCAAAAATTCTTTGTGGAGAAAGAATCTGCTGCAGTTGTCAACATGCAATCTTTTGTCCAGCCGGAAGGGAGTATGAAGGCTCGCATCAATGCAAAGAAAAAACTTCAATTCATAATTGATGCCGACATCACAGCAGTGATGCAGATAAGGAGGCACATGACTGCATTATATCAACAATTGCAAATCTCTCGCTGAAATTGGTCAGTGGAATATCTAAGGTGTGCGCTGAGCGTGACAATCGTAACAACTCAGGAGATCACTTACCTCATGTGCTGCCCCTTGAATTGTGTGGAGTACTTTTGAGAGACTTTGTGTCTTGTTTGGAAGATCAAAGAATCCGACTTGGGCACAAATTTTCAGAGGCAGAGGTGGAAAACATTGATGAGCAGTTTCGTAAGTTGCGTCTAGCATTTAAGGAGCACAGTGGATTTTCACAAATGCTGCTTGATGCCCAAGCATCTCGTGCTGTTCAATCGTTTGAAAAGTGTTGGAGTCAACTTGGAAGTGAGTTTGAGCAATTGAGCATGTTTTGTGGGGCCATTGCAAGCATTATGCCAAGTACAAGCAGTGTTGAGTCTGATTTCTCCTTGATCAATTGGACGAAGGATCCCAACTCGCAAAGCCTAAGTGACTTCTCCCTCGAATCAATACTGCATTGCAAGCAGTATAAGAAGCTCAGAGACCTAATGGAATAAAATTACTAGTAGAAGATAGACAAAACATTGACGTTTAAGGCATTTTATAGCGTGCACCGAATGTGCACCGAATTTGAGGTTTGAAAATGCACCGAAAATAGCTATTTTCGTTATTTTCGGTGGACACCGAAAATAGGGAGGCCTGGTTGCACAACTCATGCGCGTTTATTTTGTGTACATAAGGATTGGCCTTATTCCATTGTACTCGTGTGTCGATTTCACGAAAGTGCAAAATGTCGTTTAACAGCGTGGCAATTTTTCAGTCACGAATTCAATTCGCCTGCCCTTCCTCATCTTGCTTCATCTCTTCATATCACGTTTATACCAATCCTAGAAAGAGGAAAACAATAATCTTTTAGTCATTTTTAACGTTTTTCAACCATTGAAATTTTTTGTTAAAATAAAATTAACAGCAGAAAAATCGTCTTCGCTCGTAGGTTACAGGTCCAAACGCACGACAGACGTCGTAAAGCGCGCAAGCACGTCTTTCGCTTTTGTTTTTTCTCATCAATTGACTGTGACGAAGCGCGAGAGGCGAAGTGCAGTTCTGTTTCGTCATCTCATCGCTTCACAGCACCAATTCCGTATCATCGCCCATCGGATGGACCAACAACAGGACAGATGATGGCGATGACGACGAAGCTATTCTGCTCCGTTATCCCCGCATGAACGAATCAGATATCCAACGCTATTTACCGAAGAATATAATCAACTTGAAACAACGATTACTAATAAAAATATGATTATCAAGACATCTGGGATGCGACTGCGATGCTTTTCTAACATCCATACAGCACCAACCACTACTGGTCGTTGTAACCAAAATGTTGGGATGTTGGGCGTTCAACGACGACGGATCATCGCTTCGCCATCGAGAAATATACTTGCTTGCAGTGATGTTCCAGGAGATCCAAGAACTGTATTTGAATCAGCACCACGCAGATACAGATCTCTCCTTCATCTCCCAAACTCTACCAACACAAAACTCTATCACACCTCTTTGGATCTAGAAAAGGAAGAACGAATTCGTCTTACGACGCTCCGACTTTACCGGATCTTACAACGGACCTGTACCGACTTTGATATGAAGGCTCCCGGAAATGATAGTGTTCTTTTGCAACCGATACTGGAAGCACCCGATTGGGGACGACATGTCACCTTCACTCCTCCCACCCCAACACAGATGGAAGAGCTTTTCCGACTATTTTACGTTTGGAATGATTCGGTGGATGAACGGGGATTAGGGGTCTTTTCTGCTGGTAAAGGAAGTAGTGATGATACAGCGACGCCTACGTCAAGAACAACGACTCCAACCATGGCGTACTCCTCAACAACGGCCTCTCATTCATCCATTGACGAATGGTACCACGAGCTCGTCACAAAATCAAGAGACGAAGATGATGATCTACTGAATCCCATGACCAGCATGACATGCTGGACATCGCAAACGCAACTTCGAGAAGCGGTTCGTACTGCGTTTCGGAGTCTTCGTTACCAAAACGGTTTTGGGGATAAGGATCAGGAGTCGCCTTTGACGTCGACGGATTTACACAAGTGGGCCATCAAGGCTATGCACATTCTACAGGAACAACAAGTTTTATGGAAACATTCTTCTGTGGCCACTACAGATGGAGTGGTTCGAATCGTGGCTACAAGCCGTTGCATTGGAATCACGTCTCCAGCTCCGACAACAATACCGCCGCCACCTGTTACAGCTCAATTTCTGGCAGACTCGACACCAAAATATAGATTCGCTTACCGAATTCGCGTGGAAAACGTATCCGACGATCGAACGATTCAACTCTTGGGTCGATATTGGCACATTTCGGAAGAACCTGTTGTGCCTCCTGGGATCAGTTGTCCCAAGGAGAATGGGGAGACGTCCCATCCTATTATTGTCGACTCTCCCAGAACCGGGGCTGTAGGACAACTCCCCGTTCTTCATCCTGGGCAGGTTTTTGAATATATGAGCGGAACCGATCTGGCTACACCAAAAGGAACCATGAAAGGGCATTTGTACATGGCCCGAGTCCCTTCGACTACCAAATCAGCCATGTCAGGTGACATCGTTGATGTGCTTTTGAACCAGTCGCACCAGCAGAAGAACCCGACAACCGACACTGAAGAGGAAAACGAAGAAACGAAATTCTTTGAAGCAACTGTCGCTCCTTTCCCGCTTGAAGCAGAATGAAAAGAAGCCAAATAAACAATTGATCCTATTGATTTTGTCGTTCCTTCATGTCTGTCATGCGTTTCCGCCTTCTCAGCTGGACAGATCGTAAGTGTATCATATAAGTTTTAAAAAACAAAGAGTACGACGCAGTATCGTCAATTAATCATTTCTTTTAATTAATATAGTTTATCGAACAGGATATATTTTAATATATGTTGTGATCTAATTTATAGGATGCATCAATTCACAGGACAACAATGGGTAGCGAGGTAGACGCAGTGGTGTGGAATGAGCGCCATATCGTTCATTTGTAGATTTCAGCCTTGACCATTCCCTTTAGCTTGCGGATACGTTCAAAGACTTGATCGTGAACCTCAGGAGTTGGCTGCGATTGAATCATAGCATCGATCTCTCTCAAACCGTCGTCGACGGCCTTTTCGAGCTCTGGACTTGGCAACGCGACCGCATGATTGGTCGTACCTTCCCGCATAAGCTGGTGCAGTTCCTCCATTTCGTTCTTGATGTCCGACCAACGAAGTGCCTCCATTTCTTTTTCAAATGCTCGTACATGATCTTTGGTGGTGAGGCCATTGTACAAACGTTGCTTCACAAAGCCCTTGAGGGCGTGGATCTTACTGAAGACCAACCCGCGTTGGGTAGGATTGTTCTCCAGCATCACCTTGATGTCGTCAAGGGTGTTCTCGATGAACTTTTGTAGTTCGACGTCGGGAGCACTGACGGCATGGTTAGTAGACGATTCGTGCAAAATGTGCTTGATGGTATCAACTTCTCCTTCCACGTCGGCCCAGTGCAATGCATGCACTTTGTCTTCAAAGTCGTCGACTTGTCGTTCGGCAACAGTGCTGAAGGACATCATTTGCTGTTGGCGATGATGGTAGAGTTCATTCTTTACCATTGACTTGAGAGCGTGGACTTGTGCAAATGCCTCGTTGCGTTGCTGGTTTTGCACCAAAGCATGAAGCCCGCGCAACTTGTCATTCACATCTTGTTGCAAGCTGGGGCATGGCAAACCGACTGAATGGTTGGTAGTGCCCTCACGCATCAGATTTCGGATCTCAAGGACTTCGTCCTTGACATCGTTCCATTTGGCTCTGCTCAAGGCAGCTGAAATTGCTGCTTCCGCTTGAGTACTCAAAGCAGCTGCCATGGTTACTTTACTAGGGACAAAGATGCCGCGACGAGCAAGAGAAGGAAACATTTTGTAGTGATGGTCGTTGTTAGAGAGTTTGTTTTATTTGAGATCGTTTTGTCGTTGGAGACTTTTTGATTTTGTGAGAGCAACGGATTACTCTTCGAGATTCATGGTTTTGTGTTGACACAGGTTTCCTTTCCATGAACTGACATGAACATGAGAAGACTAATGAAAGTACAGGGACAGTCCGTGAAAATCTATTCCTTTCTTTATGAAAATTGAAAATGTTTACGCAACTGCAGTGTAGTTGCAGTCCGAACAACCTGTGCACTTGCGATATGCCTTGCAGTTGCACAAAATTATCGGAGTGTATTGGTTGGGATAAGTGTGGATTTTCATGGAATCTGTGAGCTGTGAATGAAATTGCTTTTTCTGGTACTAGAGTAACAAGAAGCCCATCGGTGTCTAAAGAACGTTGACATCATTCGTGCGGATGAATTGGGGATACGCGGCTGTGGAATTCTCCCGTGCGTCTATGTGGCGTCATTCCATTGGACCGAACTGTTGTTCCTCGACATTGACAACGACGTCAAAAAATGAGAATGCAAAACAGGTACACTGGCGCGCGAAAGCCCCCCATTTTTAATTTGTGACGTCCGTACGCTTTCCGGAACGAAATGTCTCATAGCCGAGTACCGTACGTCTATCGCACACCACACAGATCTATTCCATCTGATCGACGTCGGAACCTATGCTCTTGTCAAAAAAAAAATCATCTGTTGATTTTCTCCTCCTAAAATAATCACATACACTCTGGGACGTGGTCGTCTATCCCAGACCACTACGTATACATCTATCGCCAACTGTGGCGCCATTTCATTTACAGTTTGAATCTAAGACGCGTCCGATATCTCATTATGGGTCGATCATGGAGGCGCCGTAACAAGAACAGACACAAAAATAAGAACGCGGAAGAGTATGGTGAAGATTCCAGGAGAAAGAAAAAGACGCCCTCTGATGGCAACAATCCATACACGATGGTAGAGTACGGCAACTTTCGGATGGAGTCCTTTTATGCCTATCAAGGTATCCATGACTTTGCTCTGGAAAAGGAAGTGGATGACGATGGCAATGTCGTCAGCTACAAGTTTGTTAGCTGCGCATCGGCCGAACAGAAGGAACAGGAACGGCAACGATGGATGGAGGCAATGAAAGGAACCCTACCAGCTTCCTTTCGCATCGGAAGTGACGTCGATGTACATCTGAGACAGCGGTTGGAGCATGAACTGAACGAAATGGTAGGACAAAAGATGGAGATTGAGATTGAACCACGTGGCGGAGATTTTGGCAACCCTGAGTCCAAAGCTGAAATCAAACTCATTGCTCCCGCACAAAAGATCCAGTTCGTTCCTCATGCCTATCAACTTAGTTTGGATCGGCAGACTATCCGGAGAAATCCCAAGCTGGAATCGTTCCACAACTGGCTCAAGGTACAGACAGAGGCTGGCTTCATCACTCGACAGGAGACGGTCAGCATGATCCCACCAGTTGTGTTGAATCCAGAACCTCACCACATGATTTTGGACATGGCGGCCGCACCGGGTTCTAAGACATCACAATTACTGGAGATTGTCAACTTTCCTTCCAAAGCCGGAGATCATGAACCGACAGGATTTGTCGTCGCGAACGATAGTGATCACAAGCGTGCCTACATGCTTACACATCAAATCCGTCGAATCAATAGTCCAGCAATTTTCGTCACCAGTTGCGATGCCCGCCATTTTCCAATTCTCAAGGAATTGCAAGATGGCGAAGCAGGGACTGTTTCGGAAGGCATCTTTGATCGGGTTCTAGCTGATGTACCGTGTAGCGGTGATGGTAGGTTACTTGGATTTCTGGAGACTTCTCATCATCTAAACAGGAACAACTAATGTAACTCGTTTTTCTCCTACTCTGATTTCTCCTCACAGGAACGTCGAGAAAAAATCCCGGTGTGTGGAAAAGTTGGAGTGCTTTGAACGGGTACAGTTTGCATTCATTGCAATTGGCAATTGCTCTTCGAGGTGCGCAATGCACTAAAGTAGGAGGCTATCTCTGCTATTCAACATGTTCCATGAATCCTATCGAAAACGAGGCGGTCGTAGCTGCGCTATTGCGAGCCTCTGAAGGCAGCCTCGAGCTGGTCGAACGACGGTCGGAATTGCCAGGATTGGTTGCGAGACCAGGATTGTCGACTTGGAAAAATTTGGCTCATGAGCGTAGCAATCGTCAAATCAAAGACAACAACAAAAAGAATAGCGTAAAAATGCAGGCTCGACGTAAAGAGTGGGAACAAAAAGAAATGACAGACTGCCAAGACAATATGACGGGAGTGGAAAGTTCATTAGCAAGGGATGCACAGGATGACATTGAACTCGAGAACCACGAAGACTTCATTTCTATTCGAACGAAATTTGAGCCAAAATCCCTCGAGGACATGGAAGAACTGAAGAGAATGGTAGAATCTTCGGGAATGATTGAGTACAAAACATTTGATGATGTTCCATCTAAAATGCGAAAGAGGGTCGTTGCTTCTTGTTTCCCTCCGACCCCTGAAGAAGTGCCAAGCTTTCATCTAGAAAGATGCATGCGTATCATGCCACAGGATATGAACACCGGTGGGTTTTTTGTGGCTCTATTGAAAAAAGTGGCGCCATTCAACGCAAAGGCACGAGCAAGGTTTATGGCCCTCCAAGAGCAACTAGAATCGGCTGAAGATGACGGCGAAGAAGAAGGCGAGCCTGATTTGAAGAGAGTGAAACTTGACAGCGAAAGCAAGTCGATAGAAGCAGGAGAGGACGGGAAGGAAGCTGGTGCTACTGGCATAGATATGGTGCACGGGTATTTGAAACGCGATTTTTTGATCGAAAAGGACGGTACCAAGAGCACAACTGTCGGAAAAGATGATTTTGTTCCGGTATCGGATGATATTTTTACTCCGCTGAAGGAGTATTATGGTATTGACGAAGAGAGCTTTAAGGAGGGTCAGTTCGCAACTCGTGCAGCCTCAGACAAGAAAGTCCTGTATTTTCTCACCAAGGCAATCAAAAAGCAGTTGATTGACCGAAAATTTCAAGAAAAGGTTACGGTGATTGCGTCAGGACTGAAGGCCTTTGTGAGAAACTCCAAAGACTGCGAAGCAACTTACAGAGTATCTCAGGAAGGGATCCATTTGGTTGCTCCACACATGAGCAAGCGAAAGATCGTCGCTGGCATCGATGATTTCGAAACTTGCTTGAAGTCTGGAACAGTCGAAATCAAGAATTTCACAGAGGAATTTCAGAAAGAAGTCCGGGCCTTGTCGATGGGATCTTTCGTGGTGAGTCTTCAGGGTTATGAGGATGATTACATCAAGAAGCTTGTGTTGGTGATGTGGCGATGTCGTAGCGATGCAGTCAAGTTTTTGGTAACGCAGGCTGAAGTTGACGGGATGCGGAGCAAAATGCGGGCCATCAAGGAGACTTCGGCTGGTTCTATCGCTAGTGGTGGTGTTGCTTCCATTATTGCTAATAGCTAGTTTTTTTTGGAAAGGAGGTAGCATTGGGAACAATCTTATATACGTAGTACTGTAGTACGTAGTTTTATTTTTTCGTAAAACATGTCGGCAGTCTCTTCAGTGAGTTTTCTTTATTATGGATAAGGATAAAATGTCACTTCCAGTGAGTCGTGTTGTTCGAAAACGTTCGACATTATTCCGGACAGAAGTGTCCGACAGTTCGTTAATACCACTTCTCTTCGAACTTCCTTGTGATCACAAAAAAAATCGTCGAAGATAACTTCGATCCAACATAATACTCTCTACATTGCGCAACTGCTACTATCTACGGAAAACACTCTGTTGTGTATTTCAATCTTACGACTAAGCAGCTCATAAAATACAATCAATCACAAGAATATACATCCTTTTGACATTGCTATAAGGTCAACGAACTACAGAAACAACCAAAACTCGAAATTTTACAAAAAAAACATGACAGAACGATCGATGACCGACAAAACAACAAAAGCGATCGAAGCCGCGCTAACGATTGCCAAAGACAATGGCAGCTCCGTGGCGCTGCCCGTTCATCTATCAGCGGTTCTATTCCAAGATGACGACAGTATTGGCGCTAGGGTTTGCAGCCGGGCAGAGGGTGGTCCTGATGTGACGGTGATTCGGCGCAATCTGCAGAAACTCATTCTCCAGCGTCCATCTCAAACTCCTGCTCCGTTGGAGGCGTCCGTCTCCAGTGATCTCGGGAAATTGATCCAGCGTGCCCAAAAAGCTGCGGCAGCCAACGGCGATTCCTTGGTTGCCCTGGATCATCTACTGATGTGCTTGTATGACGAAAAGGACGTTGCAAAAGCGCTTGAAGAGAGTGGTCTCTCAAGGAAAATGGCTCGTGCCGCCGTCGATGACTTACGAGGCGGTCGAAAAGTGACATCAGCTGGTGCTGAAGACACCTACGAGGCTCTTTCCAAGTATGGTATTGATCTCATCAAGCAGGCGGAAGATGGTCGGTTAGACCCAGTTATTGGCAGGGATGCGGAAATACGACGCGTTATCCAGATTCTTGCCCGGCGCACAAAGAATAACCCAGTCCTTGTGGGAAGCCCTGGAGTGGGGAAAACTGCCATTGTTGAAGGCTTAGCGAGACGTCTCTTGGATGGTGATGTGCCAGAAACTCTCAAGGGCTGTGCCTTACGAACATTGGATATGGGACTTTTGATCGCGGGAGCCAAATACCGTGGCGAGTTCGAAGAACGGCTCAAGGCTGTCTTGGACGAAGTGAAGAGTGCTGATGGCAACATTATCCTCTTTGTCGATGAGATTCATGTAGTCTTGGGTGCAGGAAAAGGTGATGGAGCCATGGATGCCGCAAATCTTTTGAAGCCTATGTTGGCTCGGGGAGAACTGCACATGATTGGAGCAACCACCGATGATGAATATCGGAAGCACATTGAAAAGGACGCCGCTTTCGAGAGGCGATTTCAAAAAGTAACTGTCAACGAGCCGACAATAGAGGATACAGTATCTATGTTGAGGGGAAGTGTGTCAAGGTATGAGGCACACCATGGTGTCCGAATCTCCGATACAGCTCTCGTCGCGGCAGCTGAGCTGAGCCACAAGTACATCACCAATCGGTTCAATCCAGATAAATCTTTGGATTGTATCGATGAAGCTGCCTCTGTGAAACGAACATCGCTCGACTCTCGACCCGAAAAGATTGATCAGCTCGAGAGGCGTATTCTTCAGCTTGAGATTGAAGCAACAGCATTACGAAAAGAAAAGGACAAGAACTCCAAGAAACGTGAAAAGGACATCCAAGCAGAGATCTCTAACTTAAAAGAGGAGGTCGCTCCTTTGAATGCTAAGTGGGAGAAAGAGCGTGGGCGCGCCAACGAATTAAAAGAGATTAAGGAAAAGCTTGATGTTTTGGAGGCCAAGGCTCTCAAGGCAAGGAGAGAGGGAGATTACGAAAAGGCGGCTGATATTCAATATGGGGCTCTCCCAGATCTTCAATCGAAGCTTACCAAGCTCGAGAAGCAAGAGGCCGAACGAAAAGCTCGTAGATTGGAAGCGGACGAAGACAGCATTATGGATGAAATCGTTGGTCCCGAAGACATCGCTCAAGTAATTTCGCGATGGACTGGCATTCCAGCTGGACGCCTCAACCAGACAGAACGAGAAAGGCTTCTGAAACTTGACAGCCGCCTTCGAGAACGTGTAATCGGGCAGGACGAGGCGATTCAGCAAGTAACTGATGCTATCCTCAGATCCAAGGCGGGCCTTGCGAGAGAAAACCAACCTACTGGAAGTTTCTTATTTTGCGGACCGACGGGAACTGGAAAGACCGAATTGTCAAAGGCTCTCTTCTCAGAATTGTACGATGGAGATGAACGTCACCTAGTCCGTGTTGATATGAGCGAATATCAAGAACAGCATTCGGTATCGCGACTCATCGGCAGTCCGCCGGGATATGTTGGGCATGACGAAGGC
Organism: Nitzschia inconspicua; assembly: GCA_019154785.2. Taxonomy (NCBI): domain Eukaryota; phylum Bacillariophyta; class Bacillariophyceae; order Bacillariales; family Bacillariaceae; genus Nitzschia; species Nitzschia inconspicua. Next base: position 3,146,874 of record JAGRRH010000021.1, on the reverse strand, counting down.
GGCCAGTTAACCGAGGCTGTACGGCGTCGTCCGTATACTGTATGTCTATTCGATGAAATCGAAAAGGCTCATCCAAAGGTATTGACAACTCTGTTGCAATTGCTTGACGAGGGTCGGCTCACAGACGGAAAGGGTCGGACTGTTGACTTCACAAACACTGTCATTGTCTTAACGAGCAATATAGGTGCTGAGTTTTTGTTGAATTTGACAGAAACCACTCCGGAGCATCAAAAAGAAGCAGCTCACGAAAGAGTTATGGAGAGGGTGCGAAACAGCTTTCCTCCTGAGTTTTTGAATCGACTGTCAGCCATTGTCATGTTCAACGCTCTTGGTACAAAACAGCTGGAGAAGATTGTTGAGAAGTCAATGAAGGGCATTAAGCGTCGCTTGGCCGCTAAGGGCATCAAAATAATTTTGGAAAGCAGCGGGGCCAAGGCGATTTTAGATGCATCGTACGACCCATCCTACGGTGCCAGACCCGTCGAACGTTATCTCGAAGGAACTGTGGTTACCCGTCTGAGCCGTATGCTAATCAGCGGTGAACTCACGCCCGGAACAATCGTTCGCATCGAAGCTTTCGGAGACGATTCTTCGAATGATGATTGTGACGTTCCATTGGCCAAGAAATTGCGTACAAACAATCTGCAGTACATTATAGAGCTCGATCCTGATTATGAAAAAGAGCAAGAAGCTGAAAGACAACGCTATCTTTCATCAGACTACGATTACGAAATGCCCGACGTTGAAGTTGTTGATTGATAGAGTTGGAAATATAGCCAATTACATGAAAATTAAAATACTACTTAGAATCAAATCTCTGGAACTAAATCAAGAATGACTTTCTTTGCAGAATCCTTGTTCCACCCAGACGGTTGTAGCAGGCATAAGTTTACAAGACCTGTAAGCAACCCCTCATTCTCTGCCAGCGGTTTCTTGTTTATATCGTTTTGTAGGAGCGTAAGAACAATATTGAGGGTGCGCTCTCGAGACGTCTCGTAGCGTTGCTCTGTGTTTGAAAGGATCGACGTTAGTGTATTCGTCACGGAAGTACAGGTTAACATACTGGGGACGGATTTGCTGTCATTTTTTTCTTCGGCTTTCGCCAACTCCAAATATAAGCATGAAATGTCGTCATGAGTAGACGCATCAGATGCAGCTAACGACTCAAGTCTTCGCCAGACGTTTTCTAAAACAGGAGACAACTTGTAACTGTACGAATATTTGAAGGACTTCGCTAGACAGCGACTTGCAGCTCCGATGAGCCTCGGGTGAATTGTCGTTGCCATTCTCGAAGCCAAAGCAGTTTGAATCATTTGCCAGTCGGCATGGGTAAGGGTCTTACTCAATGCGACAACAGTTTCACAAGCTTGAATCTGTGTATCGAATTCATTATCATCGTCTTCATCAATCCTCCGTGTGATCACATTTATCAAGAACATCGATGGAATGTTTTGGAGCCATTTTTCCGGCTGAACTTCAATTTTTGAGGGATGAACCAAGCAACGGATTGTTCTCATCGCCCTTCTTCGCACAACAGAATCGTCATCAGTCTCGACGAGTTTTACCAAGGTGGACAAGAGTGCAAGTGAATTGTCAGTGTCCGAGAATTCTGTCGGGTGGCACTTTGGATCTGCAACTATGTTGCCTATAGCACTAATGGCGTTTCGTTTGATTTTCGTAGCCAACGGCGACATAATTTTCTTTTCAGAATGTTGCAGCAAAACTCGAAGTAACCCCTTCAGAATGGTTTGGTTTAAATCTTCCCTGTCAAATTGGACCAACAATTTTTCTCGTGACATAGACTCAAGCAGCAAATTCCACATCACTGCCGTTACCCATTCTTGAACCACCGGATTAATCGTCTCTATCTTGCTGCAACACCAATCCAAAAAAACCACCAAGATCCCACCATCCAAAACGAGTAATGCGACTTTATCATTTGCTTGGGAACGGAAAGCCAAGTCCTTGATCAATCCCAGTTTTTCAAGGATTTCTTCGTCTATCGATGCCGTGTGTTTTAACCCCGATTTTTTCAAACAATTGACCGCGTCTCGCAGTAAAAGACCAAGCAGTTCTCCTTCCATGCTATGGATCAACATCGACTTTGCGGAAACAATTTTGGCGAATACCCTAAGAACTCGCACAATGTCAATCATTCCATCGGGCTCCGCAATGGATTTTCCTTCCATGTGTCTTTTTATCTTGGTTCTCATTACGCGAGTGGCCATTTGGATTAGCAACGGAAGAAGCTCCGTAGCACCAACGTTTCGAAAAGATTGCAATAGATAATCCTGCGAACATTTGAAAAGCTGGAGCAGACATTGGCATATCAGAACGACTTCTTTGGAAACGGAACACTGATTCTTGGGAGAAGAGGCAAACGAATACCCTAATTTGAGACAGAGCACCTTGTCTGCTTCTAATTTCAGCTCGTAGTTATGGAGTTCTTCATTGTCATGCGAAACAGTCTGTAGCATTATTTCAAGGGCCTTGAGCCGATCATTTTGCGTGATTGAACCGTGAAGATCTGTTATAGTACCTTGGGAGAGCGAATAAGGGCGATCAGATGAGGAGAGGGAATACGAGCACAAATAGATCGTTCGTGAGCTTTCAATACGTACGAGCCAAAGCATCTTGGGTTGCACTCGGCGATAGCTTGTCGAAAGTTTGCTGCCTTGTCCAGTTGCGTTGAGGGACCGCACGATAACCGTGCTGACGTAACAGGTTGGCCTTCGGCGGTGGCGGTGGAAGCGGTCGTTTGAGGGGCGACGAACTTCCGATGATGAACGCCGGCGGGAGAATGGGAAGTTGATCTTGAAGAGGCAGCTCCATTTGATCTCCTCTTAAGCTGCTTACAAATACAAGTTTTGATATCTGAGAAGGCACGTATTGCAATAATAATTTGCAATCGTCGAGTGAAAAGAAGACGAACTAGGTACCTCGTATCATAGGAGTACGACAGAGGGTAAGCGTTATGTGAATGTGAAGAAGCCCATGAACATCTCGCCCAGTGTGGATAACGACTTTTCGCGCGCCGGCAGAGATGTACAACGTACTACCGTACTCCGTACGTAGTAGTGTTATGAAGGGAACTTACCCGTAGGTATCATACTTCTCAAAAATACTTTTCAACTTGCAGTCGTACACAACCAATCAATTCGACTCGAAGGACTACAATATTTCGTGACTGTGAGCTCGAATCTCGATTGACGGTGACAACCGGTACGGTACAGAACCGTGCAAACTCCAACCATTAGCCCATTGGTGACACTACCTCTACTAGAGTCTAATTGTACGAATAAAAAACAAGATTATCATTTTTTTGGATTTCGTATAGTAAAAAGCATGCAGTTCATTAGATAGAACCAATCTCGGGGAGCTTTTTGCTTTCCTTTTGGTCCCCATCATCACTGTAAAGGACCTTTGGATAGGCATCTGTGGACTCCAAGCCGACAGTTGCAACATCACTAGGCGCGTCACCCTTTCTCTGGCTTTTTTTCTTTTTTTTAGATAACCTGTCCTTCCACTTTTTAGCACGATCAGTTTTCACCTTCTTCCCAGAAGTTTCTCCAGCAGATGCGTCTGCAGTAAGGGCAGCATCATCCAAGTCGAGGTCTACAGAATCATCACTATGTGGCAAAGAAGAGTCTTCTACCTCAGAAGCCCTGAACCCAGACTCAATTTTTATGCCACTAGAATTGTCGACTTCCATAGCATCTCCTTCAGTACTTTCTCCTAATTGATGTCTCTCTTTTTCCTTCTGTACAAATGCAACCGCTTCCAAACTTGCTTGCACTTGTGCAAGACTCTTGGCCTCTGCAGCCAGTCTTGCTTGTTCCTCAGCAGCTCTTCTAGCCTCAGCTTTAGCTGCCAATCTTACTTGTTCTGCAGCTTCTTCTGCAGCATCATCCTCAGCAGCCAATCTTGCTTGCTCTTCTGCAAGTCTGTTTGCCTCAGCCTCAGCTGCCAATCTTGCTTGTTCTTCAGCTTCTCTTGCAGCCTCAGCAACCAATTTTGCTTGCTCTTCTGCCAGTCTGTTTGCCTCAGCCTCAGCTGCCAATCTTGCTTGTTCTTCAGCTTCTCTTGCAGCCTCAGCAACCAATCTTGCTTGCTCTTCTGCCAGTCTGTTTGCCTCAGCCTCAGCTGCCAATCTTGCTTGTTCTTCAGCTTCTCTTGCAGCCTCTTCCTCAGCTGCCAATCTTGCTTGCTCTTCTGCCAGTCTGTTTGCCTCTTCCTCAGCTGCCAATCTTGCTTGTTCTTCAGCTATTCTTGCAGCCTCTTCCTCAGCTGCCAATCTTGCTTGCTCTTCTGCCAGTCTGTTTGCCTCAGCCTCAGCTGCTAATCTTGCTTGTTCCTGAGCAATCCTTTTGGTCTTAGCCTCAGCTTCGGCTGCCAATCTTGCTTGCTCTTCTGCAAGTCTCTTTTCCTCTTCCTCAGCTGCCAATCTTGCTTGCTCTTCTGCAAGTCTCTTTTCCTCTTCCTCAGCTGCTAATCTTGCTTGTCCTTGAGCAATCCTTTTGGCCTCAGCCTCAGCTGCCAATCTTGCTTGTTCCTGAGCAATCCTTTTGGCTTCAGCCTCAGCTTCGGCTGCCAATCTTGCTTGCTCTTCTGCAAGTCTCTTTTCCTCTTCCTCAGCTGCCAATCTTGCTTGTTCCTGAGCAATCCTTTTGGCTTCAGCCTCAGCTTCGGCTGCCAATCTTGCTTGCTCTTCTGCAAGTCTCTTTTCCTCTTCCTCAGCTGCCAATCTTGCTTGTTCCTGAGCAATCCTTTTGGCCTCAGCCTCAGCTTCGGCTGCCAATCTTGCTTGCTCTTCTGCAAGTCTCTTTTCCTCTTCCCCAGCTGCTAATCTTGCTTGTTCTTGAGCAATCCTTTTGGCCTCAGCCTCAGCTTTCTCTGCCAATCTTGCTTGCTCTTCTGCAAGTCTCTTTTCCTCTTCCTCAGCTGCCAATTTTGCTTGTTCCTGAGCAATCCTTTTGGCCTCAGCCTCAGCCATCAACCTTGCTTGTTCTTCAGACAGTCTCCTTGCCTTGGCTTCAGCTGCCAGTCTTGCTTGTTCCTCGGTAACTCTTGAAGTCTTGACGGCCAATCTTGTCTTCTCTTCACCTTCTAATGTGGAATCCAAACCATCATCTGATCTGGGAGGTTGTTCATTCGTTTTAGGTTGGATATGACCAAGATCTTCTGTTGATGCTTTCTTTCCTAGTTTTTTTGACATGCGATCATACCACTTCCGTGCTTTTGATATCTTTTCCTTGGGGGGCGATCCTCGATTTTCTACAATTGCTGATGCCGGCGTATTCTCAGGGACTTCAGCATTGGGAACCTGTTCCACTTCCCGCTCTGTAGTCTTGGCATCGAGAGCCCTCTCTTCCTGCCTCCGTTCTTCGTCAGCAAGCTCTTTTGCGCGTTGTTTTTGTGCCAGTCGTATAGCCATGGCTTGTTCAGCAAGCAATTTTTGTTGTTCGATCGTTACTTCGCCTTTGAAAACATCCGTGAGTGAAATATGACCATCGGATTCTTCGGCGACTTCCTCCTGACTTTGTCTTGGATTTTCAAGCGGAACATCGAAGTTATTGAATGAACTGGGTGGAGATAAAATTCTCGGCGACGATTCAGCAGGCTTCACGCCTGGTGATTTGATTACTGCATGTCCTCTCTTTCTCGAATCGACAACCCCTTGACCTCCCGCTTCTACCTTTGATTCCATTTCCGCCTTTTGACCAATTTTTCGGTACTTCTTTTTCCACTCTGGAGATTTCGGGCTGACAATCTGTCGAACCATGTTTTGACGCACTATTGTTGGAGGGTCGGCATTCTTCCCCGATACTTCTTGAAAGTTCTCGACAGATACTAGCTTGACACTGTGTTGAGCGGAATCCGAAGTAGGAGGTGTCTCCGGGCGCGATGACTTGTTTGAATCAAGGAGTTTTTCAAATGTATCGTCAAATTCCTTGGCATAATTTGCGATCCCGTTGGTTTGTTTGACACCCTTTTGGGATTTCCAGTTTGTAACGGGAAAGAATGTGCAATGTTCTAATTCTGATTCTTCATACTTACGATGTCGCTCCATTCGTTCGCGTTCGTATTTCGAAATAGGATTTGCATCTCGTGAGTGAGATGAAACAGCAGGGGATAACGCAGCTTGTTGTCTGCGTTCTTCGATCAAATCCCACTGTGTCTTTGGCTTGAAGGTACATTCGCTTAGATACGATTCTTCACGAATCCTCTCGCGCATTTCGTTTTCCTATTGATACAGCAAATGAAGCGAAAAACATGAGGAATTGTCAAATATCTCAAACTGCTATCAATGACAGAGCGGACGCAACACATATGTACCTTTGTTTTAGCTTTGGGCGTGATTCGACGAGCTTCCTCCAATGCCCTTTCAGCTTCCATTCGAGCTTTTAGTCTCCGCTCGGCTACTAAATTCCATTTTGTTCTTGGTTTAAACGTGTAGACATCCGTTTTTTTCAGCTCCTCTTCTTCGAGGCGATCTCGAAGTAGCTTGGCTTCATCTCGCGATCTCAATTTTTCTTCACCAAACTTGTACAATTCCTCCAATCGAGGACTTGATGGTAGCGACCCACTTCGGCTACCTGGTGCAGAACGAGGTATGCGACCAGGCACCGACATTGACGATCGAAGAGGCGTGTTCCATCCCACGATCAAATCTTTCCGAAATGTTCCATCAAACCGCTGCCCACGAGATGCAGCCGTTTCGGCATGGTACAATCTGGAATAGACCGACACATCGGCCGTACCCAAAGACGAAGGACTAGCTCCAATACTGCTGACTAGAGAATGGCAGCTACCGGACTTTCCCATCACTCGGGAGGGAGTGAAAGTATAATCGGCCATAAGTTTTTCTTGCAGGATTTTCATCTTTCGTTCTCGTTCTTCCTTTTGCAACATGGACCGTTCATACATTGTCAGTCCACCACTACTGGTGATGCAACTGCTACTACCTCCAGATGGCCCAGGACTGATTCTAACGGCCGCCCGCAACGGCGTTTTGCTTGGAGTGGGGCCGCCCATGGCGTCGACCGACAACGTTTTTTGCGTATCTCCTCCAATGAGACTGTCAGGGACGTTGTTGGTGTCTGCTGCTTGCATTGTTGTCAGTATTTGTCCTGGCGAAGAAAGGTAGCGCCCGCCAAAGTATTGGAGGAATTGTTCTTCTTATTGAAAGATTGCTTTATTGGGAGTGGTCCGTTAGTCAAGTCTCGTTCGTCAAGTAGGGAGGACTTCATCCGTCTCAAATCTCAAGCAGCTCTCAAAGTCAGTCACTTGTGTCGCTTCTGCCTTCGTCTCAAGCAAGCGTTGTGAGACATTTTTCGAAACTCGGAATTTTGTTACTATGTACTGTACTCCGAGTAGTATCATACGTAGTACTTGTACTTGTAATCGTAGTCTATGATAGTAGTAGCTACTAGCATACCTACGGTAGCTACCGGTACACCGGTACGACGTAGTAGTATCAACACGTATCAGTACACTTGTAAAGAGTCGAATCAGTCGAACTTAAGAGTTTCACCGTACTCCATCCGGGCCAGAATAGACGTCCGAAATGTTCTTAACCGTATGATAACTTCAGGGATTGCGAAACGGAAGTGAGCTTCCATCACGAACTACTATGTCCTTCATGCTTGCCTCCGAATCTTTCAATCAATCACTTTTATGAAAGGTGGCGAAGAAAGCTTCGTATTAACTGTAAGTCTAGCTAGAATATGTAAAATGGTTGGATGTATCTGACGTAGCTTGGTTCTCCGCCATTATCCAAATTGCTAATGCATTCCGACATCCTCATCCTCCCCAACCAAATTATTGACATATTTTCCAATGGTGTAGGCCATAGTAGCACAGGCTCCTCCCAGAAGCAGCGTTTCCAAACCACTATACATCCAGTTTGAACGACTGTCACAACGGGGTACAAAGATGAAGTAAAAAAAAAATGAGAATAAAAAATGGTGATTTCCAAGGCGTCGACAGTATCCAAAGAACTCACGAGAAATTGCTTTTGATGGATCCCAATAGAAATAAGACCATCCCTGTAACGACGCAAGCCGCCTTAAAAAGGACGCTAGGATCCAAATGGGGAAAGCTAATTGGAATTATGACATATCCCAACAACGGCATGGCTCCAAAGAAAGCGAAGCTGCAAAACATCACAAAACCTGGAGGAAGAGACACAACGACGATAACCCACCGTTAAGGTTGTGAATGGAAACAAAATCATACGCTAATCAGCTGTCAGCAGTACATACCTTCTTTCAGACTTTCTTGGACATGATTTTCTTCTGGGACTTGTAGCTCTAGTTCCTGCTGCATCATAATGTCCACAAAAAAGTCATCGTACTTGGCCATGGTCTCAATGACAACTTTAGCGTCATCGTAACTCATGCCCTTGGAGACATAAATATCCACCATTTCTTGGATCTCTCCTTCTCTGTAGTTTTCGAGCTCCCACTCCTCTCGTTTCTTTTCACTGAGAATCCATTCGTTGGTAGCTTTGCTGGAAAGAAATTCGCCAACACCCATGCTGCAGAAATACGGCAGAAAACACAGTGCACGGCATAAGATATTTTCGTTACTGAATGTCTTAACTTTGATGCCATTTGTATTGGTGGCCGGAAAGCTAAGAAACTATTGTCTTACCTCAAGGCGTCGGCAAAGATATTGGAGAAACCAAGCACTAATACGACTGTGGGAGATAGTCCCCCACCAGCCGACCCAGCAACGATGGCAAACGATGTCAAAATACCATCCAGCCCTCCAAATATTACGGGCTGCAATTCAATGAATCATGATGCAGTGTTTGAGAAATCATGAAAGCAACAACATCACAGTAAATTTCCAAAAACAGGCTGTGCCCACTGACCACCAAACTTTCGAAAATAGATAACGTAACGAAGAAAATACATCGATAGCAAAGGACGTACCTTCAGCAAACCGCCTTCACTTTGATGCCAATCTTCTTGAGAAGCTCCACTGTGACTTGCAGACAGTCTAGAATCGTGATATTGTCGACTGGCCTCTGCGTTGGAATTTTCAAAAGCTCCACGGGCCGTCAAAGACGTTGGACCGTCTCCCCCGTTCGTGCTTCCGCCGCCATTCAGGGGCCGGACCAATGGTGCACTTTCTTGGCTACTGCTATTATGCGGCGGCATTTCGATGTCAACACCCTCCTTTTCGTTGGTTTCCTCCTGCTGGTCTCTGACAATTGAAACACGAAAAAAATTGGTGAGGGGCCAGGCCTTGACGGATGAGAAAAAATTGGACGTCGGTCCTAACATCGCGTGTGACAGTCAAGATATTACTTGTTGGTGCCTTGGAGCAAGGGATCAATGTGAAAACTTACTCAAATTGCGGGTCGAAATCACGAGTGTTATTAGTGCTGCCGAATCACGGAACACCGAATTTTCTTTGTCTCTGCCGACAGGGATGAAGGAATGAACATCGAATCTCGAGAGAGACAAAGGAAGGAGGTCAGTGTGGTCGATCGCGACTTGCTGACGGAAACAAAAACAAAGAAGAACAACCGACTGTATTCATCATTGACGACTGACGACTACTAGCTAGTAGAGCAAAACAATGGGTCGTCTGTACGTCTGTCAAACCAAAATGCTACTCCGAGTTCTATCATACATACACCGGTACTCTACTACGGTAGAATATTCATACCAGGTACGTCTTATACCGCTATCGTTGGTAGTACGGAATTCTACTACCGTCGAGATCGCTTCGTTCGATCCATTCACCCGCCCTTCGTAGCGTTGATGCAGATTTAAAGTTCAGGAGCCAAAAGGCGAGATATTCTAGCTAGGGCAGTAGCACACAGTGCAGGAAGAAGAAGGATTTAAGAAGATAAGGATGGCTGATATACTGTGTAGCTTTAAGGTCTGGATTTCATTTTCTGCTTTGGAAACGTGTGGTGGTACATGTCTGTACACACGCGTACCATTTTACTGGAAGGACGTCTTCCAAACTTGTGGAGCCCCAGCTTTTTCAAGGGCTTCAGCAACAGCATCTTGAACCTTATCTGTCGGTGTCAAAGCCAACATGAGTCCACCACGTCCCGTTCCAGACATTTTTGCTCCAATGGCACCGGCGGCGCGTGCGGCCACGACCAAATCATCCAACTCTTTGCAGCTTACGGTCAACTTCTGTAGCAATACATGGTTTTCGTCCATCAATTTGCCCAAGGTAGTCAGATCACCCTCTTCCATGGCCGCTTCGCCCTTTTCGGCCAGTGCACAGTATTCCTTCATCAGCCCATCAAACCATTCTGGATCCTTTTCCTTCTTGGCTCGAACATCGCCCACAACTTCTGTGGTCGAAGACGTGAGACCAGTGGATGCGTACACGATCTTGATTGGATCTTTGATTTTCTTCTTTTCAAAGATTGGTTCTCCATCCGTACGTTGGAACTTGAGGAGCCCTCCGAATGTTGCGGCGGTGTTGTCAATCCCAGATGGCGTACCATGGTACCCCTTTTCACCTTCGTATCCTGCCGCATTGATCTCGTCCTCTGTCATGTTGCTGTACTTGGGAACTGTCTGTTTGATGGCACGAGCCAAGCTCACCACTTGAGCAGCGCTGGCACCAATACCGGAGGCACAACACAAATCGCCACCAAATGTCAATTTGATCTTGCACGGTTTCTCCATTGGAAGATGCTTGAATACCAAATTGATGGCTTCCTTGGCTTCGTCAAACTTCTTAACCTTGTAGTCTGGAACAGCTGGGCGATTGTCGACAATTTCAAGCTCTGGACTTGCAGCATCTCCTTCAGTAGTCTCCTCCAACTCCATGGCACAATCCGTGTAGGCGGCTACTGCACCGACATAGGCAGGGACCTTGTAAACCACAAAATGTTCTCCAAAAAGGATCAATTTACCAAATGCCCGAGTTTCAGCCAACCGTTCCTCGGCTACAGTGGTCGAGTCGGCGACAACATCATCTCCTACTTTGGCCTTTTTGGCAGCACCAGCTTCCGTGTCGGCCACGTCGTCCGAGGTGGGGCGCTTGGAAGCCTCTCCATTGGAGGTAGCAGCAGCGGCATCGTCAGCAGATGGAGGCATGATGATCAATAATGTGTCCAAGGGGAGGGCGTTGACGGATGGCAAACGAGTACCGTAGTAGTGGTTGTGTAGTATGGCCGGAGGCTGTTGCGAGCGGTGAAATAGAGAGTGTACAAACAATGACACGAGATGTGAAACGATCGGTTTGTTTGGTCGTCGTCGTCATCATCACAGTCAATCCGCAGTAATAATGATTCCGCGATAATCCACTTTCGTACGGAGTACGTGTTTTTCCGATGTCGTGTGTTTCCTCCTTAATTGACCGGCGCGCGGTCGGGTGCCTCTTTCAGATTGGTGTTGTCGAACCTTGGCTACAGGCGGTAGTTTATCCCCTGGACCCTGTGGTCCGTTTTCGAAGCACAAGAATCGTTCGGAACGTCAGTTACTTAGTTATAACAAAACCTGTGGTGTTATTATAAGAATCCTATTTCTAATGTGTTATTATAAGAATCCTATTTCTAATAGCTTCCGTTTTTGACTCTCTACTCCTTGTTGTATCGGTCGCCCTCGACTTTAGAACAAGTTGAGGTCGTCGTCGTTCAATGTCTTTCGAGGTTTGTTTTTTAGCAAATTCTCGTATTTTCCGCCGGTATAGACTGCGCCTAATTGAGTAATGGCATTAAAGGCAGTTCCGAGATCTTTGGTGTAGTACAAGTTGGAATCGGCATATTTCTTCAGCCACGATTGAGAAACAGGACTATCGGGGTCCAAAATTTGCTGGCCGATCCACCCGAATTGTGCCGCATCAGCCTTCGCCAGAGCAGTTTTGCCATTGGACGCCTTGGCAAGGAGATCCTTCAAAAATATGTTAAAGTTTTTCTCGCTGATTTGATCTTTTGCAATGCGCTGCCCGAAACGATCGTCGCGGGTACCAAATGAGTCGGCAATGTACCATCCATCATCTGGATCTTCGTCGTATTCATCATTGAGTGCAGCTTGGACATCCTCATCGGTGAGTCGCTTGTAATCACTCATTCTGCCCATCTTTCCACGTTCCACAAACTTGGGTTTGACAGAAGCTTTCCAATCTTCAGTGGTACGGGTCTTTTCGACTTGCTCTAACGTCAATAGTCCGCCCAACAATGCTGTCATTTCTCGTTCGGTCAAACCAGCATTCTTGAAGGCAGTGCGTACTTCGGCAGGGGATCGGTTTCCACTCAGGATATCCAATGGTAATGGACTGATTTGGACTTTGGATTTGTCAACCTCTAGTCGTCCAAGTTGTACTGGCAATACCGGTCCGCCGATAGATTCTATGGCCTCCGCCCCAGCAATCGCGATACAATCGGCGATGCTGACTGCCGTCTTTTTCTTCAAATCTTTCTCTGCTTGAATCAAAACAGTTGCAGCGCTTTGAAGATTTTGCAGATACTCGTTACCATCCGCCTTGGTGTTCAAGACAGCATAAATCACGGATCCGTTGGGTCCGTACTTGGAATCAGCAGCGTTGAAACTAAGTCCATCCAACAAGGCCAATTGGTAGAAGGCAGGAGCAAGGGCCGGTTTTTGCAAAATGGAACGACGAGTTCGCTCCCGCACTGTATCGACAGTACCGACTCTCATCTCTTGATCTCCGTACATGGCTGGGTCAAAAAAGACCTCCGCGTTGGCAGGAAGAGGAGAAGAGGTTGCGGTAGCAGCTGAGATACAAGCCGCCGTTGCAATCCATCCTAATGATGATGCTCCAAACCGACGACGGTCCATGTCAAGTTGTGTTTCGGTCCTCATAGTCGACGACGACGACGACGACACTGCAGATTGAAAAGCGTAGCAACAGTTCTGGCTGCTCCAAGCCGTCGAGAAGACCGCAATAGACAAAGATGATATTTTCATGGCGACGGATTCTTTTTGGATTTTGTTAGATCAAAATAAATAGGAATATTATTATTTAGGATGGAGAGTTCTGAGCGAAACGACCTACGATGGTCTGTATCACACAAAGGATTGAGGCCTGATGACGCCGAGAAGCGTGCGATGGACAAAGTCTGGGTGGTCAGTATCCTATGGAAGGATGATGATTTTGAGAATGATGCTGATTGACTTGGTTCGTCTTGTCTGACGATTAACAAGAGCTAATGCTGGTGACACAGGAAATCGTCCAGATGTCTTTTTCATGCCACATACGTTTAGTACGATGTACTACGTAGTACATAACCATCATCATGGTACCGTATCATCCATCTACCATCTTTTATTATTATCCAGAGTCCAGAACGATCTTTTACAGTTAATGACGTGTTCTCACAGTCAATAAGATGCAATGTTGGTATGATAGTAGAGGGTAAGAAGTGTAAGATCCTACTGTTCATAAGTACTACAGTCCGACTCTCTTGGTGTATCATACTCGGCCTCGGCCATCACTTGTTTGTTTGTGTGTTTGATTTTTGATTTCATGGCTACGTCGTACAACAGAAGTCTTACAGTGTAGTAGTAAACATACTCTCGAATGCAACATCTTCTACGTATCTCTCCCAGCAGCGTCGAAGTGTTACGTTGAAGGTCAGCGGATTTTCGATTTGATGCTATTGTAACAGCATCGCGGTCTGCACCGCGATCATCAATCATCTTGTCACACATAAAAGAACGTTACACAACAGAATGAGGCGCAGCAATTATCACAATCCGCAAAGCCGCTCCAATAATCGTCAAAGACCTCGGCAGGATCACGATAGGCATCAGAACGAATACCACGAACCCTTTCCTCCACAGCAGCAGCATCGTGGCAGTAACCCCGGGGGCCATTATCAGCATCAAGATCAACAAGAACACCATCATCAACAGTATTCAGATCATTCCCATCCACCAACCCTTCCACCGGGATGGGTAGAGGCTACCGATCCTTCTTCTGGAAGAACCTATTTTGCAAATCCAACGACGCAAGAAACACAATGGGATCGACCCGTGGCATCTACACATCCTACCATTCGCCCTCCACAACCTTCTCACTCTCTTCGCGAACCGCAACCCGATTGGTGTGTGAAAGAGCCGCCATACGGTGGAATCCAAACGGATCGAGCGACGGGAAGGTCCATGGGGGGAGGAAACTATTTGTATACGGCAGGTGGTAGTGCTTCTTCCAATGAGGCAATACTACAACCGGAAAAGATTGTGAAAGTAACACGAGAAATGTTGGAAAAGGTTCAAGCATTCCCCGAGCAAACCGTGGCCAGTGACTTGGAATTGCATTCCTTGACTCCCGGACAGGTGGCAGATCTGTGCAAATTGCAACAGCGAATCCATAATCAACTGCAGCAAGAAGATCGGGATCGGAAGCAACAACAACTGCAGCAGGAGCAGCAAAAAAATTATCAAGAGCCAGGAAATGATGCCAACCAGATGGACGAGGATTTTGCAGCGTTACCCCCGTACACACCCATCAACCCATTCACCATGCCTCTTTCAGGATCAGTGCTAAAGGAACGGACAGAACCAGGACGACTTGATGTCCGGATGAATACTTTGCGACGAGAACTAAAAGCTTTCGGATATCAGAGTGTTGCCAAAAATAAGTAATGCCTGCCCTGGTCACAAATTTCTTCTACAGTGTCTTCATCGAATGTGCTGACCACCATCGGCTGGAAGCGTCAATCCTGTAATGAATCGCCCCGATGGACTACATAGAAAGGCAATTACCTCCCCGATGTCAGTAGGCTGTTGAACTCGCTTTAGTGGGACCAAGTACTCGACTAGACGTTTCAGCATGACCTCCGTAGACTCGCCGTCCTGTCGATACTTTTCCATACTGTCCCACGCCTCTGTTTGGACGATGCCAGGCACGACGATATTGACATTGATATTACGTTCCGCTGCAACCTTGGCAAATATTCTCATACTGTATTCCATGATTGTCTTGCCACATCCTGGCGCCGAATAAAATCGATCTGGACGATACAAGGATGGATGAACGCCTGGAGAACTGATCCCGACAATAGACCCCCCATGGCGACTGTTCATGCGCTGCAGACACCGCTCGCACAAATCAATCCAGGCTTCTCCGTACAATCGTTGGTAGTATTGTATCGAGCTAAAGTCCGGACGTTCCACCCCGTCTTCGTCCTTTCGAATCAGTGATCCATCACCAAAGGCAATCGCACCTTCATTCAATCCATCCGAGTTTTGGGATGTGATTCCAATATACTGCCCCGCATTGTGTACCAAGACTTGCAATGGTGACGATGACGCATCGCCAATGTTATCTTTAAACTTGGTGTCGAGACAGGCAAAGATTTTGTCACGTGTGGATACCAACGTCATGTCACCGCCCACACACTCAATGTGGCAGGTAGGATGTGAGTCTAGGAGACGGGATTTGGATGTTTCTGCTGCGTCTACATTTGTGTTGTAGGTAAGAATCAGGTCGTATCCTTGACCTGCTAGAACACTGGCGATTCCAAATCCGATTCCTCGGGTTCCTCCCGTGATAATAGCCAGTGGCCGTTGCTGGCTGTCCGCTTGTTGATGGATAGCTTGAACTGTCCCAAATGCGATCTGCAGAAAACATAGCATGATCATCCACAGTTGACTGTAAAATAAAGTGTAGGTACCACCAACACAGGTTTTAAAACCAAAAAGATATTTTCGTAGAAGCATTGCACCGAGTATTAGGTTGGAGACACTTCGCTCAGTGGAAGAAAAAGGGATGAAAACATGTTGGAAAATGAACAGACTTTTGACTCTTGATCCATTTTGTGTATCTAACTGTAAAAAACGATACCGCCAACTACACGTATGATACATCTACTACCGTACTCTACTACCGGTACCCTCGTATCGTCGTAGAGGGAGGTAGTACCGTACACTACCTACCGTACCGTAGCTACGGTACTCTATCATAGTGGTACAGGTACACGACTTGGTGATTCTGAGAGACAGTAGACTGGTATGATACCCGTACCTACCTACAGTTACCTCGTAGAAGACGACCGCTACGGTGTACCGTACCGGTATCATTTACCGTATCATTTGGTATCTACCGGTAGTCACTACAGGTACGAATCGTACCGACACCCGATACCCGATTCATCGAATCAGCGTCGATTCAGTGATATTTTCGTTGGATTCCTTCTCCAATTAAAAAGATGTTTTTGGGTTCGAAAAACATAATAAAAACGTTTAAAAATATCCTATAATCATCTTCTTGATTGTTCCGACCAAATGCTTTATATAACGTCCCTGGAGCAGACACCAGTGCAACTGCTCATTGGTTTTTGATGACAACGCGTTTCACAATGACAAATTCGAAATTCTATCCTTCTCCAATTTGTTCTCCGAGACATCACCTCTCACTGCATGCAGGGACTGGTGTATCGTAGTGCGTCTTCCAAATTCTGTTTGGAAGAGAGAAGCATTCTGGTGTTGCAATGACTATGCCGCAGCGTGATAAGGGCAGCGATATTAACAAGAGATTGTGAAGAAAAGGAGAGAAAAGCCGAGGAACAGCAGGCTCCGTATATACCGATTACTTTCTTTTTCTTCTGGCACCGCGAATGGAGAAGCAGACAGAACGACAAGGATACATTCCGAGAGATTGCTCCGACGACGACGACAACCGCCGGCAACCGTTCTACACCATGATGACTAAGAAAACAACGCTCCGGATAGCAATGTTGTTGGTGTGGGCTGGATTTCTCAACCCGGGCACCAATGCTTTTGTTCTACCCTCACGAAGTCGTGTCGTCACGAAGACACCTTGTCTGACTTCAACGGTACCATTTAAAACAACGTCATCGTGGAAGCATCGCCTGGTGTCCTCATCTTCTCTCGAGCCTCTCAATTTGTTCGCTGGACTTTTGGAAGTGGCCTCTGCCGCCGAAGATGTTGCCTCGGCTGCCACGGCGTCCACCACACAAATTAACAGCATGGGTGACTTTGTCACTACCGTTCTTCCAGAAGTATTTGATGCCAATCGGGTGGCGGCTTTGGCCACTGTCATTGATTCATTGTCGCCTTGGAATCCAGAGCTCCCATTGATTACCCGAATGATCCTCTTGGCACCCATTCCATTGGCCTTTTTTGGACACATGTACAGTCTATCTTTTCCTAAAGATGGGTATAGAACTGGTCTTGAACCTTACACCCGTGGATGCTATGATCCCCAAAAAGCCAAGGAATACTATGCCCGGCATCCAAAGGTAGTGATTCAGCGATTGTTGGAGATTACTCGGTTATCAAATCGATTTCTAATTGGATTAATGCTCGACAAGTATATGTTCCGAAACGAAGCCAAAATGAGATCTCAACGTGCCAATGAGTTAGTTGAACTCATCAACAAGCTAGGACCGACCGCCGTGAAAGTAGGGCAAGCGCTATCAGTTCGAAGCGATCTCTTACCTGACGAGTACATTCAAGCATTGAGCAGCTTACAAGATCAAGTGCCACCCTTTTGCAACTACGAAGCCAACCAAGTGCTGCTAAAGCAATTAGGACACAATAGGGTCAGTGATCTGGAAGGCATTTCGACTGCTGATCCTATCGCCTCGGCGTCTATTGGACAAGTATACAAGGTCCGAATCAAGATTGGGTACGGAGAACCAAAATATGTTGCTGTCAAGGTTCAGCGACCCAATGTTTTGAGTGATATTGCCCTGGACTTGCATTTGGTACGAGAACTGGCCCCGTTCTATCAAAAGTACATTATCCGTGCTGAGACGGATATGCAGTCGCTTGTCAACGAGTGGGGCAGAGGATTTATTGCGGAACTAGATTACCGAGAGGAGGCCAAGAATACAATGCAATTCAACGAAGCCATGAAAGAGCGCAATTTGAATGCGGTCATGGCACCCACCGTGTTGCCAGAGTATTCGTCGGAACGCATCTTGGTCACGGAATGGGTGGAAGGTACACGTATCGATCGATCAGAAGATGCTTCGGATATTCCTCGCTTATGCAGTGTCGCATTGAATGCGTATCTGGTCATGCTACTGGAATTGAAGAGTTTGCATTGCGATCCACATCCAGGTAAGCAGAAAAAATGCAAGATTAAGCGATCTAGCTACCCAATACCAAATTCGAGAACATTGCTCACCCTCGTGCTTTTGTTTGGATTGGGGACCAATCTTGTAGGAAACCTCCTTAGAACTAAGGACGGGAAACTATGTATCCTCGACTTTGGAATGACTTTGAACGTCGATCCCAACTTGCAGTACAGTCTCTTGGAATACATTGCTCACTGTTCGTCCGACAACTACGACAAAGTTCCTGAAGATCTTGTCAACATGGGATTCTTGCAGAAGGATCAACTTGAACTCGTCAAGGAGAGCGGACTATTGGAGAACCTCATCTACTTTTTGCGAGAGATTGGAAAAGGTGGTGGTGTCAATGGTGTAACCGATCGTGTCATCGCAGACTTTCGAGATCGATACCCTGGCATGAGTGACGAAGAGATTCGCGATACTGCTCGTCGTGAGATGGAAGGCAGGATGATGGAGTTGGCCAAGAAAGAAAGCGTTGCCACAGGCCTTACCACGGAAGTCGAGGAATTGCAGCGCCGGAATCGGGAGGCATTCACGATCCCTGATTGGTTCGTCTATACTAGCCGCGCTTTCATGACGTTGGAAGGGGTCAGCTTACAGGCAGATCCGAGCTATTCATTGGTGAAATCCTGCTTTCCCTACATTGCTAAGAGACTAGTTCGGGACGATTCACCACGAGCTCAGCAAGCCCTGAAGGACATGCTGTATGGTGCCGGTGACTCTGTCAACTTTAATCGCCTGGGTGAATTGGCCAATGGTTTTTCTAAGTACACAACAACATCGAAATCTCTGAATGGAGCTATTGATGTAGAGATATTGTCGAGAACAAGGGATGCAGAGAAGCGTCGTGCTGAAGCAGAAGCTGCCATCCTACTTGCAAAGGATTCTGCGGATGTTCTGCTGGATCCAGCGGGCAACTTGGTTCAAAACTTGCTGATGGAAGAAGGCGCCTTGGCTGCTAGCGCACAATTCAAGAATGAAATGAAGAGACTCTTTATCGACACTCCACAACAATTCCGAGATGCGCTGCCCCTGGGCGTTGGTCTCTTTTTACCAAAGTTGCCTATCGAAAGTTCCATGGAACCGTTTGTAAAGAAGACAAAGAGTGAAGAAAAGGCTCTCAGACTTGTAGAGAAGTTGAGACAAATCATCACTGAAAGGAGCGAAGAAATACGGCAAAGTGGCAACAGCATGTTCATGAACGGAATGCGCAACATTCATGGCTTTGCGCAGCAGCAAGTTGCATTCCATCAAGCCAGTGCACCATATTATGATCATGTGCTTCCACCGTCTGCCATGAATTCCTTGGTCAGCGATCTAGAACCAGAACAAGCTGCATTGATTGTCAAGGAATTGCGAGAACACCTCCCCAAATACGGCAAACTTGTGGGTCTTCTGGGGACAAAATTCATAGCCATGTTGTTGCAAAAAGCGAGTGATAACATTGAACTAAACATCTTGGAGGTGGAGAAGAGTGGCGATCCATTACTCATAGCTGCAGCCCGTGGCCTATCGTCTGTATCATCCACGGCCGCTCGAACGATTTACAGTCCACCCGTTACCAGGGAGCAACAAGAGGAGCAAGTGATTGCTGTCTTGGAGGGCAATCGAGCGTAGTTGTTTCGAAACTATCTGTTTCTACATTACCTCCCACATTGAATAAAAGAGGCCACCAACATGAGGACGAAGATTCGGCAACAATGCAAGGACACCAACAACGCCAATACACCACGCACACACTGTAGCCTCGTCTACCAGCAGTTGTATCTTTGATATACAGTATACTCTAACTATACAGTACGTTGCATTTTCTCGATATCGTTTCTCCTGCAAGTATGGTATTTTAATAGCTGCGCAGTGCACAATGTCCCTCTAACAGGCTTAGCTAAACATGCAGCGTGGCCATTCCAGGTCAACCGAAGCGTTAATGGAAGGGAAAACTTCGTCAAGAACTATTCCCGAGTAGAGCATACCGGTAGTTTGTGATGCCCCACTATAATAATAACCTCATTTCGACTTACTATTCTCGCCCGAAGTACCGGTAGTCTATTGCTGGTACTACTGGTGTATTCACAGTCAATTTGTTTTACTTGCTGTCCCTTTCTCCAGCTAGAGCTAGAATTAGCGATGACTGGCGCGAGTCGGACTCGATTTCCTTTCTTCGGATTGGCCCAATTGACAATAATGATGATGTCATCCGTCATCATGATGTCATGCAGATGGTAATCTTGGCTCATGACCCAATTGACACTGGATGAGAACCCTGTTTTGCCCTTCGCCATCGTCTCATCACGGTGATCAACACGAAGAAACCGAATCTGAAGATCTTTCGTGGCTTGTGGCTTTTGTCTTCGAGGCTTCGCCAGAGAGGAAAAACGTGCGTCGACGACGCAAAACCAACTCTCACAAACATTTGGAAGAGGTCATCTATTCCAACGATACACACAACTGACACACTTTATCTTTGTGCTACTAGTAGCTTTCGTTCGTCGACATCACTAAGACCATGCCAACTCAACTTGGAATCAATGGATTCGGCCGCATCGGACGCCTTGTGTGCCGTGCTGCTTTGGAACACGGTGACGCCACAGTGGTTGCTGTCAACGATCCTTTCCTCTCCGTCGACTATGCCGCTTACCAGTTCAAGTACGATTCTGTCCATGGTAAGTTTCCTGGCGAAGTCTCAGTCGATGGAGACTGCCTTGTCGTTGACGGGACCAAGATCAAGTTCTTTGCCGAGCGTAACCCCGAACAAATTCCTTGGGGAGAGGTCGGTGCTGAGATTGTTTGCGAATCGACCGGTGTCTTCACCACCATTGCGACAGCCTCTGCTCACTTGAAGGGAGGATGCAAGAAGGTGGTCATCTCGGCTCCTTCTGCCGACGCTCCTATGTACGTGATGGGTGTCAACCACACCGAATACGCGGGTGCAGAAGTTTTCT
Organism: Nitzschia inconspicua; assembly: GCA_019154785.2. NCBI lineage: Eukaryota > Bacillariophyta > Bacillariophyceae > Bacillariales > Bacillariaceae > Nitzschia > Nitzschia inconspicua. The sequence goes on along the minus strand of JAGRRH010000021.1, from coordinate 3,125,880 downwards.
CTAACGCTTCTTGCACAACCAACTGCTTGGCACCCATGGCCAAGGTCTTGCATGAAAAGTTCGGAATCGTGGAAGGTCTCATGACCACCATCCATGCTTCGACTGCCAACCAATTGGTTGTCGATGGACCTGCCAAAGGAGGCAAGGATTGGCGTGCCGGACGTTGTGCTCTGAACAATTCCATCCCAGCTTCTACTGGAGCTGCCAAGGCTGTGGGAAAGGTTTTGCCAGAACTAAACGGAAAACTAACTGGAATGGCAATTCGTGTAAGTACTCCAAATCTTCAATCGTATTGTTGTGACGGGATGCCATTTTCCTGTTGTCTTGTCGATGCCTCTCAGAAAATCCATTCTCACACAATACATTCCTAATTTGTCAAATGTAAAATTACAGATCCCTACTGCCGACGTCTCTATCGTCGATTTGACCTTCCGCTCGGAGAAGGCCGCCACTGGTGCTGAAATCCTTGCTGCCCTCAAAGAGGCTGCCGAGGGACCTCTGAAGGGTATCCTTGGATACACTGATGAACACGTCGTGTCTTCTGATTTCATCCATGACGCACACTCCTCCACCATTGATGCCGAAGCCTGCATCTTCCTCAACGACAACTTCCACAAGGTCATCTCCTGGTACGATAACGAATGGGGTTACTCGAACCGTTTGGTCGACTTGGCAGTTTACTGTGCTTCCAAGTAAATTCTACCCCCAGGTATCATGGACAAGAACCCCAACTATCCTATTGACATTTTGTTTATTTGTTTGAGTGCCGCACTCAGGAAAGTGATAACTGCGACGACCCCAAATAATCAAAATCTGGAGTGAGGAAAGACCGTCAAAATCGATGTTTGTGATTCGATTTTTTCGCTTCAACAGGTAACGAATCAATAATGCAGAAAAAATATTTATGTGATTGTTGATATTTTACATGTCATCATTTTACAGTTAGTACGTTAACTATTATACCTCTCTACTACTAGTCTACTTTACTTCGCCATTTGCACTGTTCGTAGCCCATGCGGGCAAGACGTATTGGTGACGGAAGGACGCGCCATTCAAAGCTTTCACAGTCGAAGTTGTTCTAACGTCGTCACATCATGAGTGATAGTCAATCTGCCATTCGTTATGACTGCCGAGTCAAACCTTTTTGTCGGGTTCGTGATCGACGACCTTCTAGCCAACTGTTCAACAAGGCACAAAGAACTATCAGGAATATGAATCCCAATGGAATCACTATCCTAAACACCTTCGACCTAGACGTAGGAGTAATCCCGTCAATAGGAACGATTTGCTGTAATCTTGCGGTCATGACCGACTCTTCAAAGCACAACAAAGCACGCTTCACATTCGTCGTGGTGATGATTGTGTCTACGAGACGAGATGCAACTATGGTTGAAGGAAAATAATTTATTCATGAATGGATATGCCCACGCGCGCGTGCTTCCCCACCGGTAGGTTTTGTTTCGGAAATCTCTCTCGTTCGAAAACGAGTTCAGTTTCTTGGTTGGGAACAAAAAAAGCAACTTTCCCCATGCTACTAATAGTAGGAAGCAAATCAATCATGCAAGCTCAGAATTATGTTGTTGTTACAAAAAAACGAAAGCCACAATACATACTGTTACCAAAAACAAGAGAAATCGATAGCATGACGATCAAAATTTCTATAGTTCGCAAGCTCAACTTCGTTCGTCGAAAGGAAAAGGGAGATAGTGAGAAGCTAACTCCTGATCGATGTTCGGGATATGACATGCGGTCTATTACGACTTCTTTGGATGCCGATGATGAAGTCTACGCTTCGAAATGCTTTCGCGATTTGGGAGAAGTTAAAAAAGTTCCTGATGTGAAGATGAACTGTGAGCCGATCGACAAGGATTCAGGAGAATCGCAGCTTGAAGAAGGCTCTTCGATCGATGACATTCGATTGGTATTCATAGCTTCTTTTTGTGATTTGGGCACCTGCTTCCCAAGCGACTCGGAGGAAATTTCAACTGCGAGCTCCTTGGCTGCTTTCCAAGCCTCCTTCAGAGGGCTCGATGAAAAGCCGAATGGAAGTATCACAACCAAAACCGAAAAATCGGCTTTTCTGAAGGTAGCGCAAGACCATACTACGAAAGTCGAAATTGCGGGAGCTCAAGACGCAAGCACCATCGATTCGATCTCTGCCGATGATACTGAAAGAGTCCAAAATAGTGGAAAGATGGTCGGTGGAAAAGCAGGCCCTAGCGAATATCCGACTGACAATAAACTTATTTTGAAAGTCGACGGAAAAGTTGAAACCGATGTTGCTTCTGTCGACGCCTATGGCAACTCCGAAAACGAAGTCGTGCTTGCCATCAGTGGCAATTCGCTAAACGAGAAAGAAAAAGAGTTGGGTTGGAGTCAAACCATCATTCCGCACTTCGTCGTCTCTTCGCTTCTTACACTGGTCGAAACATGCGATTCAAAGGTCATTATCGCTGGATCGGTCGTTGCTTGTGCCTACATATGTTGCAACCTTCAGTAAAGCGGCTGTAATGGCAATAACTATATCCATAGGTTGTATAATAAAACGAGGAACTATAATCCCACAAGTTAAACCATTTCCCATCCTAGAGGCTATATATTGCACTCCGCGTACCCCTTGATTCGTGCCTCTCCCTGAGTTCTCATTATGAATCGCTGATTGTTGACGGACTCAAGTCACCTACCCATGAGAACATGGTACGCTTCAGTCACGGCTTGGAATTTCTGCTTTGTGTCCCCTGAAAAAAGGTTTCTATCAGGGTGATAGACTAACGCTAACCTGCGATATTGAGACTTGATCATCATATCGTTTGCTGTCTGGGGTAACCCAAGCCTAGAGTACAGATCATTGTACTTCCAGTGGTCCGGATACCTCTTATGGATGTCTTCTATGCGCGCGGCAAATCTTCGATTTAGTGCAGATGTAGAGGAAGTAAGATCGCCCAAAGTGACATGAACACGCGCCTGTCTTGCATGGGTCGTACGCATTCTAGCTGCCGCTGCGTTCAGTAGCCTTTCTTGTTCCCTCAAGGCGTCTTCCTCAGACATTCCCATAAAGACTTCTTTGTATTGAGGATTTTTTTGATGAGGAATATGACTTTTTGTGCTAGCCTCATTCATAGGATTGGATCTATTTGGAAATTTTGGGGGCGGCACATTACTTTGCGTCGGTGTTGCGAACACAAATCGGCGTTCGGCTGACGGGGGTGCTTCCGCGCCACACGGCAAAGGGTTCTTCGAAATGTTTTTTTTGTTGCTGGCGCTTTCGCTTTTCTTTGGTCTAAAAATTGGCTTTTTTGCTGCCGTTGAACTTGGTTTCTGCGTAGCTTTCGGTGGATTTAACTTATTGGATTCTCGAGACTTCAAGCCTTCGGAAGAAACTCCAGGATAGTTCGAATCGACAGTTTCAGCGCCAAACAAATGGAAGAATGGGGCTGGCATAGTTGGTCTACTCCTCCCAGACTGGGTTCCGTTTTCGACATTTTGCATTTTCACAGGAGGGAAGTCGTCAATTTTCTTGCTTGTAGCTCGTTTCATTGATTTTGAATCGCCACAGTTGCTATCATCTTTTATCGTCTGATCACCCTCATACATAGACATCCCTCCTGCTTCATTTACTGGGATGCTCGTGCATAAAACATCAGACGCGGTTGTCTTGGGCGTCTTTTCATTATTTGTAGAAATATTACAGTTATGTTTCGGGCGTGTGTTGTCGTCCTTTTGACTTTGGGCGATTGCAGTGGACTGGTTCGATTTGGTATGCAACTCTCGGTCGGCAGGTGGCAAACTCTGTCTAACATGTAGAAGGTCAGCCAACATGATACGATCATTGTTGTTAGCAGGTTTTGTGGAGTTCAGCTTTGGAATCCCATCTTCAGCTTCCTTCGACCGTCGGTCTGGTCGCTGATATTTTTCCTTCTCGTCTGGAGTCGTAGCAATGCGTCTGATGCATCGAACGTTTCTCGAAATGCTACTAACAATGCTCCCTTCTATTCCTGCTTCGAATGAATCTGTTACCATGCACTCGGCAGGAGAAGGGTTGGGTCCAGGTTCTAAGTCTATGCTGGGCACATAGCCATTCTTCAGAGATGCAAGTGGTCGTCCATCATTCTCTTGGTGCGATAAAAGCTGTCCCGTATGATCATGATCATGTATGGATTCGCTGGCATGTGGGATGTGTTGGTTGAAGCGATGATCAGCAGTCGGCGTACTCTCCGTCACCGGGCCTCTTCGCTCTCGAGTATTTTTTCGCACAGTCGATACTTCGCTGGATTCGTCCCTTGAAACCTTTCGAACTGGTTCAGTGGTGCAAGGCGGTATTTCAAGCCGTGAAATAGACATAGACTCAATCTCTCCAAAAGAATCCATGGCTTTGCAAATCGCACGTGAAGCAGCGGCGTTTCTCGCCTTGATGACGGTCTCACTTTCCAGTTGAAGGTTCCCTTTCTCCCGTTCGGCTGTGAATTTTCCCCACGAATCTGACGATTTCTTTGTTTCTTCTTTGAAAAAGAAATCCTGGGAATTCCGCTGAATCTTTTTCTTGTTCTCTCGATCCATACTGTTTTTGACGGTATCTTTAGATGCTTTAATGGGATCTTCGTTGAAAGCTTCCAGACTCGGCTGCTCTGGTACAGTAGTAGATAAAGGTGTGCCATTAACGCGGCCTTCGGAAAGATCCGTGCTTAAAGATGAACTTGTAGCATATTTTGCTGGGATGTACGAATACCTCTCGATTTTCCGAGATTCTCTATGCCCCCGTCGGGACGGTCCAGAGACAGAGTATCGATTGCCACGGTTTTGATTGTATTGTGTGTTCCGCCCTGTGGGTTTTGTTTGGCCACCGTTTCGCTCGGAATGGTATTCAACGTGACGCCTGCGGTTTTCAAGAAAAGGCTGGCGACACTGCTCGTCAGAATACAAACCAAAGGTCACAGGTATATGGTATTGATTGTGATGAACGTAATTCTGGTTAAGCGGCCGGTTATTCTTTGTGTGACCAGAAAATGAGTTCTGCTCCCTTGGACCAGAAGGACAAGAATATTCATATCCTCGAGGAGGATGGCCCTGCTCCCACCTCGACGAATTGCCGTTCATCGGAACCCATTTGTTTTGACCCCAGTGCGGATATCCCCTAGGCCCCTGTCCGTTGGACGGTTGAAATTTGCCCCTTTTGCCATTTTGAGAATCTCGTTGCAAGTCAAAATTAGGAGGAGGTTGCCCTGGAGGACGAGGTGACGGAGGACGCTGACACCGAGCGTGCGGAGGCGGTGGCTTCTTTCGATTATGTCCAAAAGGCTGGCGTGGAGTGGTGTTGGTTCTGTAATGTTGTGTTCGACTCACTTCTCTTCGCCCATCGAGTCGCTGACAGAAGGTATCAGAGGAAGGACCAATCAATTTCGTATCTCGAAAAGATCCATCGAACTTTCGATTCCTCGTTAAATGAGCCTCTGGATGACCTTTCTTCTGAGTCGATTCGAATGCTTTTTTCGTTGCAGCAGCCTGGGCCGGGGATGGTGCATCTGAAATCGCTTTCGAATTTGGTTTTGTTGGCATTGAGGCAGGGACAAGAGCCGGAGGAGCATTCCCCAAAGTTGGTTTGAGTTTTCTGATTTTAGCGGGTTTAAAAGACGGTACCGACTTTGATGCTAGTGACTTCTTGAAAGCATGGGCGACAACTGCTTCGAAAGGAGGATTGTCAATGGAGAGGCCATCTCCAACAGATGCATCAGGCACCGCATCCAAGAATGCTTCAATGCCACCACTGTCGCTTCCGTGATTCTCAAAGGGTTTCTCTGTAGCAAAGAATATCGCAGTAGCAGCGGCAGCTGTAACTGCATTATCAGAAGTGATGACTGTGGCTGAATTGGGCGGCACTAATGTCTGCAGAGATGGCAACCGATGTTCCGACGTCTTCGTTATGGCGCTGGGAGTTTCATCCACTTTGACTGTAATGCCTCTCTTTGTCGATGCATTTCCTCCAATGATGAAGTCAGTAGTTGACCGCTTCCTGGAATCTTGTTTTGTCGACGTTATTTTCATTGTTGTTCTTGGTACAGGTAACTTTGCATTGGTCGATTGTTTCTCGGAAGATGTTGAAACGACCTTTTCAGTCGATGAAGAGTTATTTTTTTCCTTGTGATCCATGGCCACGATGGCCTTGGTTGTGTTTCTTGCTTTACTTGATGGTAAAGACACGTGATCTGCTTGGTCGAGTGCTTTTGTCTTACTTGAAGCGGTTTTCATATTCTCCGACAGCTTCAACGACGTTTCATCCCTAGACTTCGTAGCTGCAATCAATAATGCGTTGTTTGTCGTACAAATCGGTTGTTTGGCCGTGAAATCCTTGAACCAGTCACTGTACGATGATACAGTGGAAGAAGTTGACATCTCATAGGTCGGTTTATTTGGCTGTGTTTTGAGCCGAACCGTCGGTTTAGTTGTGACTGTTGCATCATCACCTGAAAGATCAACTATCAGTGGGGCTGCGGGAGGGGCCACCTTGGTTGTTGCGGAGGACTTGGCTTTCTTTTTTGCTTGCGGCGAGTCCGTAAGCTCGATGGGGTCCATATAACTCTTTCCGCTTCCATGAACGATCCGAGTAGGTTCCTGGTGCGTATTGTCGGCGTCTGTCGTGACCTTTTTTCGTTTTTTGTTCTTGTAAGGGTTGGGTGCAAATCTTGGTCCGTCACACGGCGGTTGTGGTTGTAGCGGTTGCTCGATTGGGGAAGATTGTTCAAAAACATGATCGTAAGGGGTGGGTTCAATTTCAACTGTTGGTTGTCGATACAATTTATCTTCCTCCATGACCAAAGCCATTTCTGGTGGCATCAAGTCGTTCTGAGTGAATGTAGATCGGGATGAAGGCGAGTGGAAGAAAGCCGTCATTGAAGCTGCTGCTGTTGTACCGAGAGATACTTCTGTTTGTTGAGGTGGGACCGTACCAGTGTGCTGTGATGTGGATGTAACTGAAGCTTGGGCGGTGCCTTTCCCCGCTTGATTCCCTCTCTTGATTTTACTATTCCACTGGTTGGAGATAAACTTTGACCATTTGCCTGTTTCACCTCGTTTAGAGAAGATTTCGGCATTTATTTTAGTGGACACCGTTCGGTTGTCCATGTCACCGGCAACGTCCACATGATAGTTCTTGGTTGACGATGTGAAATTTCGCCGACTTCTTCCACTTGCGTCATGAGGAAAAGTTCTGGCTGCGGCTGCCCTCTTCATCGGTTCGACGCGTTTGAAGGCAGTCCCATGGTAATAACGGCTGTCGTTACTGTTAGTTTTTCCTGTGTTGGAGACTGGCATGACTATAACGATACTTTTTGTTTGCCACTTTCCAAAAGGAAATTTAATACCCACCGTCGCCAATTCGGATGGTTGTTCGTGTTGCTAACTACTGGAGCAGTAGCGGTGTTGTTTTGTCATGGTCTGTTTTTACAAGAGAGAGGCGGTCGCTAAGGAGGGACTACAGGAGTTCGAGCGTAGTTAATTAACTACTGATGAGGGTCTGTGTCGTTTTGCGGCGCCATGCCTCGATCTCTTTCTTGATGCTGTCCGTTCTCGTCATGGTGAGAGATCGAAGTTTATCAAGCAATTTTCGCCACGGTAGTTGTGATTTTTTGACTTTTCCCAGAAAGGATGGAACGATTAACGGTAGGGGACGCGAATGCGCGTGGAGCGGAATAGTGGTTCAGCAGTTCAATCTGACATATTGACTTGTTGCTCACCTGATCGTCATGGTTTTTCTTTGTCCGTGGACGAAAGTTTTGGTTTGGGGGTAAAATAACTCTATTTAAGTCACTTTTGTTCGCAAGAAAAAACACGTGGACTACTGGTTCTTTAGATGGTGCGTGCGTAGTGATGGTTTCTACTTCAATGTCTTTTAGACGCGCAATGCCAGCTTCGTTCTGATTATTAGTATGGAGTAGAGTAATTATTTGCTGCAATATTATTAATATTATTACCTCTCTTTTGCCCCAGTTCGCAATAAAATAATTTTCCGTGTGATAGAGGAGCGTTGATCATCCATCGCAGAGTATGATAGGTTCCTGCAAGCTGCACACACGCCCAAAGTTAAACCGTCTCTATCGAACTACGACGACGTGTATTAAAACTTTCCTCTTTCTCAAAAGAGTGTGCAGCAACAACAATAAATTCATACCTCGCTTTTGTTGGATAAAGCCAAAACGTTTCTCACTCCATCGGACATCTCTCTGCGAAACGACAACCGCACCGAAGACCACTTTGATCTTGATTGATCTTTGACTCTTTCGCCGACAAGCATTTGCGGCAATAACGCTACGACCATGAATTTTTCGATGTCGTTGCAAGATTTGTCCCCTCCTCGGTCCGCCGACGACAGTCATCAGACTGGGACCATGGAAAAGACGCAGTCGGCGTCAAGGTCCACTGTGACTCCTTCCATCGCTTCGACCACGAGTACATTCCCTCCGCTTCCTCCTACAAAAACACCACCAATTGGGACGCAACACCTACCCTCGAAGTCGGTTGTCAAGCAACAGCCAATTAAAGTGCATTCTTTTCCGGCGACACCACCACTTCCACCCGGTCTTTCGTCGTCTCCGCCTGGAACTTTTCACCCGGATTTCATGTTTTGCGGTGCTTGCACGACATGTCATGAGGCAGACACAGCAGCGGGTTCTTCAGCAGACGACACAATCATACCATCGGACGAATTAATACTGTCCAACAGTGATCTTCCGAGGATAAAAGACGGACGCTATTCCGACGATGACGATTTTTTCATTCTAAAGAATGAGGATGATGAGGATAATGATGATGCACATCAAACAATAATCTTCCACTTTAGGCAGCCACTAACGAAATCATCGCACTGCCTGGTTATTCAGTCATTACTACGACCCATTCCGGGAGTGCACAAAGTCACACTTTCGAAAGACTATACACGACACTATCGATCCATACAAGTGGAGCACGATGCTTCAATTCATATAGAAAGTTTACTGCAAGCATTCCAGGCAGCCGGACATCCCGTCTTTCTTGAAAGAAAACCCAATCAGAACGTCGGTAAGGATGATGACGAGACGAGGAACACTACTTCCGATGACAGTTCACACTGGGTGCGATCAGCCTTCCATGTTCAAGGTATTTGCTGTGCTTCTGAAATTCCAGCTGTCCGTAAAATCGTCAAGCCCCTGCCTGGTGTCTCCAAGGTCAATATCAACTTGACGACCAAGGTGGTCCATGTTCAACACAACATTGCCATGATACAAGCTAGCGACATTGCCTCGGCTTTGTCCACTCAAGGTTTTCCCAGCCAGATTCGAAATGATGGTGCACATACGTCACACATCAAGCAACAAGCGATGTTTAGCAACTCGAACACCGGTCGGACTACTTTGCATGTACAAGGAGTCTTGCAGGAGGGAGACGTGGAAAAAATTCGCAACACTCTATGTCCCCTACAGGGGGTCGCTGACGTGGGGGTGAATGTGGACGAAGGTGTGATTTACGTCGATCACGATATCAGTAAAATATCTTCGGATGACTGTGCGAGCCATTTGAGACAGCAATTGCCACAATTCTCCTGTAGTGTTGCCGTTGCTGCCGAACGGGCTGCTGGAGATGCAGCTGCAGCAGCCCTCGACGCTATCGGGCGATCGCGATATGTCGAATCCACCTTTTACTTCGAAGGACTACAGCCATACCATATTCCCATCGTTGAAAACGCAATCTCGAAAAACTTCATCCGGGCGCAGGCCCGAGCTGTTTTTGCCAATGTTCCATCCGAAACTGTGAAGGTGGAACATGACCCAAAATTGGCGACTGCCAATGAAATTTGCCTACTCTTCCAAGATTTTCATCGCCGTTCAGAACTTCCTGCCGCAAAAGTTAACATTGATGGCGCCGACGCCAATTTATATTTGCCGTTGCAAACTGATTACCCGGGAAACCAAGTAAACTCCAATGACGAACCATCCCTGTTGGCCATTCATGCGAATGTATGGTTGAGCGGGATCTTTTGGGTCTTGAGCATGGTCAGTTTTTTAGATGGTAAAGATTGGTTCAAGTACTTCGGGCTAGCATCGGTACTATTTGGCTTACCACCGATTGCCATAAAGGCGTTCAGAACGTTGAGGAGGTTTCAGTTTGATGCAAATTGTATGATGGTAACGGCAGCTACCGGAGCATTATTACTTGGAGAATACGACGAGGCTGCGTCAGTCGCCTTTCTTTTTTCCGTGTCTGAGTTTTTGGAGGCGAGAGCCACTCTGAAGGCTAGGAGGGCGTTGGCAGAGATTTGTGCGTTGCGGCCAGAACGCGCCAATGTCATTCACCCTGTTACGAAAGAAATCGTCGTCGTCCCGGCCGATCGTGTGCCCTTGGGATCATTGATTTCAGTGCGGACGGGAGACAAAGTAGCAGCGGATGGTATAGTGGTGGAAGGCAGCAGTGCGATGGACGAATCTAGTCTGACGGGGGAAGCACGCCCCGTGTCGAAGCAAATTGGAGACGCTGTGAGTGGTGGAACAGTCAATGTTGGACAGACACAACTAGTTGTGAAGACAACAATGACTGTAGAAGACTCTGCTGTTTCGCGCCTGATTCGATTGGTCGAAGAGGCTCAGTCAAATCAATCGCCGACAGAAAAGATGATTGATGCCTTTGCACGATCTTACACTCCGTCCGTTATGGTCATTGCCACTTTCATGTGCACAATACCTTGGGCATTTGGCGCTGAGATTGGTCGTCAATGGACGCTGAACGGATTGATAATTATTGTTATTGCTTGTCCGTGCGCTCTGACCATCAGCACTCCTGTCACCTATGCAGCTGGCCTCGCAGCAGCTGCACAACGGGGAATCATAATCAAGGGTGGTTCCAAACTGGAGGCCATGGGTAGTGTAGATCGCGTTGTATTTGACAAAACGGGTACACTTACAAAAGGGTCGTTTTCTGTAACGCACCTGGAAGTGACCAGTGCCTCCAAATCTCGGCAAGAAATGCTTGAACTCTTAAGTTTGATGCAACAAAGATCTAGCCATCCTTTGTCTTCATCTTTGGTACAAGCTGCGAAAGAAGAGGGTGTTCAGATTCCACGCCATGTTTCCGTGTCAGACCATCAAATTCTGAAAGGAGAGGGCATCACAGCAACCATCAATGGAACAACACATTTGTATGTTGGAAATCGTACACTCTTCAATCGGTTGAGGCTTCTTGACAGTTTGCCAGATGAGGTGGCAAATCTAAGTTCTGTGTGGGGAAGTAGCGGTGGAACTGTTGGTTTCATCGGAAGCAAAGAGGATGGTATCTTTGGCATGTTTTGCGTCAAAGACGAGGTTCGGGAAGAGGCCAAGTCGGTTATTGAAAATTTGAGAAGATTAGGCGTTGATACCTTGATCTGCACGGGAGACAGTGATTCGACTGCGCAAGCCGTAGCCAAAGAGATCGGAATTCCAAGTGACTTTGTACACAGTCAATTGCTTCCCGAAGATAAGTTACATTTGGTGGGAAGTCTAAAGCGACCTCAGGCAAGGAGTTGTGGGATGTGCCGTCGGCACCGCTATGTCCTATTTGTGGGAGACGGTGTCAACGATGCCCCAGCTCTGGCGGTAGCTGACGTCGGAGTATCGATGGGTGAAGGGGCCGCCATGGCTTTAGAAATGAGCGATGTGACTCTTATGGACTCTCGTTTGGACAAGCTAGCGTTTTCTATTCAGATGGGGAGACAAGTCCTTCGTACAGTGAAGGAAAACATCGCGATCAGCCTTGTGGCGAAAATGGTTGTTGTGGCTTTGACCTTTGCTGGGAAAATGACTCTTCTATACGCAATCGGATCAGACGTCGGAGTCATGCTGTTGGTGACACTAAATGGTATGAAACTTCTCCCAAGCAAGAGCCTTGTTGAGGTCACGCACCTAATGTGGATGAAGCGAAGAGCCGCAAGACAAAATTTTGAGTTGATTCAAGGAGTAAATGATGGAGGTGAGGACTCGGTGGAAAGCGACGCGTCTGTCGCAGAAATTGTTTGACAAGTAAACAACATAGAGTTGCATTGCCGCCTATTTAGTAGGGATGGTTTTACAAGATCTAGCTAGGTCGAGTATTTATTGCACGTCCACTTGAAGCTTGCAGTTCGAAATTTTGAAACTCAAATAGAATATGAAGCACATCCACATTAGAAGTGATCATTCCCCCCCCCCCCCCCCCCCCCGTTGTTGTTGAAACACGGCAAATTTCAGTGACAAGAAAAAAAACCTCCGCTGTGATGTTGCCAATCCGAAAGGATAGAATACACAGAACCTAGTGTCGCCGTTACCATGAAGATGGATGAAAAGATCAAAAGTGCGTACGAGGCCAGACTATTTGCCGTGGGCAACCATATCGGAACGCCTTGGACACGACGATGAAAAATGGCTGGCAACAATAAAGTCAGCGGTACACTGGTGAGAGAACCGATAAAGGCAACCAAATCCTTGAAAAACGGAATGGCGTTGGCCACGAAAAATGCAGTTGCCGCCATTATCCCTGTCAACAACATCCATCGTCGTTCGTCAGGCCAATGTTGAACAGGTGCCCATCGACAAAAGAAGATCCGGTCCATGGATGCGCAGATGGCTTGACTGTTGATGGCGTAGCTGACAACAACATGGACCCACAGGAAGAATCCCGCCACCCGTCTTTGAAGAGTATGGGAAGGAATGGCATCAAACAAAAAGCCTGGCGGATTCTTACCAGCAGCCAATACTATAAAGACATAGAAGCTTCCAAAGGCCGAAAGTGCCACGGCAAGACTGGATGGCGCTTTGGTTCGATCGGCAAATTCGTGTCGTATGTTGAGAAAGAGCTTTTGACTGCCCACAGCAAAGCCAATACTTCCCATGGAACTGAATTTGTGCAGTAGATTGATGCTTTCACCATTATTCTCGTTGTTGTCGGTGTCATTGACCGGTAGTACTTGTAAGACCTCATCTGCAGTGTGTTTGGTCGAATACAAGCATTGTGCCACCACAATTCCCAATGCTGTTAACGAGACAGTGCTGGCACTTCGTCCCAACCGCGCCATGGTTCGCAATTGAGAGACGGCAAACATAAGAGTGGATGCCAGTACGCCGGCAGTTGGGACACAGAGGATGTCTTCTCCTACTAACGCCGTGACGGCATGACTCATGACTACAATATAATTTCCCAATACCAAAAAAATATTGGTGTAGTACAGCACCATGATCCACCGTGTGACTTTCTTGTTTCGAAACAATGCCTTTGTCATGCCAATAAAGTCGAAGGTTGCGGTATCGTCTGAAGCAAACGAAAGGAAAATGGTGAGTTGTCTATACGTTTACAGTTACAGTTAGTACGAGACAACGCATGACGGAAAAAGCAGCACATCATGTAATGATCCATTCCAGAATACTCACGATGACTGTGTTCCAGGTGACGTGAATCTTTAACTTTGTCTTCTTCCACGAGACTGTTGTCATCTTCAGTTTCTCTCTCGTCAACGATGCTAACGGCTTGATAATTTTTAGCTTCTAGTGGTTCCAAAACAGACGATATCGCTACTGGTTTGGCGGCTCTGCCTGATTGAAGAAGGTGATTTTGTTCGGTTGTTGTTGTTGTTGTTGTTGTTGTTGTTGTTTCCTTGGCAATACTAGTGGTCGTATTGGAAGGGTTGGATGGTGTACCTGTTGTTGTACTGGCATTATTGGCCGCCATTTGTTTGGTTTCTACATACAAGGCAGCATGACTGAGGATCGTTCCGGCGTATAGATTGATGGGGAGTTGCAAGATGAGAAAAAAGATCCCAAAGGTGGATCCCAAGACGACGGTGATGTTATGTGGGAGAGCCAACAATCCGGTACCGAGACAGTCGGCACAGAGTAAAGCCGCACCGTTCCATGTATTCAAATCGTTTGGACTGGGATCTTGGTAGTCATCTGCTGTTGTAACGCTTAACGTCGAATCATGATGTCGTTGAAACCATAAATTGTTTCGAATATGGCAAGTAGCATTGGCCAAGATGGAGGTTGGTTGGAGTTGCAATCGAGATGATGGCGATGATATTTCGGTTGATACAGTGCCGAAAGTTCCAGGATTTTCTCGAATGTTTCTCGCGTTGTCGCAGGATCCTGTAACTGTAGCAGCATTCGTTGGCGCCATGATGATGACACAATTTGAAGAGTACGACAGTAATGTTCAACAGTCCTCAAAACATGCTTCTCTTAACAACAGTATTCGTTGGTGTTGAGGTTGAGGGGAATGATGACGAAGATCTCTACCTGTACGTAGACTCTACTACTCGTAACTGTAAAAGTATGTCTGAGAAAGGATGATCTGATCACGGTGCTTGCGGAGAGAGAAGAATAGGATCGAAATGAAATAAGAGAAGAAGATTCGTTGTGGAAAAGGGGAAATCAAAAAATGCGTCAGGGGCATCGTCCATTTCCCCTCAATTTGATGATATTATGATACGTGTTCGATTTTCCACCAGCCGTTCTCCTCTTCCCATCACATCATCATCATCGACTCATCAGACAGACTGACATTTCTTGCTGTCGTACACGCCACCACTCAAATTGCTACTCCCAATATTTTATTGCTACCGTAATATCACTACCGGTGTACACACTACCCACCGGTAGTAAACTCCAAGTATTTCTTTTCTCTCTATCGTCTCTGACTTTTGATGTCAATGCGTCGGACATCACTACTCCTGTATCAATTGCTTCCGCCTCCATCTTTGTCCTATTGATAGACAGATAGGCTTGTACCAACGTCGACGAAGTTTGATCACACGCCGACTTGTGCTGCCGAGCTCTTCCGCAGGACTTTCTATCTCTCTCTCGCCCTCTTGGCAGAGAATTTTTTACCGTTCCGTCATGTTGTCACATCCAGCACACCCAAGAAGGCACTGTCTATACTTCCGGCGAACACTCAACCAACATCAGTATGATCGTCAAAACACTATTTTGAGGATCATTCTTCTATCCACGTTGATGGCTACCGCCTGTTCTTTTTCCGCTCATCATCAACATCAGACGACAAGTCTATCGCCATTCATCATCTCCCGAGTGAAGTCCTCAGTACAGCCGCATCGTCGCCAAACAAAGATCCTAACCAAACACAGATCATCCAGTCAATATCGTAATTACAGATGGATCTCAGCTTCACCATCGTCTCTGTGGACTACAACAACGACAACAACCGTCTCAACTGACTTTGACACAATCAACAACGACGACGATGCTGTAGCGTCATCATTGTACGACCCTTTTGCCACGGCCAACAAGATCGAACCGCAAACCAAGCCACTGCCGGAATCCATGTCGTTTTACGCAAAATATCTCATCAACTACTTTTGCAAAACACCCAAGTTGGGCAAAAAAATTCGCGGACAACGCCGCGCCATGTGGAAGAAACTCAATGAACAACGCAAGAACGTCATGACCTTGGCAGGATACACCAGTGATATCGTCACACCGTCCTTTGGATTTTTGTTTTTGGGTGCCCTCATGACGTCCATCGTACCAAACTACTGGGGAAAGTGTATTCAATGTGTCGCAACACTCTCGGCAACCAAAGGACAATTGCTCGAGGCCATTGTTGGTCTCGGCGTTACCAGTACCTTGGAAGCTCTCTTTACTGGAATACGTGGATCGCTATTTTGGATTGGAGGTGAGTTATAATAAAATGCAGAAGGAAAGGCATCCGGTCATTCAAAAGATGGGGTCAGACTGATGCTAAAAGAATGAACTCATTATTTGCTCATAATAATATTATCATTGATTCCTTCCACGCATTCACAACTGATTGCAGGCTGTCGCGCCAACTACAATGTCCGCGTCAAACTGCATCGCAGTCTATTATTGCAGGAGGCAGCCTTTTTCGACACGAACGAAACGGGTTACCTCCTCAGTCGACTCAACTCGGATGTGAACAAAATCGGACAAGTCATCTCGTATCATGTCAACGTGGTATTACGGCAATTTGCACAATTCGTGTTCGGATCCATTTACTTGATCAAAATCAGTCCCAAGTTGTCATTGTGGACCTTTGCGGGGATTGTTCTGGTGGCGTGGTTGTCGGCGGTTTATGGAGACTTGGCACGACAATTAGCCGAAAAGGTTCAAGATACGTTTGCCGACGCCACAGCCGTCGCAGAGACTTCGTTTTCCATGAGCGAAACGATTCGAGCCTTTGATGGGGCCGAAATTGAATCCGACAAATTCGAAGCGGCACAAAGCAAGGCCTTGGAATTAGAGGAAGTCCAGGCGTGGGCCTACGGAACTCACAAGTTCCTTAGCGATACTCTCCAATCTATTCTACAAGTAGGATTGTTGGTGGCTTGCTGGGCAGTGGGAAAATCGGGAGGATTGCCGGCATCCGAACTGACAACATTCATGTTTTATACTGGATTCGTCTTGGAGTCGTCCAACGAAGTGGGCGATCAGTGGGCAAAGATTCAGCAGGCAGTCGGTGCCTCGAGCAGTGTCTTTGATTTGATCAAACGAATTCCGGTCATTCGTGATCCTCCCGCTTCCGGCAACGCCAGTGCTTCGGCACCGGGAATTGTTAATGGAGCGGAAGCCGATTCGGTCGTCACAAACGGTCACGATTCTGCCAATAATGTTGCTCCTATTATTGCACTAAAAAATGTCACCGTTGAATATGAAGCAATGGAGCGGCCGGCTCTGATGGGCATCAACGCCAATATTTATTCTGGAGATCGTGTAGCCTTGGTAGGACGAAGTGGAAGTGGAAAGTCTTCCATGTTGAGGACCATGCTTCGGTTTTACGACCCATCCGTAGGTGCCATTGAACTGGATGGTCAAGATTTGAGAAAACTTACCCGAGCCGAAACGGCCTCTCACGTATCTTTGGTCGAACAAGAACCCCACGTCTTTCCAATGTCCTTGATGGAAAACGTCTTGTATGGCATTGACAAGGACGATGTAGACTCCGAGACCGGAAAACCACAATACAGCGCGAAATACCGGAAGAAGGTCGCCGACTGTCTCAGTTTGGCCGGAATACCTGTGGAACCAGGCAACGAGCTCGGTCTTACATTGGATACCAGGATAGGAGAGGGCGGACGGTCGCTGTCGGGTGGACAACGGCAACGGGTCGCCATTGCCCGTGCCATCATACGATCCCCGCAATTACTCCTTCTGGACGAGCCTACCGCAGCTTTGGATTCGGAAAGTGAACGAAAGGTGGTCGAGTCGCTTCAAAAGGCCATGGAACAGACCAAAAGCATGGTCATGGTCACGCATCGGTTAGGCGTGGTTCGATCGTTGGATGTGAATCGGGTGATTGTTTTGGATCGGGGAGAGATTGTAGAAGAAGGTCATCCAGAAGATTTGCTACAAGATGAAGGCAGCCTTTATGCGGCGATTGCCCGAGAGCAGGGCATTACCAAGATGTCCACACTTGGTCAGAATCAACTTACGAAGTAGAAAGAACTACTTACACACTAGGACAGTACTAGTCAGACTTGTAACATAAGACCATCTCATGAAGGCTTTAAATTTTGTCAAATATAAACGCCTCAACTCACGGGTGAATGATAAATGATAACACTAGTGTGATTCAGAGAACGCTCTGATTCACATTTCAAATAGCCTGAAATATAGAATGCAAGAAACTATCCCATGACAATGAGAGAGCATACAGGAACTGTGCAAGAATCGCGGTGGAAATATCAGATGGCACTGTCAGACCGGTACCGGAAATTCATATTGTATCTCTGGATTCCGTATGAGATCCCAAAACTTGTCTTGGATATGATAAACTGAGAGAAATTGCAAATGTAACCATGTACGTCGCAATTTTTATCAGTTTATCAGACCCAGAACAAATATCAGGATCTACGATGCGCGAAAACGTGGTTGTGTACTGACTGGCTTGAGGGTTTCGTTCTTGGTACCATAATTGGGTACTACCATTGGGTAGCTTTTCAGAGACTCACGACACACTGTCAATACCATAATCCGAAGAGATATCGCACGTAGTAGTCGTAGTCCGTCCTGACTGTGAATTGTGAATTGGTTATTACCAACCGCAAGGAACCAAGTCATACGAGACTGAACTGCAGCGAGCGGTAGAGCGTAAGAAAAGAAAAGCTTCGTGATTTCATCTCTGGTTCCGAGCTAACCAAGTTGCCAAGTTTGGGATAGGCCAACGATTGTGTCGGATACGTTGGCACAGGAAACAGCAACACCCGAAAAAGAGAGGAGACACTCATCACTCATCAAAACGAAAATACGACGTTGATGGACTACCGTAGCTACCGGTAGTACGGTATCGTAGTGACGTTTCGATGAAGCGAAAGTTTTGGTTTCTTGCACTGGTTGTTGCATACCCGTAGTCGACGTGCAAGTCGTATGCCCTGTTCCGGCTGACAGTGAGACGGAATTACTAATGACGCTTGACCCACCCTACGGTACAGGTAGACCATTGTTATCGCGATGAAAGGTCCTCTCACCCAACGGCAGTTTTTTCAACCCTGCAATGTTCACCTTCTTTATCTTCGTCCATGGAAACCACTGCAGACACATGCAACATGCAAGCCATCACATGTTATTACAACAACTTCTAGCCCGAGGCAACCAACGCTACCTGGTTCTTTACATGCACTGCCCATCGTGCAACAAATGTGTAGGGAATTTTTAAGTTTGCACAGATTGAAGAGATGGAAAAATTGAAAAACAAAAATTAGGAGTCTCGAAGAGAGAGATTGAAGATTGTTGTTGTCGAAAAACATCGACCGTGGGGATCGAACCCACGACCACACGGTTAAAAGCCGAGCGCTCTACCGAACTGAGCTAGATCGACGAAAGTTGGCTCATTCCTTAACCTTATGTGAAAACAGCTAGACTGAAGAGAAATACGCTTTATGAACGACTCTTTGCAATGAAAAGTACTCGGAGTAATTCTTGTTATTTTTTCCGCAAGCTTCCTCCCTCAACTACCTACGGAGTACGTCGTAGCCAGGTACCGTTAGTTGTAGACCTACTACTACGTTAGTACCGGTACATTATTTGTACCTGGTACGATTAGTCTTCCTATTTTCTGGCAAGATGAAAATCCTACTACCTACCTAGAGCTAGCTACCGTAGTAATACATTCACTCTTTAACTGTGTTGTTATGAAACAACGGAGAATGAAAAAATCATTTGTGACCATTTAAAGAAAAACCCCAACCAAGTTATTATCTCTAGTACTTCTGTAGTACTACATTTACACCCTCTTCACCTCTACTTGGATGCGATCTTGGACATTATGAGGTAGTTCTACTTCATCGGTAGCATTGTCCAATATGTATCTGTCCATGGGTCGAATTTCCATCGTAGCATAGGTGCCCCCAGTACTTCCCTTGGTGAGATGCCCTGGGTTCAACACAACAGTGCTGTCCAAGATGGATGAGCAGAAAGGAGACAGTCGACTGGGAACGATCAACACATCGGGTCTGCATGGCATTTTCCATCCTTCCGACTGTTTCAAATCCAAATTGACCGACTTGTTTGGTGGGAAAAGCGGGTAGTAGCTTTGTTGTTGGACCAAACTTTGAGCGATATGACGAAGACGAGATCCGGGAAGTAAATTGGCATTTGTCTCTTCCAAGCTAATGTGGAACAAGACGTCAGTTGCCATCACTCCAAAAACCAACTCGTTGATTTGAAAGGTGCAAGGATTTGAAAAACAGTGCACACGATGAGCTGAAGTCCCACCCTTGCCAACAACTTGTTCCAGACGCTGCAATCCCAACGAACCCACTTCCAAACTTTCAGCACCAGGAATATCCAAGAATTGGGCGCCGTCGGGCAATCGATCTTGGAGTGGTGGTTGTGGGTATCTGATGAATGTATTGAGCAGTGGTGCGTGGCAGACCAAGTCAAAATGAAATGAGAAGAACGAACGGAAATGAGTAATATTTCATTTTGAAGCTTCAAAATATATTACGAATTGTCGAACTTACACCCAATTGGCAGTGGCATCCTCCAAGGCTGGTACAAGCACAAATTGCGTTGGAAATCCCTTGTTGTTCTCGTCATCATAGCTTTCGTCACTCGTTGTTATCAACGCCTCTTCAATCAAACCGGCGACTTTGAGAGCAAAAAGATTCTCAAAGGAAACTGCGACCTCGGAAGCACTGACTGGAGCATCATCTCCCTCATCTTCCTCGACAACGATTGAAACATTTCCAGATTGGATTTTGGGTTGTCTAACATCGACAAAGGGGCCTGTCAGAATGACAACATCTGGCGCGTCTTCCAAGATGACGTGCATCAAATCGATAAATGGTTGATAGTCCAGGCTCTGGCTGGTGGTGAATGGTCCACATGCCGTCATAACCTTGAGAGGACTGCCATCTTGCTTGTTGGAATCATAATAGATCTGTCGCAACTGACGAACGGGCGTAGTCTTGGACGGGGGCGGAGCACCTTCCAAAATACGATGAGCCGTGAGGTTGCGTCCCGTTCCATTCATTCCCTCTAGGGCTACCACTTGTCCCGGAAAGAGCGAAAAAGGTATTTTGTGTGTCGTTTGCATGTGCGACAAGTCGACATTGATTCTCGCCCCTCCGCACGTTTTACTGGATCCTTCTATGACCACAGACGTGGGATTCAGTTTTCCCTCGTGGGCCTGCATTTCACGGGGTGAGGTAAGCAGAAAGGACGACAACAGATATGTTGGTATTGCCGTGATGAGAAAGGTTTACATGCATATTGCGACTAACGTCGACAGGTATCCATGCAAATCGCACACGCACCTCGTTGCAAATACGACCAATACAGGTAATTTTTTCTTGTCGAGCCACGTTGACTTCATCCAACGGAGCAAAAACTCCGTCAACATCGTCTTCGTCTGTTTCAATTGTACTCCCAAGGGTATTGCTTTCCGCCGATAATCCATGATATTTCATAATGGCCTCCTTGCGTTCCACCAGCAACTGTTCCAAGGCAGAAGCCCGATCTTCCATAGTGGTGAACATGTGACGGTAGGGCTTGGTAACATTGTATCGTCCCACATCTTGATTGCTGCTCGAAATGACACATCTTGGACCAGCTTTGGTATTACGGTCGTCCTTGTCATCCGTGCGGTTGGAGGGATATGCCACCACTACTTGTCCCACATTGGTCCGTTCTTCGTACTTGGGCAATGGAATGGTAGACTTTTTGATAGCAGCACCAACAGTCGGACTACCTCCTTGAATGGCGACTTGATCGACAGATGACGAAGAGGATGCGTCTTTTCCTGTACTCCCGGATTGATGTCGTTTGGCAGTGGGTGGTGTCACCATGTTGCTGCTGGAATCCCGTTTTAGTTGATTTTGAAAATTGTTGGCCGTGACCATTGCGGCTCCAGTTGTCGAATTGGTAATGCCTTCTGTAGCGGGTGTGACTTGCGAGACCTTGATGAGTTCGTTTCGATAGGCTTCAAACTGATGCATGGTCAATTCTGTCAAATTCTGTTTGTTCAAACTGTATGCCTCCCAAACTTCGGCCATAGTTTCTGGTGTCAGGTGTAAGGTCGATGCCAACGCCACGCCTAAAATAAAAAAAATAATAGGGGAGAATAGATATGTGAGTAGATGAAAGATGGTGGCACTCCGACAACAGCAACGGATGAAGTTATGACGCACATTTGCTGAGGACATCATTGTCTACTTTGGTCAAACCAGCGTTGGTCAAAGCCAACCGAATCTGTTTCTTATTGGGCGCGCTCGTTGGTGTTGCTGTCGACATGATGCCGCATGGAGGGTCTTGACAGGTACCCGTTCTTGAAGACTGGTCGATGGAAAAGTTATTTGGAGGCGACGATGATAACAACAGTGGTGCTGTGATTATCGGATCTTGGACACGAAGAAACTGGAACAACGTAACAGTAAAAAAGGAAACGATAAACGATAATACAGAAAGTTTTGGCGCGAAAAGAAGAAAAAGCCGGCCACAAATGACGCAACCGGACCAGAGGCTACCGTTGTACTACAATACGTAGGTACCGGTAGTCGTACTGACTACCTGTACGGTATGAGGGACGAGGAATACCGTATCATACCTGTACGAGGTACTTTTGTAATAATGGAATCAGAACTACCGTAATGAAGCAACAACCGCTACTACAGTAAGCCCGGTAGCAAGTCGTAATACAAACTACTCCAGTAGTACGACTTGTGAAAGAAGCTGTCAGTATTTTCAACTTGGACTTACAGTTAAAAAAGATACTACTACTATACAGTACAAGTGTATTTCGCTCATTCCATCATGCAGCGCTCGCCGGCAACTTCTTCTTTTATGTTATCTTCTTGGCAACAATCAAGACTGCCTTTTCCTTTTGATTACCGGGTTGAAATTCCTCTTCAATCGAAAACCCAGCCTTTTCAATACTAGACTTCAATTCGGATTTGGTGAATATAGTCAGTTTGGGTATGATGCCCAGGAAGCTGAGAGGGGGAGCCACAAACTTGATGAAGGTTCCCGCAGAATGGTCCCCCAAACATGGAGTGGAAGAAACGAAATAGCCACCAGGTTTGACCATGCCATGGATACGTTGCAAGACTTGGTCCTTGTTGGGCAACAGGTGCAAAATGGACATTCCCAAGACGACGTCGTATGGCTGGGACGCTTGAAAGTTGTCGATTCCTGCACACTCAAAAGTGACATTCGATACGGCCAGGTCGGAACTTTCGGCTTGACTTGTGGCAATATCAATCATCTTGGAGGAAATATCAATGGCATGAACACGCTCCACAAACGGGGCATGCTTGAGGGCCGTGCCACCCGTTCCGCAGCCGAATTCCAAAATGCTTGATTTCGGTGTGAAGTAGGCCTGCGTCATCTCCAACTTCTTTTGGTAAGCCTCTTCATCTTGAATGGGTTGCTTGAAATAGTAATCGGCCAATCTGTTCCAGAATCTCGCTGCTCGTTTCTCGTAATTGGAGTGAGCAGCGGCGGTGAGGGGATTCT
Organism: Nitzschia inconspicua; assembly: GCA_019154785.2. NCBI lineage: Eukaryota > Bacillariophyta > Bacillariophyceae > Bacillariales > Bacillariaceae > Nitzschia > Nitzschia inconspicua. The sequence goes on along the minus strand of JAGRRH010000021.1, from coordinate 3,102,928 downwards.
CTGGTGCTGTCATGTTGTTGGAGCTTACTGTTAATGCCAGTTGTTGAGTCAATGAGCCGTTTTTGTTTTTGAGAAGAGATACCTTTAAGAGCGCTTGGACCGGTAAGATGCGGCTGGTGGAAGACAGGATTGTATTGGTGATGACTGCCGAGTGGATGGCTATTTGAAAGAATTGCATCAGAATCCTGTCAATGAAAGCAGAGTTTGCATTTTAGTGAACAACCAGGTATTGAGCACAGACTACTCCAAATAAGTTGTCTCTCTACTAGCTAGTGGATGTGATTCCCCCCTTGAACCCCACTGTGCTTCTACGGAGTACTAACAGTAAACTCCTCTACTCTACTAGCTCTAGTTCGCATCGAAAAAGTGATCATGCTTTGGCCGTGTTTTCGTGTCTGTCTATTTTCGTCAGTCTGGCCAGTGTTTTTGTGTTTTTCTATTTTCGTCAGTCGTGAGTCGTGAGGTACGTCGCCGTGTTCTTCATCACGTCATCACAGAGACGTCGCAGCAGTTTGTGGTGTCCATGACTGGATTTGGGGTCAGGGACGTCGATCCCTTTCACCCCTTCCCCCACTTCACACTATTCTCTCTTACTCTTACTTTCACTGGTACTCTGTCAACTGGAAACAGTGTACGGTAAAGTATCCCTGTCTCACGAATGTTCATGTTCGAATGTTGTCGACTTGCCACTTTCTCTTGCTTGTAATACCACTGTTGAACTACACTTCACCCTTTAACTGCACCGGAAGTGTTGTTTCTGCCCCTATACAATATGAGGGCCAATCACTCAAATGTCATGACTTGGTGCGTTCTCGCTCTGGGCACCATGGAATTCGCAGACAACGTGAATGCATTTGCCCCCCAAATCGCGACGCCATGTCTTTCCAGGGGACCTACGACTAAGATTCCATTGTTTGGCTCCTTCCACTCCAACTTGGATCGCTCCATATCAGCAAGCTCCTACTACTCTCCATTGTTTCGTACGTCAACAAGCCCAAAAACCGCACCGTTGGGAGACTTCAAATTTGTCCTGAGGAACAGACAAAAATTTCCATTCAGATTTCAATGTTGGAATCCAATCAAATCGATGGTGCGAACCCTCTCTCGGCAAATTCATCGTTCAGCTATGATATTTCTCTTCTTTGCTACCGTTTTCTTGGCCGTGTTGCCTCCAGCAACGGCTGCTGGATCTTCAGGCCGCATGGGAGGATCGTTTGGGAGTTCGGGCAGTCGAAATGGTGGACATAGCAGTACTCGAGTGCAATCTTCTTCATATGGCAGGACGTCTCGATCACAATATTACAATTCTTCTCCCTGGTCCAGAAGTTCTGGTCGCCCATTTCGTATTGTGCCGATGCGCTACGGATACCACCACCGTCACCACTACCGGTTTGGTCCATCCACAAGTCAAGAGACGATGACAACTATTACAAATCCAGACGGGACCACCACGATTGTTCGCAGAGAAAGTCATGCTCCTCACAAGCTTCGATTGTCCTTGTCAGACGTGATTTTAGTGACCGGTGCTGCATCATGGGTCGCATATGGAATTTCCAAAAACTACCAAGATCGAGAAGATGGCAGCGTCGGACCGGATTCACCGTTGGGACCAGGTTTTTCAATCCTTTCTTTGACAGCCTGTCTGAATGTGCCAGACCGCAATGACCCCAATTCGATCTTGCAACGACTATCTCAACTTGCGCAGACGTCGGACACTTCCCACCGAAAAGGCCTTCAAGATCTCATTGCTGAAACGTCGTTGGAATTGGCCCGTCAAGAAAAGGCCATCATTAGTGTGGAGTCGCATTTCGATCACAAAAAGACGCCGACACAAGCAGAACGCCAGTACAATCGGCTGTCGGCGCAGCAACGTTCCAAATTTGACAGAGAAAGCTTGAGCAACTATGGTGGGAAACGGTCGCATGTCGGGAAGCAAGAAGGTTCCTCGTCATCGGCGCCATCTTCAGCCACAGTTGCACTAGTCAATATTCATTTGGCAATTGAAGGCAATTCATTACGAGACTTTGACAGTATCAGAACAAGAAAGAATTTGAAAGAGGCTTTATCACGGATATGCAGTGACGTCCAAATCGAAGATTGTCTATTAGCGGCTGAGGTCATTTGGAGTCCTGAAGACCCCACCGAGCAATTGCTCATGGAAGATATCTATTCTGACTTTCCCACTTTGTACACATTACTAGAGTAACGGACCGTATTTCGGGTCAAAAACGTATACTGGTTTGGTACTCTGTCTTGGTACTTTAGCTTACCTGAGACACACTGAAGACTGAAGTATCTTCGCATGGCACCTATTGGAAGTTACTTGTTTGGTTGCTTTTACTTTATCACAATCCTAAACGCTGATCTTGACGATGAATGGAGTCAACTTATCAAGAAGCGTCAGCCTCTTTTGTAGTATAGTACGACTTCGTCTTCTTTCCTTTGTACATGCAGAACTACCTACCGGTAGGTGGTAGCACCGTAGTACCCACACTTCTTGGCATGGCCGTAAATGAAATTTCTTTACACTACACCGTAGTCCACTGTAGTACGTCGCACGTGCAAAACCTTACCACCGTACTCTACCATCCACAACTCATCTCGTATCATTTTTATTTTATTGACCGAGAGAGTACCTGGTACCTTCTACGAGCTACCGTAGCTACGGTAGAGAGTACCGGTACAGTAAATCACGCTCGTACGATACGTCCTATTCCCGATTCCCGATTCCCAACTCCCAACCATCGACACGTCGTATCATACATAATAGGTAAGGCTACGGTAGAACGATAGACTTGAGAATTTGTGATGCGGACAAAACATCTTCAGCGACTCACAAACTTGAAACCAACATCAAACAGGTAGTAGAAGAGAAGTCTCAAGTCATTTCCATTTGCTGTTTCGATGGACCATGAACCAAAGGATATTTAACAATCCAGAGAGGATATTTATCCTGTTGCTAGTATCGTCGCTCTGGGCATCGGTAGCGGCGTGGCAAAAATGTTCAGACGACGCTGGAGGTGGAATGTGCCCCGACGGAGACACATGTTGTCCGACCGACATTCCAGGCGTTTCGGGTTGCATATCCGGTCGAGCGCGAGATCCACCGAATGCACAGGGGGAATGTTGCGATACTCTGACTGGATGTAGCTACGGCTACTCGTGTGGTGTGGAAGAGAAAGTCATTTTCGAAAACAACCACAAACAAACCCAAACGAGGCCCATCTGTCGAAGAAACGAGCCTCACTTCGACTATCTCAATGCCCCTAAAACGAATCGATACGAAACTTGCCGCCTTTCTCTAGATATTATATTCTATGCTAGTAAGCTGAATGGATTTCCTGTGAATCCTGGCGGAGATCCTCATCTGGGAGGTACAGAATTTAATTTGGGGTACTATTCCACTTTGGGGTCAATCACAGAAGACGTAGGGCATCAGAACCGGTTTGCCTCGATAGAGACCGTCTTGGTGATCATCCATGGATCTGGTCGGACTGCAGAAGACTACCTTTGTGCTGGTGTGTCGGTCATTCCACATTCGGCAACCAAATTCGAGAACGTCGTCAATGACAACTACAACAAGTATCTTGTCATTGCTCCGTACTTTGCAGCTGATACGGACACAAAAGAAAGGAATATGGTCGACAATCTACTCTACTGGGCCGAAAGGGGTGAAAAAGCTCCTTTGGGACATACATGGAGATACGGAGCAGATGCTTTGAACTACAACATCAGCAGCTATGGCTCCTTGGACTCCATGCTAGAGTACATCATTTCCTCCAAAAGTCAGTTTCCAAATCTTCATAAGATCGTCGTGGCAGGGCATTCTGCTGGAGGGCAGGTAGTTCATCGATGGGCCTTGTTGTCGTCCACCCCCGTGATATGGGAACAGACAAACGTGGAAATCCGGGCTGTAGTGGCCAATCCACGGTCGTATTGTTACTTTGACAATCGGAGAGTCCTGTTTCACGGCAACATTACCAACAACACAGCGAATGATTTGTTCGCTGTCCCCAGTCAGGAGGATATTACAAGCTGCCCATCTTATTCCCAATGGCAATGGGGCTTGGAACCGGGTGGTGATGTCGTTAGCCATTACAAGGAAAGAATATTGAATGACACCACGCCATCCAAGTTGGCACGTCGGTACGGAGCAAGGAATGTCTTCTATTTGACAGGAGAATTAGATCTCATTGAGCAGATGGACCGATGCGAAACTCAAAAATTCCAAGGTATTAATCGAAATCACCGTGCTCGAAACTACCACAAGGCTTTGAGCGTTTATTTCAAAGATTCGCCGTATTATCGCCATCAATTTCACGTCGTTCCAGGGTCCCCTCATGACCACGTCCTCATGTTTCAGAGTGACGAAGGGAGAAGCTCTTTGTTCGGGCCAAATGGAATAACCACGAGCTACGATACTGTTCAAGGATATCCCGACGGAAATCCTGTTTCCATTTCAAAAATGTCTTTGTAGAAAGTTGCCAAAATGCTCGCGATGTTTGCAAACCATGCATTTAAAAGGTCCCTGCGACGGGACGGTAACGTTGGTTGGACCACACTGATATAGATATTCACACGTAATTGGTCCCAGGCTACCGGTAGTACTTCAGACTGATCCAATCTCCGACATGGTGCCTGTGGTCACTCTTTTATTGCCAAGTTCTCTATTACTGTAGTCAACCGGTTATGAACCCTTGCGCATTATCAATGTGAATGGGGGCAGGGAGTAAGCTGGGGAAAGGAAAGTTTGTTACAACAGCACGAAGGCATTTTGCAGTCTTGACTGTGGAAACAGAGGCAATAAATTCTGCCTCACAGTCAGTGCAAAAGTGATGAGGGTGAGAAGTCATGTTGGATGAGCCGGGTGGGTGCCTATTCACCCAAGTATTCTATACACTCAAACATTCAAAAGGTCCCCAAAATGAATCACAACTTCCCATCACAAGCCCATTAAGCTACCCATAGGTTTGGTGCCGCCCCTTAGCTGACAGAGCAGCACCGTCTTAGCCACTCATAGTGATCCTGTTGCAACAGTAAGAGCTACCTCTCACAGCTTGCAGCAGTAAAAAATCCCAACAATTCCTGAAGTATCAGCCATTTTAACATTTTGGGTCTTGGAGCGGTAAGCTAATGGCACCACCATTTTGGACAAAGGCATGGCCCTTTGAAATACCCAGTGAGTTGAAGGGCAGAGGTAACAGGTGGAAAGGGAGGGAGAGAAGGATCAAGGAGGGTGCAGGGGGCAAAGCTACATCAGGAGCACAACGGGTGAAGCAGAGACCCCTATGTTTGGTGCAACAGAATCTCCATACAACACCCTTGAGACAAGTAGTCAGGAGTGCAACGGGTGAAGCAGAGAACCCAGCATTTGGTGCAACAGAATCTCCATACAACACCCTTGAGACAAGTGTAGTGGACAACATGTGGAGAAAGGCAAACTTGGACGGCATCACAACAGCATACCTGTGCTGCCTTTGGTAACACTCATGTTTCCAAGGCATCTCTCATTGAATGGCTCCATTCCTTCCTCTGTGTCCCAGGAAATATGTCTAACTTGATCAGGGCGGCCAACTTTATGCCACTCCAGCTATCCAGGCCTTGTTCATACAATTTGGTTATGTTGTTTGTCCCACTACCCACTGGTGCTGATGCCTGCAGTCAAAATGGCCCTGTGGAACCTGCCCTTCTTACTGTTGCAAATGCAGGCTATGTTTTGGTGCTGGTCTTGCTCTTCGTTTCTGGCCCTATCCCTTCCAACTCTAGTCACCCTTTGAGTTTCTCTAAGTATGTTCAGATGCTGTTCATACCAATGACCTACATAACTGTTGCTCTACCAAGGGCCGTGCCTTTGTCCTAATTCGTGGTGCCATTGCTTACAGCTCCAGGACCAAACTGTTACCACTGCGAGCTGCACTATCACTGTTTATAGCTCATGTCATATAAGCTTTTGCCTTTCAAGATTGGAAAGATAATGGAGATGTTTTAATGGATCATATTCCTGGTGCTATCAATCCTTCCAACTCTCTCACAACGCCAACATGTTGGTTTCTTCATTCTTCTCGATGCCGCCGAATATGAGACATTACTATATCTCCATTCCCTGTTTCCTTCTTTGGTTCCCCCTGGATATTTTTGCCTTCTGTATGATTTTTCATTCATTATCTCCTCACCAGTGCCTAGGACGGTAGGCAAGTACTTACGACTACCAGTAACTACAGGTAGCTACTGGTTGCACTTATTTTTGCGTTTATTGATCCTCCCCCCGCGCGCATAACGGATTCGCAACCAAAACAAATGATGCTTCTAATCTCGATAATTCCGATGAAGCCTCGCGCGCGCGCGGTGGGTTGGTACGGGCGACGACAGCAACAAAATCGAACAAACGGCATTCTGCGACGATCACTTTTCGTATCGCCAACAACTTCACAGAAATCGCCACAACCTCTTTGGTATGCATCGTCCATCGTCGTTCTTCGACACCATCACAACTACATTATACAAATTTTGAAACTTGAGACAATAATCTGTATTGCCGTATTTTGCCACTCCTGGCTGGTCTAGAAACTTTGAAAGAAGAAAAACGTTGATATTCAATGACATCTGTAGACAACGGGATGTGGATTCCAGAGACCCGAAGCGCCAAGACGGGCAAGGAATCGAAGATTGAATCCTGGTGGGAAGTCAAGCGAGCCCAAAGTCCTGCTGAGCCAACCCCGACTCGGGGTGCTACACCTCTTATCGAACGATGCATGCGTGTTCACGGATGGACCGAAGGATTTGCACGTCGCGTTTTAAAGGGATACCGTCAGTTCATGGAACTCAAATCTGTCATGAACGACTGGAACGAACTCAAATTGTCCCCGTCAGTTCCCATCAATCAAATGTGGGAATTGCATTTGTTGGACAACTTGAACTATACTGAAGATTGTCTCCTCCTTTTCGGACGTGTGATCGGACACAATCCCGATTCTATCCTCGACGGCCCTGCACTGAAAGAAAGAACCATGACCACACAGATTGCTTTCCAAGCTCGTTATGGTGATGACCTTGACCAAGATGTTTGGGACTTTGGCGATGACTGGAATAAAGAGACCATGTCTAAACCTGAACCAATTGTCAAACCTGGAGGCGGTGTGGACAGTATCTCCCGTGGCCGTCTTCCAGTCGCTGGAACTGTCCAAAACGAAATGGAGGAAGATATTGCCGCTAGCCACGGGCGGTCCGTTCCCCGTGGAATGGCGTCTCCAAGACGTCCCCCTTCTACCACTCACAAGAGTCCTGTTACTTCGCACTCTCCGGGCGGAAATGAACCGATCACCATCTTCCTTCGCGATCAAAATACAGGAGAAGAGACATACTTCTCCTTGCGATACAAGAGTACACTTCGGATTGTCTTCACTGTCTTTGCCGAACGCCGTGGTTTGAACCAAGACTTGCTCAAGTTTAGCTACAATGGCCAGCAACTAACTGGATACGAGACTCCTCACAGTTTGGCTTTGGATGATAGAGCTCGCATCGATGTGCAAATCAGCCAACGAAGATAAATTCCTTGCCAGTCCTTGTCGAAACTTGACCACAATATGGCTTTTTCGTTCGAATCATTGCTTTCTGTACCCGCGGAGAATATTTGCAATCTTTCCACCTATCCCTTCACCGGGCACTTTCTTTCTGTTGCATCGTCTATGGTATAGCGTCCATCTCTGGTCGATTCCTGAAGGGATTTACTTCTCGACATAATTTGGATCGATCCACAATTATTACATTGTAGTGAATAAATAAAAAATAAGAAATTAATGAGAACTCTCTTTTGAACTTGTCCAGTGAGAGGAGAATATTGACAATCTATCTCTCCGACATACCCTGCACTACCGGTAGGCTGGTAGGCTTTTTCTGTTGCATTGTACTCCCGAGGATATAGTTTGATAGCGTCCGACTTCGATCAACTCCTCAAAGGATTGCTCTCTCGATTTGTATGGTCAACAATCCTTACGTCGTACAGCGTATTCAAAAAGGAAAAAATAAGAAGTACTCCGAGTGCGCTCGTCGTACAAAAACGAACGGTAGCAAAGTATTCCTGCGTCTACTACTACGGAGTACGACCTCCACCCAAAAAATGAATGCCTTGAATCATGATCGAAGCATGCAGGTCGTATAAGAGAATCCGCACCACTCATGCTTTATTGGAAACGTCATAAGAGTTCCACAGACCAGATTCAAACCCTCATTTTAATCAAGTGATTTAAAGCGGCCAATTAAACAACCTTTTACTAAATTTACTATGTATACTCCGTTTCGATGGTAGAGTGTGAGAACATGGTCACACCGTCACTCCAATTATTATGTAAGCACTGGCCAGTCATGCCAGCTTTTTTGGGAGTACTTCTGTTTTGAACATATAGAGAATGAAGGGGACTCAACTGCAGTCATCTCCGGCGATAGTATGTTTAGGCAGAATCGGCAGGATTATCATCGTGGGCATCTTCACTGCCTTCTTTGGTGTTGTCATCAATGTCTTTCGCATCTTCCTCTTCAAGAAGACCAGTGTGCTCTTGCAATTCGCGGATTTTGTTCTTCAGATATTCCATGTCCTCGGGCAAGTCACGGGAAGCTTCATGACGCTTCTGGCGTTCTACCAAGCAGTTGTAGCAACTATCCTTGCCTCCTTGCCATCGCCACCAGTAGACAGCCCAGACCACCAAGCCAAAGAGGACAATGGTGAGCATGGACCCCAATACAGTCAATCCTATAGCACCGTTGGTGAAGAGGGCAGAAAGCCCCAAGAGCAGAAGCTCAAGCAAGAAGAACATCACAATGATGTACACAACGGGGAATCCTCGCCAGACGCGAGTGCCTCGTCCAAGTTGACGTGCAGCATGGATTGGAATTTTGCGAAGGAGTGGAATTGGGTAAAACATCACAATTCCAGTGATGTTGAAGAACAAGTGAGCCAAAGCAACTTGCATTGCTTCGGTTGTGGAAAGGAGGGCAGCAAGAAGGGAAGTAATGGTTGTTCCAATATTTGCTCCTAGAGTGATGGGGTACATCTGCTCCAAGCGTATCACACCCAAACCAACCAAAGGAGTGAAAGTGGAGGTGGTGATGGAAGAAGATTGGACCAAGATTGTGATCGCACAACCAATCACCATGGCCAAGTATCCATTGATGTTGGTAGACTTATAGATGATGCGGGTGGACATGCCAAGAAGCATTTTTTGAAGGACCTTCACCATACCAAACAGACACAAGAAAAGGATGATCAGACCCAACAAAAAGGCACAGAACCCAGAGAGAGTATCATCTCCTTGTGTTGCTGTGGCTTGGAAAAACACAGGGCACTCATCAGTTGCTTTGAGACAGTCAATGAGGCCACGGGTGCAGGTGGAGTAAGTTGGTTGATCAGGATTGTCACAGACAATAGGGTAGAAGTCAGCACAAGATCCACCATCTGCAACAGCTGAGACAACCTTGCTGTTCGACTTGATGATTTTGTCAGAAAGAGGAGAGACAATTTTCTTGATAGGTCCTTCCCAATTATCACCATCCTTAGCTTCGAAGTTCTTTACACATGCAGATGTGAGATGAAACAAGTATCCAGTGATAATTTCAAGGGGGAACAAGACAGCAACAGTCATGAAATTGAACATGTCATGAACAGTGGCTCCTGCAAAGGCACGTTCCAGTTGATCTCCATCTCCCATCTGTCCAAGGGCAACCAAGGTGTTTGTCACAGAAGTACCAATGTTAGAGCCCATCACCATATAAATGCCTGAAAGAGAAGAAAAGTTGTCCAGAAATATTGAGTGCCAAATAAGTAATAGCAGCAGCAGCTGTTGCGTGCAAGTGATTCTATACCTTGTTTGACAGAAACAGACTCAGCTCCAACAAGAGATACAATGATGGAAGTGGTGGTGGAGGAAGATTGGAGGAGAACGGTGGCCAAGATACCAACCATCAATCCAGCAACAGGGTTGGTTTCATCACCAAACAAAGAACCTGCTGCACATCCACCCATGACCTTAGCACCAGATCCAAGCAACTCGAGGCCCACAAGGAAGAAGTATAGGAAAAAGCAAACAATGCAGATTCCAATGAAGATCATCCCCCACTCCTCTGGAGTGTGGCAGCAACATGTGGTCAAGACCTCATTCCACGTAGCATCTGCCCCGAACATCGGATCATCCGCATCGAAATCGACATCACCCACGTGCATGGATCCAGTAGGACGATCCTTGCGACTACGGGTTCCATCATCTTTTTCTGTTATGACCCCAGCAGGGTTTGGCTTTTGGCTTTCAACGTCAGTCTACAGAAAGGATAGTGAAAGGAGGAAATCAGTGAGATGAGAAGAAAGCGTTCGTGAAGAAATTAAAAAAATGCTGAGGTGTGCGAAACGCGACAAATTCACGTTCACTGAAGATGTCGGCTTAGCGCAAGAGTGGAATGCATCGAACCTCATAACAATAACACTGCCACAAACCTGACAGTGAGGTCTGCATCGATCTCGTTACATACCATGATGATGACAAACGACAGCTGAGTTACTTGTAGATTCCACAATAGTTATGATGGAGAACAGAAAATGTGTGTCGACCGAGGGAGGAAATAAAAATTGAGACATCTCTTTCTACAAGATCGATCGACCGAAATTTCATGTCTTGTGACAAAAGAATCGTAGGTTGTGGAAAGAGTATGAAAATGAATCTTCATGTGCAGGATGCAATTAAGAAAAACAACGTACCAGTCTGTTCTTCGAAGCGCGATCTTTGCATCTCTTTATTTTTAGAAGCTCTCGAAGAACAGAAATGATTGGCTAAAATTGAAATATCTCCAACCTCAATGGGGTTCGCGTCACTTTTGAGATTCAGTGAGATTCAAGGTCGAATGAGAATCAATTATCATTCTCCTAGTTCCGAAGTCAAATTCTTAAAATTGCCCATGGTGATCCTCTATGATACTACTAGTAGCAAGTAGAAGACCAGAAGTAGCGAAGCACATCATGATCTCCTGCCTCCTACAGGTATGATACATAGTAGGTACGGTTGTCCTACGGTAGGAAGAATTTATAAATAGAGAGTACGGTAGAAGCAAACCCAGGCAGTAGTAGTAGACTGGATTCTGTGTGCAACGAAGGCCCCCAATGCACAACAAACGCCGAATGTTTTTTTCAAAGGGCTGCTGCGTATCGATCGTTCGTAGAAGAAACATACTTCTTGGTTTTGTCTTGTGTACATGAACATCTCCCACAAATGCATAAATGTTATCCTGTGTTTTTTCTCCATTGCTTGGTATTCTTTTCTTGTTCCCCTTACATGAAACCTCAAATTAGCTACTTGCTTTTTTACAAAGTGTATGCATTCATGGATGTACGTTTGCATCAGTAGAGTGTGTTTTCTCCAAATGTTTTACAGATATAGCATCATTCATGGCCATTCTATTGACATTTGTCTTACTGTTAGTGGCACATCTGAACCTGCAACTCTGCTATTTCTTACTACGTATTAGCAACTTTATCAGTGGTTGGGCCACTATCACGAAATCTTTCAAGCAGTTTTCCCCAACCTGGGTCTTTCTCAAACCTATGATTGACTTTTAGCTCCATAAAAACATATATGTTGCTTCCGTGTAACACAGTCATCACATTTGTAAAAAGGGACCCCTCCCACAGGGGACAACTGTGTGAAATCACCAGAGAAAACGATAGGAACACCTCCAAAAGGTTCCAGTGGTCTGTCCAATATCTCCTTCATTTTTTCATCGAGCAATTGGCAATCAGCAACAGATGCAAAGAAACGTCATCAGCAATGACCAAGTAGGCATTTTTAACTCTTCGAGTTCATTTCTTACTTCTCTCTTGAAGGCAAAAGCCTTTGCTGTTGTTTCACCATTAATTGAAACAGCAGGTGCACCTGTATGTGCAGTAACAACAATACTTCTTTCTATTTTTACACGCAGCTCCTGACATAGTTTCTGGGCGTATCTACGAACAGTCTTAATGGCATGGCTTTTCCCTGTCCCACCTGCACCAGAGAGGAAGCCAATCAACTGTTTCGCAACGTCTCCTCTTTGCATATTTACGAGGATGATCATTCACCCATTCGTCTTCAATACTTTTCTTTCTACTTTTTTCAGCTTCTTCATATAGCTTGTCAATGAATGCACATATAATTATTCGAAAAGACGTCTTCTGATCCACATCTTCATAGAAGAAAATGTCAGCAAAATCGCAAACATTTTTCAAAGTTCCATTGACATCTATATCAACAATGTGTCCCTTCTTATCAAAAATTCTTCTGACAGATTTCATAGCCAATTCATTTAATGCTCGAACATTCAACTGATCATCGTGTAGCCACCTTGTGAGCTTTAGTTGCCATTAAGGCTGCTGTTGATGGTGGCAGTATTACGTATTGCACATGTTATGTTTCCAAAAATATGGAAAAGGAAGATAACAAACATTTCGCACTGGCTGCAAAACATATGGCGAAAAAAATGCAAGAACAAATGATGGAAAAAAATGAAAGCAGGGGACGCAGAACAAGAACAAGAGACTTTCTCAGGAGGTGTGATAGGTATGATAGGTGCTTGATGACGTTGGTATTACAACCAAAAAGAATGCTGGCATGCTCCTATTAACATTCACAAATGCATCTGCATGTGCCTTTTTTGGAACACAAATAGACATTGGCCTGGACACATCATACCCTTTCCAGTCAAACCACCTCGTGAACTTATAATCAAACTTGATGAATGTGTCAGTTGAGGGGAAGGATGGTTTCATCTGACACTTATGTCCTTTCTTAAAGCAAGCAGGACAATGATCACTTCTGTGCAAATTTTTCAATGCTGTTACAATAAACTTCAATCTTGAAGAAAGTGTAGTCTCTACTCTCTCTAGCTAGAGTAGAGAGTAGTTTAAACTGTATTTTACAGTAAGTTGCGACTGGCGAAACTACCGGTGCCATACTACCGGTACTACCGTATTACACCTATACCTACGGTAGTAATGAAGAATACTACCGTACACTACTACCGGTACTTACAGTTAGTACTACTGTCGTACGTATTATTATTAATTAACAGTAACTGTGATAACAATGATTTGTTTTATTCATCACGACGGAACTCGACGGCCCCCTCGGAGAGGTCCAACTATCACTACATACGTATTACGCCTCTCTCTACTTTACTGTTTAAAGTCTTCATTCTCAGAAGTAAGAATCACAACTGGTACTGTCGTAGACGTGACTGGTTTCGATCGCTGCACGACGAGTTTACATGATGGACAATAAGATTGTGAAATCCATAGCCAAGCTTAGTGAGCCCATCGGAAGCTCTTCCAATGAAGATGGCGCTGCTTTGTTAATAGCACGATTGAGCTCACAGTTTGGTGACTTGGATTTGAACCAACTACAGCAATCTTTGCAAGGCAAATACAGTCCATCTAACTCGATCGCCAAGAACAGTATTGCTGGGGATGAAGAATTTCACCGAAATAATACAGAAGATCTTGTCGCCAGAAGTGAAGAATCGTCTCTAGCGGAGCCCACTCCCGAAGAACTTGCAGCCTGGCAAGCTCAGCAGTTTCGAAGAGGGAAAGAGACATTGCTACGACAAAAGGAAGAAACAATGGCTCCCATCCAAAAGCGAAGACTCGCCTTACGTCATGAAAATCCACAAACTTCATCTTCGATTTGGGATGACGGCGACTGGGAAGAACTTTCTGCCTTGCCTGATTTGCAGGGTCAATCAAGTTTATTTTTTGGTTTGGAAGGCACTCACGAAAGCAAAAATTCAAAAGACGATCCTGAAGATGCAGTTTTTGTCGGTGTTGCACCATTGCTATTGACATTGGCCACGAGTCCGAAAGGAGACCCTGAGCTCTTGGGAACGGCATGGAATCGATTGTATTCCTCCATGGAAGGAGATGGTCTTAGCTTTTTCAATTTATGTCATGCAATTTGCTACTACGATGGACCAACTCTGATGATCCTCAGTGTGGTACCAAGCAAATCCAAGATGGTGGCTTCCGATACAACGATAGCATCACAATCTGCTATTACTAGCATTGGGTTCTTTACCACCACAACTTGGCAAGAATCGCCTGAGTACTTCGGAAACTACTCGGATCACGACAGAGCCTTCTTGTTCGCCATGGACGAGCAACACAATCGTGTCGAATTTTTCAACATGCAAAAGCGGAACGTTGAAAGGGGCGGCAGTCGTGGTGGATTTATGTACTGCCACCCATCTACGAAATCTTTCAAGCGACTCGGTGGCAAGAGCTGCCCCAGAGGTACTGGTGAAAAAGGAAACCATTTTTATGAACGAACAGATGGAGCTGTCTATGGAATTGGAATCGGGGGAAAGCCCAGTCAACCTCGTTTGCATTTGACGGAAACGTTGGAAGAGTGTCGTTGCTTGACGTACGATTCCAGTCGCACTTTACAGGACGGAAATTTATTCCTGGACAAGCCTGCATTTGAAAGTTCGCTGTACTATTTTGATGTGGATTCGATCGAAGTGTGGGGAGTTGGTGGAATGGCGTGGATCCAGCATGCACTTGAAGCAAGAGAACAGGCTCGCGCCATCGCAGCGTCAAATTTGGAACAACGTCGCCGCATTTACGACAAGACCCAAATGTTGGACGACTTTCGGAATGGCCTCTATTCCACCACAACCAAAAGTGAAGCGACGGGATCATATTTTGACCATGTTTTGTGCACTTCTGATCATTGTGACATATAGCAGAACAATCACAGGTCTGGTCGTTCCGTTCGGATTTGTCAGGTAGGAGAACGAGCATGAAAGTTTTTTCATCTTGTGCCTTTTTTTGTCTTGCTCAACCGTCCTTTGACCCACAATCTAGTTTCTCGTAATTTCCTCCATTTGATCCAAGAAACAAGGGGTCGTATCGTCTCATTTTAGCCGCTGGCTGCACCATGTGAAAAGAAACTACTGACGGTGCAATGGATTGGATGCCATATTTCGCCGTCTAATTGTAGCGTTCCTCCAACGAAGTGTTTTGTTGCCGCACGAATCGCATAAAATTTCTGTCAGCTGGGTTAGGGAGTCCGGCTCTTCGCAGAGGGTCGTACTGATTAAAACGATCTCGTTCTTGAACGTCACGAGAATCGAATCCAAACACATTCAACATACTTTGAGGCACTTTGCCATGTAAACATGCTGAAAGAGCAAATTTTTTGATACGTTGTTTCCAAACGAGTTGTTAGACGACCGGAAAAGCAGCAATGATGGTACATATTTCAAAATGTCATAAGTCATACCTCTGCTGATCCTACAGTTTCTGCATGACACTTTGGGAATACTTCCTGGATGACGGCACGGACGGTATTTCGACTAACTGTAAGCAGATACCCTGCTCCTCCACCCATGTAAAAGAATGTGGGGTTATAGTCCTTTCATTCTTAGTCCATATAGGATTAGTCCTTGCTCCAGTGTAAAAATACGAACTTTCTGTCTTGGTATCCTTTGATTTTTCCAGCAGGAATACTTTTAAATTCTCCAAGATCGCATAAGTGTCATCACCGCTAAGGAAGAGATAGGCATAGTCGTCGAGGAAATTGTCATGAAACTAGGCCACAATAGATCGAACCTTTTACCAAATTCCCTTATGTTGACCTTGATAGGGTCCTTGATGTGGGAGATTTCCCGTCGAAGTGGAATGGTGCGTTTCTGTAGATACCGCCATGAATCCATCGCAACGCTTTCCCCATGTTTGTCAAACGGCAGCACTTTGGTTACGGTTCTCTGCATGGGTACAGTTGGCATAGAAAACCTTGATTCGTTGGGCTCCCTCAGGCAACGGCGACGCAACATAAACGTGATCAACAAAGAACCCGCGTGCAAGATCCTTCCATCCCTTTGGTCCGTATCCAATAGAAGCGCAAAGTTTCTTTTTCTCTTCAAAATAGTGGGATCATGAACGTATTCGTAATAGCCAAACTCATCGGCAGCTCCAGCATGAGGATGTTTGTTCAGTGGTTCTACGGGACTGGAATTTCCATATTTGTGTGATGGTGTTTTCGCTGCAGGGGAGGAGTCAAGAAGATGCGGACCCAAATCGACGGACAAGTCGTTGATTGCAAACAAAGTCACTTTATTTTCGAATTACTTCACGCTGCTGTGGATCTGGACGACTGTAGCAACAGTAAATAGATAGAAGATATGCTTTCGACGAGGCGGAGACATGTTACATGGTGTCATGTCGTTCATTTCTTCATCAGAAGCGCATTTCCGAGAATGTTGAACACAACACTCTTCATGAAGTTTATCAAAACGAGACGTTGACTGTGAATGCAGATTTTTGAACTGGAATCTGACGTCGCTTTCGCGCGCCACTACTCGAATGGTGATCGTTATCCTTTTTTGTATGGTCGAAAAGGTATCTTTTACCCTTTCCTCGTCGAACGTCAGCTTTGCGTGGTGACGACATCATGATTTTTTGTTTCCTGCTCTGTCCCTGTCCCGACCATACAAACGTACAGGAAGAGAACGTGCAGAACTTGAAATTCCATTCGAACAGAAATACCGTATACCATATGTACAACGCGTGTTCGAAATCAAAGACACGGAGACTGTCGCAAGTCTCAGAAGGAACCGAGGAATCCTTTCTCACTGTCAGTTCTGTCATCGGAGATAAAGATAGTCGTAGCATGATTGAGAAAATCTTGTTTCTTCTTTGACTTTATCCCATCATCATTTTATCAACCAAGGACACAGCAACGACGATTTCTTTCCTCGTTGGCTTCCGTCAAGCGACTTCGACTGTCATTGAGATTCATCGAACTCTTCGGAGCAACGAAAAAGGAACTCCGCGAGGCAATGATGGCGTCTTCTTCAATTGCAGTTCGTCGAGTTGCATCATATGCTTCTCAAAGTAGCACCCTCGCCTTTTCGACTGCAGCTGCTGCCAGTTCTTCATCCGGATCTACTCTTTGGAATCAAGCCAAAAAGATCCCCGTGGAATATCCGTTCGCCTTTGGAGTGATTCTTTCCGGCTTCAAGACATCATTTTCCGACCTGCTGGTGCAAAAAGTTGTCGAACGGAAAGAAAAGGTCGACTGGAAGAGAAACGCAGCCTTTGCTGCTTTTGGTTTTGTCTACTTGGGTGGTGTCCAGTACACATTGTACGTTCCTATCTTTGGACGTTTGTTTCCCAATGCTGCACGATTTGCTGCTAAACCAATACGACAAAAACTTCAAGATGTGCGAGGAATGTGGCAGCTCTTGGCACAAACGTTTTGTGATCAGTGTGTGCATCATCCCCTGATGTACTTTCCAGCCTTTTACGTTACCAAAGAGCTGGTCATGGGACCATCCAACAACCAAAGCGGAAAGCCTGAAATTGGACGAGTATTGATTGAGTATAGACAAAACATGAAAGAAGACTTGATGGCCTTGTGGAAAATTTGGGTCCCTGCCACATTATTCAACTTTGCTTTCATGCCCATGCATTTGCGCATTCCGTTTGTTGCGGGCGTTTCCTTGCTGTGGACATGTGTCTTGTCGGCCATGCGAGGAGGGGATGTTGTCCGAGGACAAGATATGGCGGGTGGAGCCGTCACTGGATCTACTTATCAGATTCTCCTGGAAGGTCTCGACACCTTCAACACTACCCCCGTCGAAGTCGATCCAAATATGGATCATATGAACATATCTGCTGCTGGAAAACAGCGACCAGGACTGGTTGCATTACTAGCAAGACATATTGCTGATCATGGCGGAAATATTACTCATTCAAAAATGGTTCGTTTAGGAGAAGAATTCATCATTCAAATGCACGTTGCTGTTCCGAAGGATGAACTTGCAAATTTCAAACGATCATTACGGGAGAGGAAATTAAAAGAACTGGATATCCAAGCAACAAAGTTGACACGTCGTGCCACCAAGAAAGATGAGGCTGTCCTTGGACTGCGAATCCATTGTGTGGGAGAAGATCGGTGAGTCCTACAGAATCTAAAATGAGCATTTCTTCGATTTTGCTGTAGAATGATGACATCTGACATTGTTTTTGCGTACTGCAATGGCAGGCCTGGAATATTGGCCGACGTAGCAGAACGAATTGCCTCTAAAGGCATGTCACTTGAAGATGTCTCTACCACACGGCGAATGAGCAAAACTGGTCAAAGAGAGTTTGTCATTGATGCTCTGGCCAGCTCGCCAAATATCAAGGACAAGGAAAATCTGGACCAGTGTATAGCTGATATTGCTTCAATGGAGACAGATTTTCGTTTGACACATTTCGATGTTCGTGTTCATGCAGCATAGACATTGTGGAGAAGGAGGACAGATATGTGTCCTAGATATCTGTTTATTGAGCTATTAATGAATAAGATGCCTAGCTGGAGGATGAAAAGCAAGGCATTTCGCTTGTCAACGCGATGTTCGTTCAATTTTTTTGTTTTACGGCCATGATGACGAAGTAAGTGCCCCCTTTGGAGGTTGCATATTGTTACACTGGAGTACATGCTTGTCAAAGTTTCAAGACGTGCAAGCAAGTTCAGAGTCACTTAGGATTTATTTATTTTGAAGAATCTATGCAACCGTGTCCAGTCTGGTAGTAGTGTTATGGAAGACAATACCTAACTGTAAATAAAAATGGCTTTCCCTGTACCCGTTACGACTAGGTAATACACCTGAGCTCTGTATTCTATGATACCTTGAATTCGATCGAGTCGTGCGACTACCGGTACGGTACTACGGTACCGCTTACCGGTACTCCGTACCGTACCACGTGCTCTTAATGAGCAGAGGTGATGCTGACAGACGGCAGTCAGCCAACTACGGCACCGGTACGCAGTACTTCTGAAAATTCCATCTTCAAGCAGAAGACACTAAATTAGTCAAAAAATGTAGTAAGTGGTAAAGAGAAGTTGTCCACAATCGCTTGTAATTGTTTCTGGCACCAACCTCTCGTCGAGCACTTATCATCGATAAACCGTTCTATGATTCTGCAACTTTGTAGTTACCACTGATTCCAAACAAAATAAAACATTTCAAACATGGCGGATGTAGAAGAAGAAATTGTCGACGCTGTAGAGGAGGAAATCGAGGCTGTTGAAGAGGAAGAAGAGTTTGTTGCTTCCGGCGCTACCGAAATCAAGCTTTTTGGAAAATGGTCCTTCGATGATATCGAGATCCGTGATATTTCTCTTGAGGTGTGTCTCGGCGTCGTATTTTTCTTTCGTTTCAGGCATCTCTATGTTTCTCACTTTTTCTCGACATTGTTTGCTAGGATTACATTGCATGCAAGGGTGATCATGCCGTCTATCTTCCACACACAGCTGGTCGATACCAACAAAAGCGATTCCGAAAGGCCTCTTGTCCTATTGTTGAGCGTCTTGTCTGCTGCTTGATGCGTAAGGGACGCAACAGTGGCAAGAAGCTCATGGCTGTTCGAATTGTCCAGCACTCGTTGGAAATTATTCATTTGTTGACAGACCAAAACCCCATCCAAGTTGTCGTGGATGCCATTATCAACTCAGGCCCTCGTGAAGATTCTACACGTGTTGGTGGTGCTGGTGTTGTCCGTCGACAGGCCGTGGATATGTCTCCCTTCCGTCGGGTGAACTATGCCCTTTACTTGTTGGCTACTGGTGCTCGTGAGGCCTCTTTCCGAAACTTGAAGACGATGGCTGAGTGTTTGGCAGAGGAGTTGATCAATGCCGCAAGAGGATCCTCCAACTCATATGCTATCAAGAAAAAGGATGAAATCGAACGTGTTTCCAAATCCAACCGTTAGAGACTGATAGATGTTGGTGGAAATTCCATACTATTTCGTATGGTTTATTCAAAAAAACTGATAGGAATGCTCGAAAGTAAATTCACACTTTTCCACGTATCCGTAGAGTTATCGATTGGATTCAAGTTTATTGTGATCGTTGGATTATCCTTTTGGCAAGAGTATCAGGCTTGTGATAGTAAATGCTATTGTAGTTGCCTTATTGTTTCTTAAGTTCTTCTGGCAGGATTTCACAACCCAGCCACTAGAATGGTTCGTCCAAAAAAAAGGTTCCCTACTGAGAAGCAATAGGTGATTTCGAATTTTGCTTTCGTGGACATGATTTGATGCGTAGTGAATTCTCTGTGATTGTAAGACATCATTAAAGTATCATGTTGAAATAGACCAATGGTAAACCAACTCGATTGGAATACTTAGAAGGTGAGTAAATCTTTGAATCAGCTCTTTGAGCAGTGCAGCGTCGAAGCACACTGCTGTCTGAGCTCATCTATCCTAAACACAACTGGCAACATTAACCAAGTAGTCCCCAAATGAAACTTTTTTGAGCTGATCAGACGGAGCTAAAGCCTGTGATTGGCATAACCCACAATATAGGCTCCATTCGCATTCCATCTACCAAGGCCATGGCTCAATACCAAGCGCATCAATAGACCCCCTTGACAATTGCTGTGATTATGCTATGGTACCACAAATGTATGGAATGCCATCGGAGGAGCAAAATAAATGTTGTTATGGATAAATGCCGATACAAGTAGTAATACTACGTAGTACAGTAGCAGTACTAAGCCGTTTTCTGTCACTAACAACTGTTGCAAAAAGATTCCGCCACTGGGGATTGAACCCAGGATGCGAGATTCAAAGTCTCGAGTGATGCCACTTCACCATAGCGGAGCAAGTTATTCTGTGTTATTCAACCGGTTGCTTGCTGGAAAGACGGAGACATCACTATATAATAATGAATTTTACGATCATCTTAAATACACTTCGAAGTATTAATAGCTATTACGACAGTAACTGTAAGACTGGTATCGTAGCCGTATTAGTGAAAGGTTCTTCATTTCATCAACATGCCGACAAGCAATTACCCACTCGTATGTCAATTGAAGTAATCAGTTAGCATTTTATACCTAGAGTCGTATTTGTCTAACAGCACTATGAGGATGAGAAATTTCCAACAGGACACCAAGACTACTGTCAACTGCTGAGACATTTCAGAAGCAACTTGGAACTTTTCCGACAGTAATGGATTGCTGTGGGGCAGATGTGCGACCTGAGACACCAATCGAAAGACGAAATCAAACCAACCAAACATCAAAATCAAACTTTGACGGCGAAACGAAAGATTTTCAGCAGATCCAGCCGTGGAGTACTCTTGGCTACATGAGTTGAAAAGGAGTACACATGCCAGACGTTACGGACCGAACGACGAAACCTGAAGAAACGACACCTCGAGAATTCATATACCTCACTCTCGGGAGACCGACGCCGCAAACGGTTCCGGATAGTCTTACGACGATGCGTGGTCGTCAGTAACAAGTACTCTTCTGAGGCTATCGATAGTAGCTGCAACCGATTCCGCATCCGAGAAGTTGACTCACCTGCCTTGTCCCCAAGGGGCAGAGCACACCATGCACCAGATTTCGATCCACTCATTATCAGATACAACATCACAATGGAGGTTATGGAAAAGGTAGAAGACCTGATGGAGAAGAAGATTTAAGCGACCTTGGTAATTGTGAGGGACTGTCCTGCCCAAGTGCAATTGGTGCAATAAATCGTTCTGGACCTGACCCATTCGGCACTTTTCAGCAGCATCTCAATCAATCTCACAAGAATGAACAGTATCAAAAGTATGGAGATTTTCGAAGGTAACGCTAGAAATCTCAGTTTTTACAGCACAGCTCACGAACAGCTGCTGAAAAATAGGTCCGTATATTTGATTGTTTCACGGAATTCGATTTCAGCTATGGTCCAGAAAAAGCATGTGGAAGGAACATTGATGTTAAAGAGTATAATTTTGTAACCTTAGAAGGAATTGAAGGGGGGTTGAAGTCTCGGAGAGCACCCACGGTTACAACTTGCGTTTGTGTTAATGGAACCTGTGGATCGGTGGTTGGGAAGACGTTCACGGGCGGAAATTTCTTTTCTTTTTTGTTGGTTCTGGGGGGAGCCTCTTCATGAATTTTGAAGCGCTCCGAGTGTCGGTTCCCACGAGACAATCATGTTTCCAGCCGAATCGAATCAATGCGAAGAAACGAAGTGTAACAGAAACGCCTTCTTCTGTAGGTCTCCGCGAGAAGTCACGAACGACACAGGTCGGGGGAGCCCATCAGAAGTAAAGAAATTTAGGAACACTTCAAAGTTGTCTGTCAGCTGATTCGATATCGCAAACTAATTTCGTTGCGAACGAGTTATAGCTGTTGTTTCATCATTGCAGATCTACAGTCAATTGGAAGATCACTTTTTGCCAAGTGCCAATAATTATGTGCCATGCAAAGGGGAAAGTGTGAAGGTCTACCGGATTACGGTAGTTTGTGCTCACAGTCAGTCAATACTTCCTTTAGCATTGTATCATACGTCGTATGATACAGATTACGAAGTACTACAGTAGTTATTTTACAGTTAGTGCGCGGAGTCAACGCGTACGGTACTTTTACAGTTACTGTTAGTACTACGTTCAACGTACCGTACCCCTATCACGAGTACCGGTACTGGCCGAATATCGAACCGGTTTGATAGAACTCCTGATTCCTGATTCCTGTAGTACCTACGTACCTACGGTATCTTTACTCTGCTGTTGAGGGGTTAGGCTACCGTACCTATTCGTACTACCATTACCGTAGTCCTCTACCGTACTACCGTAGTAAGAGCAGTACCCTACCGTAGTTACCGTAGGTACTCCAGTACGTAGTAGAGCACTTTTGTCGGTGACAGAATCATATTCCATGTTCCTCGTCATCAAGAAAAATAATCGTTAAAAAGTGCTTGGGCGAATCGGTTACGACATGACGCGCTCTCATTTACTTAATCGAACATCTGAAAAGTGCCAAAGCGGGATGTGAGAGAACGGTAGACTTCCGGTAGTGGTACCTGGGGGTACGTACCAGGTACGATGACTGTATGATACGACCGGTAGGAACGCTACCGTACTCGAAATGTCGTACCTTCGAGAGTACCGTACCTCCGTACCAGGTACCGGTCAATAGACCTACTGTAGGTACTACAGCATCCAGCACAATTATCTCGTGTATCAATCCCATGTTCTCTTTCTTCTCACATGTCATGTCACATCACCCACATTTTTTTTGACTTCTTCTTGCTTTATTTTACTACTACGGTTTGGTTGTTGTTGTTGTTATTGCTGTCGTCCAAATGGACAAACTTGATTTCTCTGAATGACTCACTGTCTAACCGCAAAAACGACAATAATAGTGTCACTGTAAATCCAACTATTGGAATCTCCAAAAGAATCAAGACATCAGAGAGAAGAAGAGAACCACCTGACCTTCACACTTCACATTTACGACGTAAGCGTCTAATAATATTCATTCGATCATCAACAATCAACATACGTGCGCGGGGAGCATGACCGACAACGTTCCAGCCTTGTCCATGGAGGAGAATGGTAACAAAGCTCGTGGCGTGAAAGGACGAATCACCAATAATGACGCTGATAATCCATCCAGTAACGGCTCTACGGCCTCATTGTCAGCACAAAACGATGTGTCCAAAATCGTTAACGACGACATCCAACCAACGACATCAACTCAACCAGACCACCAATCGCACTCCTCTTTTACTAGCCCAACTGATACAACTTCAGACGCTGGTTCCAATACCAACAACCACAGCAAAATGGACCCAGAGTCCATCTACGATTTTTATAAGGAGCACATTTTTCCTGCCATCATGTCGTCCTTTCCCATTTTGGTTCGTCGGATTTGGAACGATGCCATTTCTTGGATTGCATTGGCGGCACATCAACTCTATCTCTTTATTCTTCCTACTTGGTGGAAAGAACAAGATCAGCGACAACAGCTTTCCCGTGGCGATGGCGAGAATGATGGCGGCAATATGGTAGAAAAGTATCAGCAATGGCTGCTCAACACCCAAAAGCAATTATGGGATCAAGCAGTTGCCTCTTCAAATCGTGTCAATGCCACCGTTGCTGAATTTATGCTACAATATTTCGACACTAACAACGACGGCCACATTTCCGCCAACGAACTACTGAATATGACGGAATTATTTGAGAAATTGCCTCAGACGACCACTGTCATTAGTCGTGCTCCAGAGTCCTTTTGGATGTGGTTCTCGCGTGAGTGGCCGCTTATGGACTGGAAAGTGGGTGTCTTTTTGTGGCAGACTTTTGGAGGATTGCTGCTAGTCATTGCTGTGCTGTCGATTGTGCCGGGTCGCTTACATTCCTGGTCGGGAAAGATTTTGCGGTGGCCAATTTTGGGATTGACATATCTGCTGATCGGCGTTGAATTGATCGTCTACATTGTCATTCGAGTTGTCATTCGGGTGGCAGAAACAATATTTGCCACTCCTAAACATCGGGCTCTGAGGCGGAAAATGGCCGCCGCAGAGAGCTACGAAGAGTGGTATCAGTATGCCGCCGCTCTGGACTTATCCCAGAAGCGAGACAAGTGGCAACGTTCAATCTCGGACTCGACGTCGTATCAATACAACTGGCCTCTCATTCAACAACTAATGGCTGACATGAAAGAAGCACGGCAGAAACAAGATGTTATCTTGGCGATGGCAGTCCTACAGCAATGCACTCGAAAGAATGTTGGCGGAATCATGAGCGAAGATCTGTTCACCAAGACCTACACTGGTGAGCCCAAATTTATCGTCATTGAATTTATTGGGGAAGTCACCAAGACCATGCACTGGGTCACTGATCAAGTCATGTCGGCAGACCCTAATGATGACGTAAGACTAGAAAGTGACCACGACAGTGAAGATTTGAAAACATACGAAAAATCTTTCCAGCACAAGTCCCGAAACGAAAGAGAACACTTGTGGCAGTCGTTAATCGGTCTCGCAATCAATGTGGCTACCTTAAACTTCCATCCTGGGGATGACGACGCGAAGAAGACGGGAAAAGAAAACAAAAACAAGGAAGGCTCGTCCAAGGAGTTGAATTCCTCGCCAAAAGCAGCGGCTACTAAACAACTCGAGAGACTGGAACCCACTACACTTATTGGATCGCCCACAAGAAGCACGGCGCATTTGTCATCGATGGACGATGTCAATTTGCGCTACACTAGTTCTGGAGATTTGATAAGTGCTACAACACTTGGGACTGAGGCTGAGAGTGAAGGAGCTCCGAGTCATCGATCAACTGGCGCGGTTCCAAGCATGGCTCATCGTGAACAATTGCTGGTCTTCCTCAAGCGAGCACGAGCTGCTTATGGAAGAACGGCTCTTTGTTTGTCAGGCGGGGCTATGATGGGGCTGTATCATTTCGGTCATTTGCAAGGATTGATGGAAACGGATTGTCTTCCTAACATCGTTAGTGGTTGCAGTGCTGGAAGTGTTATCGGTGCTGTTTTGTGCACTCGTACCAATGATGAATTACAACACGATCTGGATCCTCAAGTTATTGGACCTCATATGAAATGCTTCAGCCGGAGCTGGTCGGACCGAATCGTGTCCCTGTGGAAGACTGGCAATCTTTTCTCTGAAAAGGATTGGCAAGAAATGATCCAATGGTACATTCATGTCGCAGTAGATTGGTTTGTATGATTTTTATGCGCGATGGCTCAATTCGTCTCTATTCGTTTCTTAGGTTCACTTGTGGTAACATGACATTTGAAGAAGCTTATCATAAGACAGGTCGAATTTTCTGTATCGCCCTTGCTGCCACCACTAAGAAAACACCACCGGTCCTCCTCAACTACATCTCTGCCCCCAACGTTACCATCGCAAGTGCTGTTATCGCCAGTGCCGCTGTCCCAGGCTTCGTTGCTCCTCAGCAACTTGAAATTAAGGACGCTGATGGTACCGTCCGATCAGCCGGTCCCGAGACATACTTCGATGGCTCAATTCGTCATGACATTCCTACAGCAGGCCTATCTGAAATGCTCAATTGTCAGTTTTTTGTTGCTTGCCAATGCAACCCTCATATCGTCCCCTTTTTCTTCGACCCCAAGGGAGGAGTGGGACGGCCGTCGCGTTGGTCAAGTGGCGATCGAGGAACGAGCTGGAGAGGAGGATTTCTTTTGGCGGCTCTAGAGATGTATCTGAAAAACGACATGAAAGCCAAGCATGTCTTCTTGCGAGATTTGGATGCTGCTGTGAGCTTTACTGGTACAATGTTGACTCAGTCTTTCGAAGGTTCAACCACCATCGTCCCGCGTGTGAGATTTCGTGACTTTTTTACTTTGTTCAGCGACCCGTCGGTTGACAGTTTGTATCACTACAACCAAGTTGGCGCTGTCGCGGCGTATCAACATGCTGCCATGATTCGGTTGCACTATCGATTGGCGGATGCGTTGGACGAATGCATCGAAAAGTTAGAAAAGGGCAGAAAAGAAGACGAGAATCTGAACAGTTCGTTCCAGGTCAAAGTCAGCCGCCGAGCCAGTTTTGACATGAGCAAAAAAATCGCTCGTGCCATGGCTCAGATGGAAGTTCCTGGTGAGAACCAAAATATGCCGGATGTTATCGCTGCCGCACTACAGGAGAGGTTGGAAAGTGACAGCACCTCTTTGTCGGATGGTTCTACAAATTAATAAACGCATTTAGAGTCTAGCTAGCTAGTGATGGACTGAAGTTCGTATACAAATTGATTCATCACGGAATAGAAGTTTATGCATATTTTTGTAGCAGTGACTGTGAGAGACAAGTGAAGTACTCCTTTATCTTCACTACGGTAGTACAGTAGTACTTAGCGTGGCGCTGTATGATATACGACGTAGGAATACGTCATCAGCAACAGTACTGCCGTACCTGGTACCGTACAGACCGTTACGGTAGTAGTCGTATATCCGCAGTACGATACAGTCGAACAAAATGAGCTGTGCACGCGACGAACGCATACGCTTCGCACTTCTCAATCTTGACTGTGAATCGATTCTGACTGACAGAGACAAACAACCGGTACAATTATTACGGTATGTCTACCGGTATCATAGAAGCTACCTGTAGCTACGGTAGACTCATCCTATCTCTGAAGCACCGTATGTACAAGGGTCGTCTTTCTGTTTCGGTAGACTACTAAAATTCTTTCCTTCCCTCCTTCGTTGCCAACTTGGAGCTTGCGATTGATTATTCGATACCATCTCAATACGTTGCGTCCCAAACGACCCCTCGCCGTCTTGGTCGCCAACAACGAATCGAATCGAATCCACAAAGCTGGAATTTTATTCACACAGAGTATTTAACACTGGATTTGTTGTTGTTAGAAATCTTTCCTGCCTTCCAACAGATCATGACGGACTTTGCCGATCCACAAATAGGATTGCGTCGACGACATCAGGCTGGACTGTTTCAACCATCCGAAAGTATCGATGAAGGTATCAGCAACAACAACTACAACAACGATGATGATGATGATGATAATGAAACGCTGGGAGATACTTCAACAACGAATCCAGTAGAAGAAACTGTGGATACGGGAGGAACATCGCCAAGGAGAGACGACGGCGCTACCACGATTAGAACACAACAGCCGATAGTAGTTGGAACAGGCATCCCACTGGCAGAACCTATACTTCCACGAACCAACAACAATCATGGACTGGGAGAAGGTTCTTCGAATGTGACAATCTCACGCTGGTATTCCTTCTTGTCGACGATTTTGATGGTCTTGGCCATTGTTATTGCACCACCGTCATCCGATTCTCCTCTTTCGTCGTCAGTGGTCGTGGATCATACCCATCAAACTGGCAATCTGAGCAAATTGGCAATTGACGATGCTTCGCAGGGAATGCCGAACGGCAGATCAGGGGGCGGCGCCACAACATCAGCTGGGGAAAATCGACAAAGAGGCAAGCAAGACCAAAAAGAATTATTATTAGAGTCGGATTCTGATGACTGGACAACCTGGATACTATCGTACTTGAAGTCGCGGCAAGAACCGTCTCTGGATGAGATACCCGTTCAGAATCGAGGTGAAACACGTGAAGGAAGCAACGATAGAAATAATGAAATTCAAGGCAACAAGCAAAGTACTAGCAAGCCTTGGTGGGCTCGTTTCGGTAAACCACAGATTATCGATTCAAGATCTGACCTACTAGCAGATGAGAAGTACAGCAGATACCAATCTTTTGTTGAAAGGGCGGCAGAATGGACACCTATAGTAATGAGAGACTTCTTTCGAGAGGCTCGCTATCAGCGATATGTTCTTTGGGTCGATCCATTGCTCCTTCATCCCACCTCGACGACAACCACAGACATCATCGACAAAGTCTTGAAATCAACACCCAGATTACTTACCATTGCCAATTTCATGTTGTCGATGACCTATCTACTCCATTCAGCTGTGGCAGTGTTCTTCTTGGGACCACAGCATCCACAACAAGGACACACATCGAATAACCGAAATAATGTCGTTCCCAATCAACAACAAAATTTGCCTCCTGGAATGGTCGTAGATTGGTCTCCTTCATCGACCGGGGCCAGAGAACGCATGGGTGGATTTTTGGTCTTCAAATTACTATTAATTTCAGCTGTGGTGGCACCTGATACACTCGATTTGCTCATCCTATTGACATGGTATACCTGGCTGAGTTGCCTGCGGTCACTTGATCACTTGGCCCATACCACAACGACACACTTGGTAGCGTTGGGACATTCGCCACGGAATGGAGCAGTGCAGCTTCTCTTCCTAGTACTCGGATGCGATATTGTGGCAGCTGCCTCCTGTGTGGCGCTTTTTCATGCCGCTGGTTTGGACATGGTCTTGTTGCTAACGTGTGATTGTGCTTTGTTAGCTGCAGACGTATTAAGCCATATCCTGAAATTTTTGCAGTGTGTATTGGACGACTTACACGTTTCCTCTATTCGCGGTATGGAAGCAAGACAACTGGAACTTCATACTGCACTTCGAAGCAACGGTGAAGAAAACGTGCAGCAGCTTCATGATGCAGAATCGTCCGCGGGTATCGACCTTTCCCCAGAGGCTGCGTATTACGGCGAGGGAATTTATCAAAGGAGACCATCCTCCATGACGAACATTGAGGTTCAACAGGAGTCGAGAGGACTGGATCGTCGGATGGAGGCTTTGGAGCTTGCTCACTCAAAGAGACTTGCTATTCTAGATTCTGTGGTTTTCTCACTTGATTTGATCTGTCATCTATTGACAATCGCTCACTTTTGTCACATTTGGAGTCTCCACGGGGTGCAGTTTACCCTGATTGATGGGGTTTTAGCTCTACATTTGCATTCGGCAGTTTCCACGGCATGCAAGAAGATTGCCCAGAGGCGAAATGTGCACAGCATCGCCAGACATTTGCAGGGGTATTTCCCCAACGCTACAGAAGAAGAACTTAAGAAGGCATCGACTGCCGGCGATGTCTGCTGCATCTGTCTTGGCACGATGACTAATGGAGGTCATGTGAAGAAGGTGAAGTGTGGCCATCTATACCACACTCATTGTTTGAGAGAAATAGTGGAGCGAGCCCAGTCTCTCCACGCTGCAAAATGCCCTTTATGTCGCGCATCATTGATGGATGGAGGAAGTGCCACGTATCAAGAAAACAACGGTTTAGGCCAGAGAGACCCTCTTGGCGCTGGAACTCCTCCACAACAAGTCCAGCCGAACCCAACTCCTACAAACAACGTGGACATGCAGATGCAACGGGGTCAAGCCGGCGACGAAAGAGCTCTTTTCCGCTTCTCCACAGAGACTCTTTTACCAGCGTGGTTACCAGTCCCTGCATTTTCTTTTGAAGTGGTACGTCGGCCTCCAATTGGAGTTCAAATACCGCCACCTGCGCCAATTCCTCGCCAGGCCGATGCCGTCCAACTTGCCGCCGAAGAATCTCAACCTACTGAGAACATCGATGTCGCAGATGCCACGACCCCAGCAGCAAACCCAACAGGTAATCCTCAGCAGCAGCAACAGGACGCGACAGAAACCTCTTTCCTCCGACGTCTTTTGTTACTTGCAGGAGCCGTTCCGATGTCACCAGAAGAAGAGGCCAGGGCTCTGGCCCAGCTGGTCGATATGTTTCCGCAGTATGAACGCAGTGACCTCTTAAGGGAGTTGAGGGGGAGGGGATCAGCTGAAGCCGTCGCAGAAGCAATACTTGTTGGCGTATTTTCAGGAGTACCCCGTGGGGAGTGACGAAGTCTTTCTTTTACACCATGATCTAATGCTCCGTTGACCTGAGGAATTTAGTTTTTTGTTTACTATTTACCATATATTCGAGTCTGTCGATGCCGGGTGTCGATATCGGGGAAGTGCAAACGTGGAATCAATTCTTTGGGTTACAGCCGTTGATCATCATCAGTATCAGGGTCGGAAATAGTTTCTTGACCCTCGACAGCTCCAGGTGCTTCGACGTCCGTGTTTAAACTGTCGTTCTCAGTTGTCTCTATTTGCGTAGCATCGGCCATTTGTGAGTCGGCATCATCATTGGTCACGACAGGACTTTCGGCATCGGTTCCAACCCCAACCTCGCATTCTTGATGTGGCCGATCACCAACTACTTGATCCAAGAATGGAAGGACATAGTTTCTCCCAAATGATTTCATTCGGTCTTGCATTGTTCGTTTCGGTTTATCGTTGGCCCTAGAAATATTCCTGGAATCAAGAGTCGAGGCAACTGCAGCTTCCAGTGTGGCACTGTCAATGTCAAAACTTCTCACGGGTTGTACTTCCACGTCGCATTCACTTGTCCTTTCGCTAGGTGGAAGGTTTGTTGGTGCCACGTCGGTGGAAGGAGCCTCTGACGACACGCTTTCTTCTGAATTTTGATTCATTGCAGCATCAGTTCGTCCGACCGCTCGCTCCAAGGAATCGCGTGTGCTTCTGACCAATCGTTTCGGAGCCTCAAACTCCGTTCCAAGCACACTTACTCCTCCAACAATAAGCACTTCTCCGAATGGAGGAGGCAAGGTAGGAATGAAAATAAGCCCGACGCCGACCATTGTCCCTAAACGGCAAGATAAACATTGATGAAATACGAACCGCATGATTAAATAAAATCACATCTGCACACCAGCAACGTACCTCCGCCAATGGCGATTCCTACTCGTTTTGCTCCTCTTAGCCATTTTTGAGCCCGACTTTCCAGTCCGCTATGTTGACGATCCGCATGTTTTGGATTTAAAGCGAGAATGTTGACCGCCGAAGCTGATTCGAGAATCAATGCCGCAGCCTCCAGCGGACTTTTCTCTGCACAAGGGATATCATTGATAGCCAGCACAATATCACCTTTAGACAGGGAAGAATGAGCCAACAGTCCATCGGGGCTGAGATAACTGATATGCAGCAGTTTGTGGACACCATGCTCCAAGAGATGAAACCCAATTCCAACCAATGACTCTTTCGACGGTTTTCGGCAAAATGCCTGTACGACGCAAGGGTTTCCCTTTGGCGTTGCCGCTACCAAAGTGATGGGACCGTCCATAGCTACCAAATCTTCCATCACCTTGTCACATGCTGTCACTTTCTTGCTGTTGATAGTCTTGAGGGTGTCACCAACTTTAAGCGGCGTTTTATGCATTAAACCTTCTTCGATCAGTTTATCAATCTTCACAGACTCTTTCTCGTCTTCCTCAATTTGAGCCAAGACTAAGCCATACGATTCAGTTGGATGTTTGATAACAGTCACGCTTATCTGCGAGGGTCTCATGGATTCCAAATCGGTTTCATGTAGTTTTCCCATTTCCATTTCGACGGCAGACGGTTTCTTCGTTTGCTCCTCCTTGGCAGCCTTTGTGGCAGCAACCTCGGATGCAAGAGTAGCAGAGCTCGTACCATCTGATCCTTGTTTACTGATTCTTTTTCGAAGGTTGTCGAATCTTTGGATAAATCCTTTGGTAGAAGGATCGTCAAAGTCTCTCAAAGAATAAGTTTGCGCTGTCACTTCATTTGGCAGCGAAACTTCACCAGAGTCGACGTTCTGGTAGCCAAGTCTCGTAGCGACATCCTCTTGATTTTCGTTAGACGATCCAACAGTTCCACTCCACTGTTCCGCCTTGAAACGAATTTCATTAGAGTCGCTTGGATCTTCAGTCAACGACTGGTCGGTAGCGAACAGACCGACCGGGGCATGTGACTGATCCTCCCCGTTTGTTCCGTCTTTTCCATCCATTGTAAAGCTATTCAGATCTCTCGTATCATATGGTGCCATTTTCGACTCATAATAGACTCAAATGATGCGATTTCAATGCTATTGTCTCTCTCTCTCTCTATCACAGGCGAGAACAGGTCATAGAAAGTTTTTGGATCAAATTTGGGTCGTGGGATTTTGTTTTTGGACTTGAATTTTGGCGCACCTATCACTCTTTTTAATAACGGACAGAGTCGCCTGCAGTAAAATAATCGTTCCTCGAACTCACGGTCACAGTCAGTGGACTACAGTATGATACACGGTAGTAGTGTACGGAAGTCCATACCGGTAGGCAGATATGATACCAGTACGGTAATACTGTGTAGTACGTAGTAGGAGTAAGATTCATTCGACTTATCGGTAGTAATGGAATTGTCGACCCATTTGACCAAATCAGGTTTTTCATACACACACCGAAGAGGATAGTTCCTTGTCGAGGCTGTTCTGATCATTGTGGGAACAAACAGAGCACAGAGACGAGGTGCTTTCGTGATCTTCTTTTAAGTTGTGTACACCTGTCATCCACAAGATCTTCCATCTTCGGCTATCAGATCTCCCTCAAAAAGCCTTATTACGCGAGTTTTACAAAAGGATCCTTTTTCTGTAGCTGAAAGGGCTGGTGCGGTGCATAGAAATTCTTCTATTTGTAACATTCCTTGGGTCGAGTCACAGGAACGCATAGTCTTCGGATTTGCCTGATTTTTCCCATTTTCTCTGATCACTTTTTTAATTGGACTGCATTCGCAAAAAGTGAAAAGCAATGAAGAGAATTCTTCGCTCCGGCCTCTCAGCTTCCAGTGAACAACAAAGCAGCAGTTTCGACGCTGATGCCACTGATACAACATTTTCTACACTTGGATTTGTTCATCGGATTGGTCGATCGCATTCCTTGGGTGAAAGAACAGAGAATCCAATGTCCGAAATTGCCCTTCAGCTTCCCTCGGCTTGGACAATTCCACACGAAGAGCTCCGATGTTCAGACCCATCTTCAATTCGCATCTTTTCACGCAGTTCAAGCCTGAAAACCACCATTTATGCTGATGTTCCTCTACCGTCTCCTTTGAACTTTTTGCAGTCTGAAATGCCAAGGCGAACTATCGGAAGAACTTCAAGTGGAAGGAACGTTCGGGATGTGCGAAGGGGAAATGGAGAAATTTCTGATGGGAACAACGGTTCCGACTTTTATCCCACCTTGGTTCAACCGGCGCACCAAAGCTGTCCACTTGATACCAATTCAACAAAAATCTACTACTATGAGGTAACAATAGCTGTAACACCCTCAAGACGACGCTTATATCCAAGCGAAGGATCACCTGCCATCGTTGACGTAATGATTGGGTTCGTTCAAGGGGAATCCCAAATAGAAGGTATCTTGCCTGGAGAAATCCCTGGCTCTATCGGATGGGGCTCAAATGGTCTGTATGTGAATGGACAGAGACTTTCTTTAAGTGACAATCATCAATTTTTCAATGGCGATATTATTGGATGCGGTATAGAAATAGGTGGAACGCAGCGTGCCTTCTTTACGCGAAACGGCACACTTGTCGTTCCACCTCATACAAGTACTGCCTTTATAGACGAGAGTCGTTGTGGTGGCAGCCCTTCGAACTGCTACCCTGTCATTGCTTTTCAGCATGCTGCCGGACAGGGTTTGTTAAAGTCCAACTTTGGCCTCGATTCTACCTTTCCTTTTCGATGGCTTGGAAATGAATGGATGGCATTTACGTCCAATCAGCATGGTGGACGTGATTCAACTAGTAGTAGTGAACGTTCATCCGGGGGGGGGCTTCCAGTGGTACCACGATCAGGAAAGGAAAATCCAAGATCACCCTCTTGTTTTAATGGTATCGGTTTTCCAGATGTCCAGGTAGATTCAACGACGAACGATTTAGGGAATTTGCTGACAAGACCTTGCAATCTCTACAACGCGAGAGACATAGAAGTCTCAGTAACAACACGAAATACCGCTTTTTCCACCGCTTCATCAATCCCAACCCCGAATACAACCCATGTGACTATCCCAACAAATATCATTCCAGGAACTCAATATGCCATGGATGACACATTTGCAGTATACGGAACACAGAATTCGACAATAAATTTGGAAGGTGATGATCCTGCAGCCGTGGCAATATCAGAACACTTCAAGATTGTAGGAGGGAACAGTTCACCATCAACTCTTGACTGGATGACCACTGGTAATGGAATGGTCGGAAATGAATTGATTTCTCCTAATCAAGGGAGTCCCTCATCTTTTCGGAGACTGGATTCGTCAAGGAGGAAGCGGGAGGAAAGGGGCCAACCACGTCGAGAGAGCAGCAGTGCATCATCGATCGCTGCAAATGGGAGAAAAGGTTCCGAAGCTGCACCTGGGAACACAATCACTTCGTCGCAGGCAAAGACGTCTTGTCAGCATCAATCTCCATCAGACCCTGTATCAATGGTTGAGAGATTCAACGAGCATATTATAGAGAGTGATTTGACGCATGTTGCGGGTAGAGAACTACTAAAAAATGCAATGGACAATTCCAACTCGCTCCTGGCAGTATCCAAGAAAGAGGATGCTGATTTCTCCGAAATCAGAAGGCTTCTAGATCAATGCAACAAGGACCAACAGCAGTTGCAGATGAAGCTGAATACTGCTCTGGAGGAATCGGTTACAGTTGACAATTTAGAAGAGCTTTTTGCCGTAAATGATACAATATGTTCGGCGATAGAGGCTGGTAAAAGTGTTTTGAAGCGGGACAAGGGAAAGAAAGAGAAGCTTCTCGACGGGCCCACTGTCGATGTCTTGGTAGAAAATCAAGATATTTTTAGTCTCATTTGCACATTGCGAGCCATTGGTGAACAGCGTCTACGGGCTGCTTTGGCTCTAATGAATTTTGCAAAGAATGATCCGTTACTAAGAAATGAAATCCGTTCTTCTGGAGGCATGCACTCTTTTCTCACCTTGTTCAGAACCAAAGGAGTGACGCGAGAGCTGCAGGTCGTTGCGAGTATGGCTGTGGTCCATACGTTGCCATCCTTCGTCTCCTCGTCACAGACATCACCATCAGTTGGACTGAAGATCATGGAATGTCTTCGATTTTTGGTGACAGCAAATTCTGTTTCACCCAACGGCACGCACATTTCGAAAGAAGAAATGTGCCGTGCGGCGTCCGTAGGTGTCAATGTCCTCTGGATAAACGCTATTCAACCGTTGTTGACGATGGAAAAAGTGAAAAGGGATTCTCGAAACATGGAGCTGACGCTAAATCCTAGCAGATCCATGAGGCCTGGACGCCCTGGATCGCGTTCAGGAGGAGGTGTCTTTGATCAAGGGCTGGAATCGATGGAGATTCAAGAATTGACTGAATCGGCTGTGATATTGATTGCTTATTTGGTAAAGCTCACAAATGCAAAGCAACTAAGAATAGATTTGGAGTGTGGTATAGTGGAGCAGATTTGCGAGGTTGACCAAGCACGGCCAATAGCCGTTCGAGAGGGACTGCTTGCCATATTTGTTGAATGGATTCGATCTGGCGACATCAACAAAATTAAGCCGGCCGCTTCTGCTCTACGGTATTTGATATCAACCAATGATAGTTACATGGCTGGATGGATCCATTCCCAGGTTGTTAATGAAGGTGCGATAAGGGAAATAGTCAAGCTTCTCAATGAGTCTGTTGGTCACGATGTCAGAGTTGCGGTTTCGCAGATGCTGTCTGCCCTATGTATTGCACCACACACAAGGGCGGCGGTTATTGAAGCGAATTGCGTGAGCTATCTCATCGCTCTGCTTTATGAACACACCTCTCCGGACTCGGAAGAAATGGTATACTGTGCTGGGAATGCTCTGTTGCAACTGGCTGCTTGCTCTATGATGCGAAGCCATGGAGCTTCCAATTTTTTACTCCCTGGTGATCCTGATAGCACTTCCCAAACTCGTGATGTCGTGAAGTAGGTATAGATTTGTTTTGCTGCGAGCAATACGGAATAATTTGAAGTTTGTCAAACTCACTTATTTGTTTTTACAGCGAGATTGTCGAGGGGTGGGCCCACGGGTCATTTGTTCACATTGCTTTGAAACACACCGGGAAGCTCCGTTCAGTGTCCGTGGAAGCTCTGAGAGTGCTAAGCGAAGACATGAGCCCCTCGAGAAAGACAAGGCTTCATCTGTGTGGAGCCGGAGCAGCGGAGGCTTTAGGTGCCACCATAAAAAGCAACGAGTTAGCCATCAAGGCACTTGAATTCGATGAACACAACGATATCATCGCTCACATCGGAGAGGAAGTCGTTCTACCAGCAATAAAGGATACTTATGAAGCTCTTCGTGCTTTGGCAAACATCTTGGAACCACCAAAATCCCACGATTCGAAGATGGCGGACGTCGAGCGAAGTTTCCCCCGTTTAGAGATGAATCCAAAAGAGCTCTTAGTCAAGGGATGCATCGACGTAGCTAAAAGCGGGGGACTGAGTGGAATCTTGAGGGTTTCGTCTATGCCGATCAAACGTTCATCTATACCAAAGAACGAGATGCTATCGCTTGAGAGAACCGATTTGCTGGAAGAAGCTTGCCGCCTTCTTGCAAACTTGTCGCCCTTGCTTCTATCGGATGTCGCGTCGTCCGGTGGAGTATCGCGATGGGCTATAGATGTACTGGATGCTTTAGATGGCATACTCAAGAGACTAAATCGAAGTACTGAAGGAGCTCTATCCGACGAAGCTCTCGAACTATATGTCGATGCAACGAAGGGCATAATGGCGCTGGCCATTTATGAGCCACTTAAAATCCACATTGTTAATAGGACTCTCCCAAGGCTTCTGTTTCTCAGGAGCACAAACGGGGACCAAAGTGACCTTTCGACTTTGATTAATCAGGTGTTGCTCTCGTTGGGATTTACTGAGGACGAAATCACAGTGCAGATCGCAGGAAACAACCCTCAGCTGTTGGTTGATTGGTTCTGTCTTCAGCGTTCCCTTCTTCTACAAGCAATGGCGAGAGCTGAAATCCGGACGAAGTTGCGGGGTCTTTGGCAGCTCCCGCTTAGTGACGGAAACACCGAGAAACTGGAAGAAATGAATCTCATCCGTCAACTGTCGCAACACACGGAGACATCCATGTCGAGTAGTTGCGACCCCGAAGATGATCCCGTCATGAAGGATTTGTTTGCAAATTTCACGAACGACTATGATTCTCAGGACCTGACAGGGGCGATGAGACAGCAGTACTTTGATGTCTATGAGCAAGATTCCTCAATCCGAAAATTTGTGAGGCCTGTAGATGTCGACGGGCTAGTTGATCCTAATGAAGACGATCTCACATCTTTACATGTATATCCACTGAACGATATCAACGAAGAAAGGGATTGGATTCTGGACCATCGAAAGTCACTATCAATGGACTCCGGTCCACAGAAATTCGATGTGTCGGGAACTATGCCTATGAGGATCGAAAAACTTCTAGAAACATGCTTTCCGTCACGGATTATGCGGAACCATATCATTCCTGTCAATGATTTGCGTCCAGAATCTAGCTTCAACTTCAGAGCTTTGATAATGCCGAAACGGAGATTTTTCTCCTTCCGCCGTGAGGGTCAACTTGTGGCGCGTCTGTGTGACAAGCAGGCCAAAGATATCGATTCTGACGACGTTCATTGGACATTAGGATTTAGCAACAGCACCTTCGCTGGCGAATTCATCGAGTCACTTGTTCAGACTTTATACCTTTGTCCCATGATCCGAGGTTTATCTTTTGTTCGTACTGTAGAATGGACAAGCAAAAGCGGCAGTGACATTCAGGCCGATGCAGACGATGGTGGTGGGTTACTGGCGAATCTGACTGGATCTCTGCCTCCTTGGGTCTCATTTTTGACATTTGATAACATGCTATACGACCGTGACCTTCGGGCCCTTGTGGCGATTATTGACACGATAGGAAGGCTGAGTGCTGGTCAGGACGACAACAACGATTTTTCGCCGACTGCGAGACAATCACAAGGGAAATTTTCCGGACTGAGCATTCGAAATTCGCCACAAATTAACAGGGATGTGTGGATGGGCTTTTTCCAAACGCTTGGGAAACTGAGTCCCTCGAAACGGCAACCGTTATCGTCTCCCCTGTCCAGCCTGAAGATTTTGGACCTGTCTGGAAACAAAATAGGTGACGAAGCCGCAGCTCTTGTCCTAGAGCTCGTTCATGACAAAGACTCTGGATGCAATCTTGAGCAATTGGATCTTTCGGGGAATCGAATTGGGAGAGGCACCAACGTTGTACGCGTACTCTGCGCATACACGGAGTATTACCGGTACAACCAAACAGTGGGGTGTAAGATCATGCGAAAAGGATGGAAATCCTCGCTGCACACACTGATTCTTGCCGAAAATGATCTTTTCCTCGGTCAAGCGGGCCTCGAAATCCTTGCATTACTCAAGCACAATGCCCTCTGTTTGAGATGTTTGGATCTGTCGAATAATAGTCTCGAGGGCGACTCTTACCAGTTGCTTGCTTCTTCCCTTTTGAAAAACACCGCTTTATGCCATTTGAATCTCTCTGGGAACAAATTCAGCCCTGCCCTCGTCGATCTTGTTCTAGAGCATTTGAATGCAGATGATGCCGAAAGTGGATTATCGGTTTTTCTGCTCGAAAACAACACACCGTCGCTGAACGAAAGCCATCGAAAAACCTTGGCCACGTTTTTACGGAGGTCCCGGAAAAATGCTATCGAACGTTACATTAAAGAGAGTGAAACCGATGCCACTGACATGGATGGATCTTTCCATAGACACGGTGGTGATTTAGACCTTATCGACGAAGATACAAGGAAGATTCTCACTCGAACGTCGATCAGTGCTGGTCAACCAGAACAATTCACCCATGTTGTCCCGGGAGAAGATACCGAGTCCGAGCAAAACAAGATAACAGTATTGTTTTCAGCTCCCCTCGTTTTTTCTAGCGGAAAAAATGAACTCCACCCATTCGCCAAATTGGATTTTGAAATGGAACGAGAGTTGTTGTGGCAGTGCATGAAAGAAGCATCTCGAGATATCGAAATGTCATTTGACAATGCACACCATTCACGGCTGTTGGCAACGTTGACACGTCGTTGCAGTGTTTTGCATTACTCAGGACATGGGCACCCGGCATTCTTACCCTTCGAAGACGGAATGGGGGGTCCGAATTGGCTAGATGTCCAGGACATCAAGGAATTGATCTTACAAGATGGGGTGGTTCCCTTCAAGTTTGTCTTTGTTTCTGCTTGCCACTCAGGTCTCGCTGGAGAAACCTTTGCGTCGGCTGGTGTACCTCATGTGGTTTGCTGCAAGCAGGAATCGGAGCTCAAGGATACGGCAGCACTTGCGTTTACAAGATCGTTCTATTTGGCGCTTCTAGTTGGTCACACTGTTAAGGAATCGTTTGAACAAGGTTGTAAGGCTGTTCGCGCAACCCCAAACTTGAAGGATCCGGACAAGGAAATGGAGAAGTTCATTCTTTTACCGAAAAACGGAAACCACAACGTTCCAGTATTCCAGGCCAAAGCCATTCGGGAATGGCCAAAACAGCCACGACATCAAAGATCAGTATCCCAAAAGTTCTCTCGTCGAAGAGGAAGCCGTGGCAGCTTGTTGACTCGAATTAAGAGCACACTTACTTTAGGAGCAAAGAGTTCTGAATTGAGCGTTCGCAACATGATGCAGGAAGACCCATCCCCTACGGCACCTCAATTTTTCTTGGGGCGAGAAGTGGACATGTATTATGTGATCTCGGCATTGCTTAAGCTTCGGAAACGGCTTGTAACGATTTACGGTGAAACTGGGATTGGTCGGTCTTCGCTTGCATGTTCCGTTTGCCACTACATCAATGAGCGTGCCAGCACCATCCCTGATATTCAGCATATTTATTTCATCAAGCCCAAACATGGAGGGCAAAATGTTTCTTGCCGGTCCATTCTCCGACAGCTGCTGGACAAGTTGGAAGACAACGGAAAGTGTCGTTCTGTCGACGAGGACGCTGATACGGAAGCAATGCTAAACATAATTTGCAGGAGTCTGAAACAGGACAAGTGCTTGATAGTCTTTGACCGTACCGAGCTCCTTGAAAAGTCTGACGAGTCACAAGAGTTACCAATGATTTTGAGTACCATTCTCTACGAAACTAAGCAAGTCAAAGTCATTATCACGGCTCGCACCGCACTTGGACAGCCTTCGATTGGAGGTCAAGTTGAACATCCCTACTTTTTGGGTCCGTTGACCTATTCAAATACCGTCAAGCTATTTGCCAATCTCTGCCCGCATTTACACACTCCATCGGAACGTGGACAGCTTTTCAAGGCCTTGGTCCGTGACGAAGATCAGGAGGATTTGTTGCCGGGAGCAGCCACCATCAACGACCGAACGAAGCATATTTTCCCTTTGATTGGGAATGGTATCCCAGCGAAGATCGAAAAGTGCGCCTACAGCATTTCTCCACACGACTTGTCTCGGTTACCATTATTCTGAATTTTTTATGATGATAATGATATATCGTAAATTGTAATTCTGAGTTACTGTCATCAATTTCCAAAATCGAGCCTTCACAACGTAGCAGAATGAGGAAGCTCTTACGAAATGGGAGCTGGCAACTGTTAAGGTTCAACACCAAGACTGTATAAGGCTTCAGGTTTCAACTCGAGCGTTGAAGTACAGTTAATAATAACGTAGTAACAGTACGATCGTAAAAACATGAAAGTTCAGAGTGCGCTGTCGATACCACCAAGAACCCCTTCCAAGGCGCCTCATCACGTGCTGTGTCTCTTGACACGTCGTTAAGAAAAGTTCGGGAAGTAGGGTGTTCCTCCATTTTTGATATGCCACTTTCACCCGACATGTCAAAAATAGCTTCAGCGAATCATTATTATTTCTATGGATTTGGGATGAAGAACACATAGAGCGGAATCTCAACGTTTGAAATAATACTCTGAGTACTTCGTAGAGAGGGAAAAACGCAAGCTTTGAATCATTTTCACGCTGTCATCAGCAATAATTACACGAATATTTTTTTTTTGTCTCATTGTTCGTCACAACCTTTTGTGCAACTCTACTCTACGATCGTACCTATTTATCTACCGGTACTCGTACTACTACCGTAGCAGAATACGAGTAGTCGTAATACCCGGTAATCAAACTCCGTGAAATTTCTTTTTGACTGTACTCATGGCTCCAAACACCTGCACAATGAGCAGTGGCTCCTCCACTTCCTATTATTGTATATCACCGCAATCCTATAATCGTGTCTTTCCTTCAACGAAAGAACGTCTCATTGGTCGAGCTGTCCTCGAAGGTTCTGTGTCTAGCATCTTGTCGTCTCCTAGCGACGGTTTTCCACGCACCGTTCACCATCCTTTGACTGCTATTTCGATTTCATCCAGGATGTCATCGGAACACGAACCACTCCCACCATCTGCTCTGGAGCATGAAACATCATCCGTCGCTTCCGATGAACCAATATCTCTGAAAATGCAATCACCTTTTTCCGCGGTTGTCGCTGCTTCCGTATCATTTCTTCCCCATACACCCGACACTGAAAAACTTCGACATGCTTTGCGACTTGTACATTGTATACAAAAGGAACGAGGGTCCTCTTGTGCCTATTATGCCAACAACTCTCTCTTTGAATCGGCCATGCGACAAGCCCGTGTTGCTAGTGATATCAGCGCTAAATTCATGAGAGCCTACACCGATTTGCCAGTTGTTTCATCTTTGGGCAAAATACGGTCGTTGATTGAAAATCACAAAAATCCGCAGGATTCCTCCAATGATTTGATCTTTCATCGGATTTTTGTTAGTTTCAATACATTGATATCCTCCGTTGTCCATGAGTGTGTGTTGAAAGATCTGTCCGGGGAACAGTGGGATGGAGACCACACCAACGCCAGTAGGAGCGACATGTATGCTGTCAATGAAATGAAAAATGTCCAAAACAACGACAAGTACCCCCCAACAAACAAGCCCTCAGAACCAAATAATCGCTCGATGGATCTGAATTCCGATACCAAGGATCACTTGGTCTCCAATCCCCTTGTCACCACGGAATTATCGGAACAGCAAGGCAATCTTCCAGAGACTTCTGTCTTTAGTGATGAATGTGGGGCGCAGGACTCGGATGGCAACCAAGATGCGCCGATTCCTGACCATACCACTGGTAATTTTTCGCCAGTAGCTGAGTTGAGGGATACCTCCCCAGGATATCAAGAGGTGCGACAACTGTTGGATTTACTCAAACTCTTTGTCCAACTAAAAGAGTCTGCAGGGGTTGAACGAGCCATTCTTAGCAGTCTTTTGGCATTTCGAAACTGCTCACTACCCGATGACAGTGACGAAGAAGAAGGTCACGGACCCAAGTCGCTTCCTTCCTTTCGAATGCTGACCAATGATTTGATTCTTGAAGTGGAAAATCAACGGGCCTTGTATTCCAAGCTGGAAAAACTGCCGTCGGGACCACATCATTCGTTAGTGCTGGAACTGGCTGAACTCTCCCCTCGATTAAAAGACTTGCAGCAAATCATCTTGACAGACTTTGATTCACTTCGAGGCGCGGAATTCGACTCTGAAAATATTTGGGACATGATCACCATGTACATTGACAAGCTTCATTCCGTAGAGCTATTGATCATCGAAGATCTGGATCTTGCTCGTGCCGACATGAAAAGCGTCTCAAAAGGGTACCAAGCGTCCGTATCCTCTCAAGCCCGCCAATTGAAGGAGCGACAACCGCCCCTCTCTGAAAATGCCGTCGATCGTGCTTTGGAACAAATCTCCGGCAATGGATCGGGTATCGTTAGCCACGAGCTGCTGGCCGACATCAAACGTATGGACCCCGATGAACTCAAACGCAAAGTTTTGGGCTTGCTCTCTGGTTCATTTGCACAGGACAATGATGCTTCTGCAATTAGTGGCAGAAATGCCTCTCGGTCCGTCTCGATCTCCGGATATGCCGAATCTGCTGCCGCCGAGATTTTGAAACAAGACATGAATAACGCCTTGCACAAACCACTGGAGCGAACGCCCTCAAAGGAATGGGATATATCTATCTACGAAATCAAATTTACCAAACGTCTGGGACAAGGAGCGTCAGCCACAACATACCTAGGAAAGTGGACGGGACAAAATGTCGCGGTAAAGGTGGCTTCCATCACCGAGTTTGGTTTGGAAGGCTGGCGAACCGAAGTCAATGCGCTTCAGCGGTTGCATCATCCTAACATCATTCGTCTGATGGGAAGCATTTACAACGAGAATCCACAAACACACTGTTTGGTGCTGGAGTATTGCAATGCGGGAGATCTTGCCTCTGCTCTCCGATACCCCACTCCGAGAAATTTCTTCTTTCACGTGTCATCTTCTATTGCCAACGCAATGTCATACTTACACCAACGAGGTATCATACATAGAGATCTCAAGCCTTCCAACATCCTATGTGATGGCAGCATTTCGAATGGGAACTTTGTTGTCAAGATCACCGATTTTGGCATTGCTACAGATATTTCAAGGATTACACAGAGTGGTGATAATGCTGAGGGAGAGAAAGAAAGGAAGCTCACTGGTGAGACAGGGACGTATCGATGGATGAGTCCAGAGGTGATCCGTCATGAGTACTACTCCACCAAAGCTGATGTATACTCTTTCGCAGTGATGTTGTGGCAATTTGTCACGCATGAGGAACCATTTGTGAATGTCAGCTCTGTGGAAGCGGCAAAGCTAGTCGCAGTGG
The DNA here is from genome assembly GCA_019154785.2 of Nitzschia inconspicua. NCBI lineage: Eukaryota > Bacillariophyta > Bacillariophyceae > Bacillariales > Bacillariaceae > Nitzschia > Nitzschia inconspicua. The sequence continues at coordinate 3,059,142 of JAGRRH010000021.1, read as the reverse complement.
AAAAGAAGCGAATGTCGATGCCCCAAGGAATTCCTCGCCCATTGGCAGATTTGATCGAACAAAACTGGGATGACAATCCTGATACGCGCTCAAATTTTTCCGACATTGTCGAGTGCCTTCAAGACTTGCAAGAAACACTGCCACAAGACGAACTCGAATGGCTAGAAGAACCGTACGGTCACCCGGTAGGGAGTGCTGAAAGCAACGAAGACAAAGACGCAAGATTACAAGAGGCGTCCGAAGCTCAACTTCTCGTTGGTGGCATTACCCGTCGAGCTGAAAACGGGTCTTCCCTCGGCAAGATGCTGAAGCGGAGCTCTTCGGGAATAAGAGGGAAATCTCCGAACAGCAGAGGCAAGCTACCAACCGGCAAGAAGAAATCGCTTTTGAGCAATTTCTTTCGAAAACATAGCAGCTTCGACAACAGCAAGTTATAGGGTGCCACATCAAGACGTAGCCGCAAACTTTCTCCGACTACAGCATGACCAGAAATAATCATAATAGAGAAACATTTTGGCATAGCTATCAGATTTCTTATTGCCTTTGCTCATCCTCAAATGCATCATCACACAGCATACATAATTGAGCTTGTTCAATGAGCGCATATTCAAAGCCGTCAATCAACGCATTTAGAGAGGCCGAGACGACGTTAGAATCCACACTGACCGTGGTCCACTGCTTGTCAGTCTCGGAATCCCTGAATTCAATCATGACTCGAGTCACGGCTTCTGTCGCTGAATTTGGATCTAAAATGCGCACTTTGTAATCAATTAATTCCACAGAGTCAAGGAACGGGTGGGCGGGCAGAAGAGCTTTGAGCAAGGCTTTTGCTAGTGCATCCACTGGACCATTGCCATCGCTGACTTGTAAATTCTCGACAAATGACAGCTGCGACGTTTCTGGATCGTCCACAACAGTACGCACTTTGATAGTGGCTCGGGCCGTCGAAGCAGAGTTCAAGCCACCGTGCAAGTTCGAAACGACTCTGCTGGCACTGTCCATGTTGGCATCGTACACTTGTGCCGAGTAATCCAAGACCTGGAACGGCGGACAGTATCCTCGAGTCGTATGAAGCATCATGAGATGGACGGAAGCGTCGGCACCCTCGAACTGATAGCCCATATTCTCCAGTTCCTTGACTCGATTCAAAATGGCCAACGAGCGAGCTGATTTCTGACCATCGTCCATGGAATTTCCAAAGATTTCTTGCAGTTTGCCCATGATATTCTGGCGTCCGCTCAACTCGGAAATCAAAACTCTCATTTCATTTCCCACTAGTTCTGGCTCCACATGCTGGTAGGAGAGGGGGTTGCGTTCCATGGCAGCCACATGTAGACCTCCCTTGTGGGCAAAAGCAGACTGACCGACAAAGGGAGCCGCATTATTGGGACTGCGATTTAAGATCTCATCGACATATCGCGAAACTTGGGTTAACTCGGACAGTTGGTCGTTGCAGGCCATCGTCGTGTTGACATGTAGAGCCAAACTTGGCACAATCGAGCAAAGGTCGGCGTTTCCAGTCCGTTCACCAATGCCATTAATGGTACCTTGAATAAGTCCCACTCCAGCATGACAGGCTGTGATGCTGTTGGCAACTGCCATACCACAATCATTGTGACAATGGACGCCAATCGTACAAAATGGTTCAAAATGTTGCAACATCTTTCTTGTTGTCTGGTCGACTTCCCATGGCATGGTTCCTCCGTTGGTATCACACATGACCAAACAGCTGGCGCCGGCGTCGACCGCTGCCTCGCAACAGGCCAGTGCATATTCTGGATCGACCTTGTATCCATCGAAGAAGTGTTCCAAGTCGACTAGGACCGTCTTGCCAAGTTTGACAAGATATTCGACCGAGCTGTGAATCATCTGCAAGTTTTCTTCCCGTGTGGCTCTCAATATTTCGGTGACTTGCCAAGGATGCGCCTTAACGACCATACAAATGGTCGGGACGTTGGAATCCACCAGAGCTTGAATCTGCGGATCGTCTTCTACCGCCACATTTTTTCGTCGTGACGATCCAAAGGCCACCAATTTGGATCTGGCCTCAGCCGACAGTTCTGTTTGTGCTCTTTGAAAGAATTCGGCATCTTTGGGATTGGATCCTGGCCATCCTGCTTCTATATAATCCACATCAAACGATGACAGGCGAGTAGCAATTTTTAACTTGTCATCGCACGAGGCCGACACCGATTCGCCTTGTGTGCCGTCCCGTAAGGTCGTGTCGAAGACCAAGCATTCTTTGGGCCCCTTGACAAACTGTGACAATGGGTTCAAGAAGGGTTGCGTCATCCAACTGTCATTCTTAGCCACTGTTGCTGCTGTTGTGGATTGCTGCTGCAGTCCAATCTGCGAGAAAAGTGTTGTCGGTGCGAACGTCGACCATCTCGATTTTGGAGCAAAAGCGTCGGTCGACAGATGACATGTCGACAACGCCCACAAGACGGAAAGGCCTAAAGGAGCAGCGGCGACCGAGAGGGAAGGCTTTTTCATCATGTTATTCGATACTGGTGTTCTCCCTGTTACAAAGAGATACAACTACTCGTACTCTAGCTAGTAGTATAAGAGATGAGAAAGGATGGTAGTCCAGTAATAATGTTGATGTGATGGTAAGCCGAGCAGCAACAAAACCTGTCGACCATCCATCGCTCTCTATTTTTTCATGGAAGAGAAGGATACTGATGAAGAACACATCAATCGCAGATCGCGAATTGCAGGATTGACTGTCAAGATGGATTCGCTCCGCCACCACCCTGAATCATACGTATTACTACGAGGTACCTACGGTACCCGTGAAACCGGAAAGCATTCGCTATTTTCGATTCGTTCGATTCTGACCTCACAGTCAATTATTTTATTTTGCCTCTCTGTCATCGAGTCGTACACGTATGATAAAACCTACAGCTAACTCGAATTGACTGACAACACGGTTACGGTGTATTCTATACTACTCGTATTGAGAATGTTATAGAGTTATCATACGTCGGAGCGACCAGATGTCCGTTAGTTATCACGAAGTAGGAAACCAGCGGAAGTTCAAGGCAAACTATGTTGTGTGTTGGGAAAGCTGTCGGCACCTTTTTAATGTTCAAATAGTACTACTATCATCCTTTCAAGCCAAAGTCGATTGCTTGAAACCTACTTCCACAATATTATCGTGGGCAATCGAGCAATTTGTTACGAGCCGTCACAGTGCTACGGGTTTGCCGCTCCAAATTCACCGACAGGACTTGTTGCATTGGTATTTGGTAACGAATCGCCGTTGAATTCTCCATGGAAGACAGCATCAATTTCTAAAGAGTATTCATTGCTTAAATCTTCCAAGGCACGAGCGCCCTTCAAACGCGCTTCGCACCGAAGAATCAATTCCGGATCTTGGCTTTCCACGTAGTAGCGTCTCATTTCCAGTACGTCTTCACGACTTCCCAAAATACAAGGCACTCGCTGGTGCACCCTAACTGGTGGTATCTCTGCTATTCGATGTTTGCCCGTCAATGCCAATCCACCAGCTTGCTCCACCAAGAACGCCATCGGAGCCGCTTCGTATAGAAGTCGCAGCTTGCCGTCGGGATTCTTCTTGTCGGCGGGATACCCAAAGATACCACCATACTGTAGAGTTCTGTGAACATCAGCGACCATCGAGCCAATGTAGCGGCTGGAGTACCGCGTCTTTGTATCTCCCTGTGTTTGGAAGAGAAGGCGACAAAAAATATTGAGATTGCAAATCTAAATTATGCGAAGATCATGCGAACAGTGTGTCAATAATCCTACCAATCCTTGTTGAATATCCGTCACATACTATACACAAGAGAGAGAGAGAGAGAGCAGATTGATTGTGAGTCAATTCTAGACGCGCACACAAAAGGCTTCACAGGGTTTCGATTTCACGCACCTTCTGGAGAGGACTGTCCCAATCCCATCGATTCGCTTCATTGAGTGAATAGATTTTCCCTCTGGGTGGTATCTTTATGTTCGGATGCGTCAGTACGAATTCACCAATCCTCTCATCCAACGTGAACCCGTGAACTCCACCACCCAAAGTAAAGACAAAAGTAGTTGCCGAAGAATAGAGACAGTAGCCTGCCGCCACAAGATTGGTGCCTGGCTGCAAGGCATCTTGAAGACAACGATCTTCGGAACGTTTCATGTTGTCAAACTCAATGGGACATTCAGGTTGATCAAAGATACCAAAAATGGTACCGACGGGAATGCCTGCGTCGATGTTGGACGATCCATCCAGTGGGTCAAAAACGGCCACATAGTGCCCATTCGCCTCGACCAAGATATCGTTGGAAAAAATAGGATTGCCCATGTTATCTTTCAAAATGTCCACAGGTTCATCTTCCTCTTCACTGGCGATCGTCGCCAGCTTTCCGTTCCATCTGAGAGCCTTTTTGAGAACATCATTGGCGATGACATCCAACTTTTTTTGTTCCTCTCCCTGTATATTGATGGACCCTCCGTCCCCTTCCAACCCCGTTAGACCCGACAATGACGACGTCCGGACGAGATTGCTGAGTGCCTTGCATGCAACTTGGAGGGAAGTAAAAACTGGACAGAATAAAGTTTGATGAGAATTTTTCCAAAATCCGTTTCGAGTGCAACATATGTTGTTCCGATACAATATATTCTTTTTCTGCTTGAACTTACTGCTTTCGATTTCTTCGAGCTCGGGGTTGACCCGTACCATCTCCATCATGTATCGGCTGAGAGTCACGCCAGTTTGCGAACAAACATCTTCGTGTATGGGGCATTCCCATCGTGATTCAGGTATCGCAAACGGATCGTCACGAGTGATGGACAACAACGACGATGACGAGGAAGAGCCCGGTCGAGCAGAATGGATCTCGTTACTTCGTCGTTTCGGGGATGAAAACGACTTGACCAACATGGATTGTTGGTTCAACACAACCAGAAACAGTGACAACCATGATGGTGTAAGTTTTCTCATTGTCCCTGTTCTGGCTATTTGGAATTAGTGTTAATACGTATAATAAAACTAATGCAACGACGACGACGACAAAATGAGAATAATAGCGACGATGTGGCGGAAGAGGAGCGAAGTCGAAGATACCGTAGTCTACTACACGAAAAAGATACCTTCATTTTGGGTTTCATGATTGCGCAGCTGTCGTTCAGATGACCCTCGGTAGACTACCTGTAGGTAATCAGTACACTGGTAGTATGGTAGCTACGGTAGTTGACACCGCTGTTCCATTGTCGCGATCAGACGTTCTTGTTCCGTCACATCACTTGCCCAAAAACCTTTTGATCGGTCGAGTGAGTCGTCCATTCAATCGGGGTTAACTGTAAAGACCCATCGCAAAAAAAGTCATCATCAATAAAATTCATCTATCAATCGAACGAAGTCATAATCTACCTATCACATCCCATCAGAACGAATCTCAAGCGACAGCATAAAAAAGACAATTGTTCTACCAGAGATGATGATGTTACGTTGAAAGACGATCGATGCTATAATACACCAACCACACATACAAAAACTTATACAGGCACACGAACTTTCCTGTCTCTCGGATTGAAGCATACCATTGCCAATTCGTAGTATTGTGTTGAAACGCGCATCTGAAATCCTAATCCTGATAGACGTCTTGATTGAAAGTAACTCCACTCCATGGACGACCCTACTGCTACCATTGATAATCCACATAAAGAAGGGGATATCAAGCCAGGAGCGCTCGAGGAAGTAGAATCGAGTGATAATACAATCCTACACCCCCCCTTATTGGAATCTACCTCACAAGACGAACTGCTATCACCCTTTACGGTTCGAAATCCTCCAACCGGTACCTACAATACGGATGCCGCGACACCGACAACTTCTACGTTTGCTACGGACGAAAATACATGCCCCATATGTCTCAATCCGAGCAATGACCTGGTGAGTGGCCCCTGTTCTCACTCCTTGTGCGTTCCTTGCATGGAAAAGGTCTTGAATGCGGAAGCATCCGAACAGCGGTGGCCACCCCAGTCCGCGGCAGATATTCATCTGTCAGCACCCACCTTGGGTCGATGTCCCATTTGCCGAACGCAAATGTCACTGTTTCAAGTAAGACACAGCATCACATCTTTGCCTCAATATCCACCGGACTTTGACTACTGGAAAGAGGATGATGACGACGATGATAATAGAAAAGCTGATGGGTCGCAGCAGGATGGCAAGGAAGAGGCTCCCGCAAATGGAGAAGATTCCGCCTCCGGCGGAGATTCCAGCGACATCTCCGCCGGTAGTGGGCCATTGAGTACCCTTAAGGCGTCCATCACATCGGCGCTGACTTCCGTAACAACCAACAACAGCAGTGAAAAATCGAAACGATCCAACCCACTCAAGAATTCCGTATACATTCCCTACCGAGGCCGTGCTGGACAGTTCAGTTTCCATTGGGACTGGGAAAAACTCCAACGGAATGCAAAAGACGATCAACTACAGCATGGGAAAATCAAGCGACCATTTATCAATATAACAGAAGCCATCAAGAAAAATCCCGACAAATGGCGCTTGGAGGACGGCTCCATTGCACCCAAGATCAAATTCATGGAGCCTGATTGTCACTTTCATGAGGCGTCGCGAACGTTTCATGGGACGGTCCTGTGGCCGAAACGACTCAACGGGAGCTACGAATGGGATATCATACTTGGATTCAGCAAAGACTACCGGTTTCTGTCCTCGGGACGGATTCACATGAAACGAGAGCGAACGGTACTAGAAAAGGATACTCCCGCAACGTACAGCAGTGAACAACGGACGCTATGTCAGTTTCCTCTGGATGGACACTGGACTGTTTCCTGGGCGAACAGTCAGGGAGTCGAAAAGCGGTCCGAGATTCGAGTGATCAATAGCGAATTTCAACAATCGGGTTGGTCCTTCTTTCTCAATTTCGATGATCCACGACACCCGTTTGCTTTGTGGCCACGATCGAAACACCGACAATGGGTGGAAGAAGGCGTTGACCTGTCCAAAGAGCCAATGGGTCCTAAACCCGGGGAGAAGATTCGTTGGAAGACTTCGGATCCTCGATTTCCAGAGCTCGTGTGGACGCGACAAACCGTGGGACCCGTCCCAACGCCTAAAGTCACCTTGTTTGGTATGGGACAAGACAAATATCTCTATCAACGTCTTCACGCGAAGACGGACGGTTCCATCCCCAAATACAATGGCAACTCGGTGTTTGGAAACGTCTTCACCAAACGGTTGTATATTGGAAGTTCTTCATACCACTTCCTATCACCGACAAACTGCTTTATCTCGTACCGACATCCAGCCTGTCGCGATTTGCCCCCGTTGGATGATGGCTCGCCGCTGCCAACTCGTGTCGACTTTCACAATGTGGAGTTTCACGACGAGCAGCGGCGGTTGACTGCGACGATTGAATGGGAAGAGGATTTTGGAACTTCCTGGAATGACAACGTAAGATGGAAGCTTGATATGTACTTTGATTCGGAATACATGGTTATTCTAAAGGGTGGGATCCAGTGCGAATGGTGCCAGGAGCGCCGCGCTCGACCCCGCCCTCCCCGCCCTCCACCGCGACATCGACCTCCACCGGTCCCAGTGTACGTGCCGCCTACTCCAGAAGAACAAGAAGAGCGTCCGGTTGAGGAGCCCAACCGAAACGAGGAATGGATTATGTCTGGTTATGGTCATGATCAAGTGTATGTTAATGCAGCTGCGTTGGAACGATATCGAAGCCCTTCGTTCGATGTCAGTAGTGGCGATGCAAACACGCGGGGGAGGTACGGGGAAGGCGGTCCAGCCACCGAAGACGAGCCAGAATCTCCAACCATTGATTTCAAGTCCATTGCACAAGTACAAGCTTCACGACTGAAAAGGGAAGGAGCAACCAAGCGATCAATTGACTTCTTAATGTACTTGTTTCAGATTGCAGGCGAAAATGACAACGCCAATCCTATCGATTACTTGGTTCATAGCTAAAGGAAGAAGTTTAAACCATCTTTTTCATCTCGCTCCTTCGCTAGCTGTCTTTTACTCGTAGTTAGATACGATGAAGATACACACTACGACAGTAAGTAGTGGAGCCATCTAGCTAGCCATAAAATAGTTTTCTACTACGTATAAAATATTACGACTATCTGCTTACTCTCGGTAGTAGAGTTAATGCGAAGTTTGATGATGACACCACAATCCGTTTTCGAGTGGCTTCTCATAATTTTGTTAATAAAATCATGAATGATGGGAAATGAGAACTGTGTACTTGATACTGTCGAAGCATATTGGTTGCTGTGAAGAATGAAATTGGTTGACACTACACATCTATTCTCTACTCTTTACTCTCAGATGAGAGTAAAGAGAGTATTTCAGACCCAAGAACGTGCCTTTTACGTCGTAATCGCAAAGAAAGGTGCGAGCAAAAAGAACAGGAGAAATGAGAGGCAACTGTCACCTCGATCCTTTTCGAGTTCGTGTTTTTTTTCCTCGTGAAAATCCAATCTTTTCAATCTACCCCAAGAACGAGTTCTTGTTTTCATGGTTGTATCAACTACTCTACTGCTAAAGTTCAAAGTACCAGTTCCAGCTCTCTCCCGTCTCTCGCCATATTCCGATGTGACGACATAAAATAATATTTCGACGGAACAAAACAAAAACAAAACGAATGAAACTCGTTGACATCAACTTGGCCGAATCGGTTGTCCTCTTTGGAGGGAGTGCACCACCGGTGCCCAACCCCAACCGTGACATTTTGGGAGGCAAAGGCCTTGGATTGCAGGAAATGGGAAGGATCGGAGTCGACGTCCCTCCAGGCTGTAAGTGACAGGATTTAGATGGCCTGCTTGTGGGTAAAGTCAATTTCAGAACTCTCGGCCTAACGTCACTTCTTTGATCTCCATGTTTCAAGTCACACTCATTACCCCACTCTGTCAAGTCTACGAAAAGGGCGATGATCTACCAAACGAAGTTTGGGATTTGGTCATGGAGGCGATCAAGCAAGTCGAAAAAGATACCGGCAAAAAATTTGGAGCAGAAAAGAATCCTCTTTTGTTTTCTTGTCGAAGTGGAGCTGCCATCTCGATGCCAGGAATGGTACGACCCAGTCGAGATTTCGCTGCATAAAATCGGAATCAACATTGAATCCTTACCAGCCTCTTTTTCGTGCATGCTTGCTGCTGTCATTTTGTTCAGATGGATACAGTCTTAAACATTGTGAGTAGAACCGAATGGGGAGATTGAAGTTCGTCACAGAGACTATTGATCGATGACTTGCGAATTTTGTTTTCTTTTGTTACAGGGACTGAATGACACTACTGTCGAAGCTTTGGCGAAAGAGACTGATGCACGGTTTGCCTATGACTCGTATCGTCGCTTGCTCGACATGTTTGGTGACGTGACTCTTGGGATGCCGCACGAAGCCTTTGAGGAAACGATGAATTCTCTCAAGATGAAGTACGGTGTTAAAAATGACGTAGAATTCACTGCCGATCACCTCAAGGAGTTGGTTGTGCTCTACAAGAACGTGTACAAGGAAAGAAATCAAGTCTTCCCTGACGTGCCTCTTGAACAGCTTCGTTCTTGTATCAAGGCAGTGTTTGGAAGCTGGAACTCTGAACGAGCAAGAAAATACCGGGAAATCAAATCTATCACTGGTCTTATCGGTACGGCATGCAACATCCAAACCATGGTATTTGGCAATCTCGGTCAAACAAGCGGTACTGGAGTGGCATTCAGTAGAAATCCATCCAGCGGAGAAGCTAAAATGATGGGGGAGTATCTCATCAATGCACAAGGAGAAGACGTCGTTGCAGGAATTCGTACCCCAGAGCCCATCTCCAAGATGAAAGAGGTCCTCCCCGAAGCCTACGACCAATTCGTCAAGAATGTCAAGCTTTTGGAGCGGCATTTCGGTGACATGCAAGATGTAGAATTTACCGTCGAAAACGGAAAACTGTGGATGCTTCAATGTCGATCTGGAAAGCGAACCGGCCACGCTGCATTTAAGATAGCAGTCGATATGGTAAACGAGGGGTTGACAACAAAGGAGGATGCGTTGATGAGGATTGATTCAGATCATGTCCGACAAATTTTGCATCCAACCTTTTCCAAGGAGGCATTGAGTAGCAGTCGATACACGGAAAATGTCGTCGCCGTTGGCCTAGCAGGTGGCCCAGGGGCAGCTGTTGGTAAGTTGTATTGCACGACGTATATCATGACAGATTCTCCCAAACGAATGTATCTTTCTCATGTTTTATCTCTTTCGTCTTTTCTTCAAATAGGTAAGATTGTGTTTAATACATCGGAAGCTGAGAAGCTTGCTCATGAAAAGGTCATTTTGGTCCGCGAAGTCACTTCTCCCGAAGATGTTGGAGGAATGTGGGCGTCGCAAGGTATTTTGACAGCGCGTGGAGGTATTACTAGCCATGCAGCGGTCGTTGCTCGAGGATGGGGTAAGCCATGCGTTTGCGGCTGCGAGGACCTCTTGGTCGACGAACAAGCTGGTAAAATGACCATCAAGAGCACTGGAAAGGTCTTCAAGGAGGGTGATGTCATTTCAATCAATGGAAGCACCGGAGAAGTTGTGGGCGTCGAGATTGAAACTAGCAGTGTCTCGGTGGAGGGTCCGTTTGGAGTTGTCTTGGATTGGGCGGACCAGATTGCTGATTCGCTGAAAGTCTTGGCCAATGCCGACTCCGGAGCCGATGCGGCAAAGGCTAGGGAGCTTGGCGCTCAAGGAATCGGTCTCACACGTACAGAGCACCAATTCTTCTCGCCAGACCGCCTTCCAGTTGTCAGAAGATGGATCCTTCGTGGTGAAGGTTTGGACAAGGTGAGAGAGTTCCAACGAAGCGACTTTCGTGACATCTTTAAGGCTATGAATGGGCTACCAGTGACAGTCCGAATGCTCGATCCACCTCTCCATGAGTTCCTTCCCCGTCCAAGTCAGGTTGACGACGATATGGCCAAGACTCTCGGGTACGAAGATCCAGATGACTTGATCGACGCAATTCAATCCATGCACGAAGAAAACCCTATGCTTGGACTACGAGGTTGCCGCCTGGCGATCGTACGAGAAGGACTGACAACAATGCAAGTCGAAGCGATCATGCACGCAGCTGCTGATCTGAAAGAGAAAGATCCGACTGCTGATCCTCGTCCTAGAATTATGATTCCGTTGGTTGGAAACGTTGCGGAATTCAAGCATCAAGCTCTCGAAGTCAAAGCTGCTGCGAAACGAGTTTTGGAGATCCGAAACTTGAATTCTACTGACATTCCATTCGAAGTTGGCACTATGATTGAAGTGCCTCGCGCAGCACTAGTTTCGGATCAGCTCGCTGGCCTTCTCGACGAAGATGGAACAAATCTTTGCAACTTCTTTTCTTTTGGAACAAACGACTTGACTCAAATGACATTGGGAATTTCACGTGACGACGCAGGAGCTTTCATCCCAAAGTACACTGAAAAAGACATCCTCCCCGACGATCCCTTCAAAACAATTGACGAAGATGGTGTTGGCTGGCTGGTGAAGTTTTCGGCTCTTAATGGTCGAAAGGCCAACCCGAATTTATCACTCAGCGTCTGTGGTGAACATGGGGGCGACCCAGACAGTATCAAGTTTTTTGACTCTATTGGACTGGACTACGTAAGCTGTTCTCCCTTCAGAGTTCCTGTTGCAAGGTTGGCAAAGGCCCAAGCTGCTATTACCCGTCAAAAGTCAAGTTCCATCGGTAAAAAGGACAGAGTCCTGCAATTTGTTCCAGGAAATTAGGAAGGTGAAAGGTTCCTATCGATCACAACCAGATTCCTTTCAAGATCGTTTCACCGTGCACAGATTCCACACGCGTCTACCGGTAGATTCACCATCCATTTGCTCCATGACATGTAACATTTGCATCGCGCTACCCACGCGTACCAAATCAGTTTGCAGAGAAAGTAATAGTAAAATTGTTCTAATGACGCATACTTAATATTATTTGTACGTCGTTGGCTGCGTCAGCTCAAGTTGAAACGGAAGTCGGCGACTGGTCTGACAGAAACGTTGCAGAATTGCCAGAGGCAGAGTGCGAGGGGGCTCTCCTGACAGGCGGTGCTGGCATCCTTGCACTGCTTCTAGAGTCACCACCGGAAGGCGCGAACGGAAGAATGGGGAAGTCGCCATCGGTGGGAAATGTAATAATGGCAGCGTTGTTACGATCCGAGAAAGATCGTTGACGTTCTTGAAGCTTCTTGCTTGGATCACTGTCGCTCTTTCCACTGCATGTGCGAGATAATGACTGTTGCCTGTTGCTGGGAGTGAAACCTGGTGTGATTGGACTGAGGCCCGAAACTGGGGGAACGGGAGCAAAGTCCATTCCAAGATCGCCTCGATCATGAATGCTACAGAGCGATTCCATATCAGGAGCAAGAGAATCAGCGTCGTCTTCCCAGGAAGCAACGGATCCATGTGATAAGTAGGAATCGGAACGGCCGGGAGCACTGAAACGAGCAAGATGGCGGGAGCTGGCAGATCGTGCAGATCCCGTTCTCCTTGGCGCACTTCGAAGCGGCGATGCATGATCGCTGCTAGATGAATGATTTTGTCTGAGCTGGAAAACACCACCGGTGCTGTCCTGGTCCAACTCAGCTCCCGTTGGCAGAACGCCTATTCTTCGACGGTTTTTCGGACCGAATCCTGCAGGGCGACCGACAGCCGGAGGCTTGAGTGCCACGATGAAGTCGCCAGAGCCCTTCGAAGAGTGCGCTGACTTGGCATCATCTGACGGTCCTGATAATTCAGACTCCAACGTTTTCACAGTTTGGGCTGCGTCAAGCGAGAACTTCGTGATAGAGCCACGGCGTCTGGCTCTGGGATGGCGACGAATAGGTTGACGTGGAACGGTGTCGTTGTCATCATACCCGTAAGGATTAGAAGAGGAAGCTTCTTGGGCGGACGTGGCTAGAACAGCATCGGGGTCTTCGTATCCAAGTTGGTTGCCCGAGGAAGCATCCTCTCTTTCGATTGCAGTACTTTCGTATCCATAAGGGTCGGATATTTCCATACGAGCTTCTGGGATATGAGAGTTATCAGCAACATGATTCTTGGACTTGTCGGGATAAGGCTCATCGTCCGAACTATCAAGTGGGATGCTTCGCCTTCGGATCGGCACCGGCAGAATCGACTGCTCGACCTGACTCTGATGACTAGAAGAGACGGGCGGTAATGTGCTTTCCATAGCGTGACGAAGATGCGACAGTCTCCTGGGTGGGGTTGCAGATCGATCCGGAGTGTCGTAGTTATTCGTAGAGTTCTCCGTAACAGCTTTCCAGTTCAGTCCTTGAAGTCTCATGATACGTTCTGTTGCCTTTTGCGCGGCTTGCGCAGCCTGCAGCGAATACTTTGTAACACTTCCACGCCGGCGGGCAGGTCCTACCCTTCGAGCCGCAGGGAGTATCTTGGCTGCGGTTTCGTCGGGATCCTCGTAGCCGTAAGGATTGGTGTTTGTGGGAGTAGAAGCAGTTTCCGGATCTTCGTAACCATATGAATTGGTCGCGACACTATTATCTTCGGTCTTGCTCGTCCGCACAACCTTGTTGCAAGATTGACTTGTGGAGAAGGGAGCAGATGCAATATTTGTTTGAGCAATAGCAGCATCGATTTGGTTTAGCATCCGAAAGTTGGAGCGAGGACTATGCATAGGCTCGGAGACTGGATCACTCGACGATTGCACCGACGAATCATACAGTTCTTTCTGTTGCTTCAAAGCTTCCTGGGCCTTGCGAAGGTACTCCTTACTAGACTTGGTGTGATGGAAGCTGCTTCGTTCCATTCCGTCCCTGTCTGGTTCCTTTCTTCTCTTCTTGGCGATTTTGCGTAAAGAGGGAGCAATAAAGTTGGGTTCAGGTTGTGGAGCGATATCTGGAGAGACAGTATTGTTGTCCGAAGAAGCAGTAGTGGAGCTGGCCGCAGTTGTGTTTGTTGAAACGCTGTGGTTGGTAGTATTGCATGATGCATGAGACGATTGCGATGCGTCCCCCTCATTTCGTCTTGGAGTGTGCTCGCAATACCGGCCTGAAGTGCCTTTTGATTTCACTACATGAAGAGCTTGATCGACAATCTTGGATGTGGAAGACCCCGGTGTTTGTTTGTGTGATATATAAGACGCAGCTCCATCGTTGATGGCTTTCATGACTTCTTTGCTAGTCCCAGTAATGCTGTGAGGATGAAGATGATGAAGGAATTGCCCTTTGCCGTTCACGTACTCCGATGACTGTCTATTTGTGTTGCAGCCACGCGTGACGCTTCGTTGCGTCCCTTCCCCGTGGGCGAGTGGATTCCCAGAACTTGCACAGGAATCGCAGTCCTCTGCCTCCTGAGGTTCCACTTCTGAGTCCCTACGAATAAATAAATCTCTTGGAACTTCCCCCGGAAGACCGGCAGCACAACCGTTTGTCGTCGTGGCAGCAGACAAATTGTCCGAAATGCGCATAGGATGCATGAGTTGCTGTATAAGAAAGAAGAGATGGATTACAAGCCGAAATAATACAGCTTGATCTGAAGGGAGAAAACCCAGAGGATGTAGCACGAATGCGAGCACAAAGACGAGCAGGAGGAAGGAGTCTTAACGATCGACGCTTTTATCTGTCTTCAATCCTATTAGTAGCTAGAGAAAGCTAGAAAACAGGACAGGTTGGTCTTGAATAGTAGCAATCGCAACGGCAGTATTTACTTTTGATTCGACTGGTAGCAGCAGCAGATTATTGAGGCAGCAAAGATGATCAACGATAGAAACGGATTGATGCCACAAAGTTGAGGGAGAAAGTGAAGTAGAGACAGCGCAAGGTTCTCTTTTCGCTGAAACAAAAAGAGGCAACCCCACCACGGAGAGGAACTAAGAAGTTGTGTGTACGCGCTTCCCAACGCGCAGTCTTTCTCTTTCCCAGTCATCGAAGAACTTTTGTTGGGCCACTTGTCAATGGAGTATTTATGGGAGTCATTTATGGTGGGAACACTGGTCTTGTTTGTTCCTCCAGTTCTTAAAACAAAGTACGTAGTACAGCGCCGTTAGGTTGGAGGCAAGAAGACCAATTCCTTTCATCATGACCAGGTTGAACAAGTAATCTGGCTATCATAGGACGACGGAGAGTTATCATACGTACTACGATACTGTGACGTTGCAGCACTTAACTACCGTCTGTCGTACTTGCTTCTGAATAACTGTAAAATATTGCTTCAGTGCTTCACAGCTTAAAAGCATTGTTTTTGTTATGAGATCTTTATTTGGCAAGAGAATGTGTAGAAGAGAGACAATTTCACTATCTCCCAAACATTAAGAAGGCAAAGGAATAAAGAAAGTATCCAATTACTTCCCTGGTTCTTAAATCATCTTATTGATGGGGAAATCGAGGCAATGTTGTTCCTACAATTTCAATTATTACACTTGATATACAGAGGAATAGAACGAATTCTGTGAGGAATGCTGTATTGTCAAAGCTAATCGCTGTAGGAATACTATTCTGAAAAATGGCCGTCATCCTTGCGAACGACGCTTTCAAAAAGGGACATTTCCTTAATTTCATGACATTAGAGTACTCCGTACTCTGTGATATGAAAATATCATAGAGTAAAATAATAAACACTCTACCGTAGTAGACTATGTACCTACAGGTACTTACAAAGATTCATACGGCCCAATATGTTTCATCCTACCGTACTACCGGTAGGTATTTTACTATTTATGATGATGGATACTTGAGCTACTTCAAATAGTACCGGTACTACCGGTAGCTACGATAGCCAGGTATCTACCGTACCAGATTACAGGTACTCTTCTGTAATACGAAGTACGTACGGTAGTAATACCGTAATTTTCCGTTGGCGTAAAACATTGTTCCGGTATTTCATAGCCAGTGTTCTTATTAGGCCTTCGGCCTTTACTCGTGCCAGTTGGTTTTATTGTGCGGAGTAATGGTACGGTAGTATACAAACCGGTAGGACCGTAGTACAGTATCATACTCGATGACTTTTTTACGTCTATCATCATTATTCATTCGTACCGATCCCCCCTTTCCCTGTGCACTTGATTTGCTGACCAGGTCTTCAAGAATTTTAGTGACCCTTGGATGTCCATTTGAAAAGTCATCCTGTCATTCCCACGTCTACGCTTTCACGTCAATTCTCTCTCTCTTAAAAACTGGAAGAAAACGAAAGCTGTCGAGAAAATGTTGAACTTCATCAGAGAAGAAGAGTTTCAAAAAAGTTTTGTGAAAACATGATCTTCTTTTTACTTGAGTAACAATAACAGGCAGCTTCACATTTCGTTTTTGCAATTCTAGCTAGCTTCCGGTAGTGTTTTTAAATATGCGTCTCTCTACTGGGACGTTCGATTGTAATTTAGAAAATCACCGGGCATACAATTATCAAGCCCAGGCATCGCCGCTGCCGCCTCTTCCAGAAAGCTTTTCTTAGGTCGAAAAACATCATTCTTTCATACCATCGTTGCTAGAGAGAGAAATTGTAGTTGATAATTCTACAAAAGATATCTGTTCCCTTGCTTATTTCGGTAGAATCTGTTATTGATGTCAGGATGTTTCAACAATTGCTTTCGTTCAAACGTCGACTTGAACCAGGTCCACCCGCATCCTCGATCGACGTCGCCGCCATTCCCAAGCAAGATAAGAAGATGATACGATCCCGAGAAAGCGGACCGAGACGTACTCAAATTGAAGGCGTCCCAAATTGCTCAGGTGCGAGAAAAACACCTACTCGCAAACTTCCTACAAAGTCCCACCAGAAAAAGAAATCGGAGAATCGCATTGCTGCGGTGGGGTTATCAATACCAAATGTACAAACCACAGACAAAGATAGACACATTATGGTTACTCCTACTTCGTCTCCCCACCATTCTCCTGGAGCAAAGGCGTCAAGGAAAATCACGGAGCAGCACTTGCCGCCACCTGTGTCGCCTCCTTTTCGAATCACCCTTCGCCGAAAGGCCTCCAAGCCTCCTAGTAAGACAAAATCCCAGATCATCCGGGAAGAGGTGGATTAAAAATATGACAGCAACGGCACCCTTCACAGAACTACACTCATACAGACGCGAAACTCGGACGGCTCATCCAGTAATGTAAGACACAAGGAATGCCTGAATCCCACCAGCCCTCGGTATCGTCCCAAACCAAAAGTGAAATATCCGAGCAAATCCAAAGTGCAGCAGACGCACGCTAATGAAACTCGAAATAATTAGCTACCATATTCGGCGGTGTAGTTCTTTCAATTGTTTTCTGCAAGGATATCTTGTGCATGGGGAATACATGGAAGAACAGATGTCTATTTTTAAGGTTGAACCAACTACCTGCTGGAAACAATTCTGCATCCAAGAAGTTGGCTTCCTTGCCTGGCCTCCAAAGGGACAGGGCAGATCATGCACCAACTTTCCAACTTATTCACTCAGTACTTTGCTACCCTCCATGGACAACTGGAAAGACAAAAAAACACGTTACAATATCTGAGAGGTGAAACGTTAGCGATGTAGCATTCTTCCAAAAGATGTTTGGATGATAGCTAATACCGTGACCGTATTTTGATAGCTTTGGTCTGTTGATGTGTCTTTTTACCTATTCCAACCAAAGTTTGTTGATTGTACGTGTAAAAAAATTGTCGTTAGCATCTCTGCTAATGCAGTGCTACGACGCTGCACTCGATGCTTTGCTGACTTATGATGACATGTCCAATGCAGAGCGAAATGTCAGTGGCCACTACAAACCAATCAGAAATGATGCAGATACACCTTTGATCTACGCTGCAATTAATAAGGAAAATCATGGAGAAACAGCGAGACTTGTGGCGATCAACTGCCCTAACAGGAAAGTATTCTTGGCTACATTCACAGTCAGTAGCAGTAACAATATTTTTTTAAAACTGTTCTAACTGTTGTTAACTGTACGACAGTAAGTATGTCGTATCTAATTTGTTTGATGAAGAATGGTTACAGTTATTTCATAATAAACTGTTCTGTAAAATAATAAAATATACCGCTTTCTCTTGAAACTTTAGTGTTAAATGTTCATAAATGAGATGGACCACAAAATATATATATTATCGGGACGAAGGCGCAGATGAAACTTGTGTCTGACTCAAGTAACGTAGTCGCTTACCTTGACGGAATTCCAACGGAAAACAAGGAATGCTCATTGTTGGCGCTTTTTAACAAAAGGCCGCGGCTTTAAGTAGCTGTGTGCTCGCGTTCCAAGGCCAAAACTTTTAAAAAATCGTCGCTACGGCCGTTTCGCTAGCTAGCTACTGTATTGAGTTGTTTCCACGTACTACTTAGTACGTAACACGGAGTACGGTAGCGTTCTCGTAGTGCGATGTTTGGTGTGACAGTGAAGAGTGGCATTCTCATCACTCTCACCGTCCTTGTGGTGTGTTCTTGTTGTTTATGTGAAGTACCTAGCTATCAAGTTGCCTCTGCTCCAGACGACTTCTGGTGCTTCAAGTTCTCACCCAAAGCCGTCTTCTCTGTTATAGCATCATCGTCAACAGCTCTACAGTAATTCATAATTCATATTATAACTCTCTTTACGATTCCACACCAGCTAGTTGGAGGGGAAAGAGAAGAAGAAAAGAAACAGTTATACCGTTGGTTGCTGTTGCCTTTTTTTCGAAACGAGTACAGTATCAAACAAATACAGTGCCTTGTTCCGGAGTAGGTTATTCCAGTGTTAAGCAATATACATTTACACACACACGGGTGAACGGAATAACCATATTATTATAATCTCCTTGTGTTGCGACACACCGATTTTGGCTGTTGCAAGAACGTCTGGTCACAATAAACGTCTCAGAGCGCACCGATAACAAGGAGATGAACATCGCTCCTACGGATGCCTCCAAAGCTCCCTACGCAGCGTCTGGAGAAATTGTAGATCGCACACAAGGGATTCTACCGGGTGCAGCGGCAGGAGGAGAAGGTCGCTTAGAAGATCTCAAAAAGTCTTCCAGCGGTGGATCCCCAGAATCTTCACGTGGCAGTGATTTGAAAAAGAAAGCCATGGACCACAGGGAGAAGGGCATCATGGTAGAAGAGGAGGACAACGATGATGCTGCCTCTGATTTCAAAACAGGGACTGACGCTGCTGAGATTGACAAATTAACAGTAAAGAAACGTCGAGCTAGGAAAAAGTGGAAAAAACCGCGTGATAAGCCAAATCGTCCGCTCTCAGCATACAACTTATTCTTCCAGAAGGAACGAGCACGGATGCTTGGCGATGAAGCCGAAAAGCACGACAATGACAAGGGTAAGAAACGTGTCCATCGCAAGACTCACGGGAAAATCGGGTTTGCAGAGATGGCACGTGTAATTGGAGCCAAATGGAAGACTTTGGATGATGAGGAAAAGCACGAGTTCGAAGGAGTTGCTGCAAAGGAGAAGGCACGATATGCCAAAGAGCTTGCAGTGTGGAAAGAGGAGCAGAAGAGAAAGGAAGAAGAAGCGCGAAAGGCGTCCAAAGGAGAGAAGGGGTCATCCACAAAGGAAGATGTCAAAGGTGAAAGAGCACCCTTCACGCCCGAACAAGAAATGGGATTTCGGATGCAAATGATGGCCAATCGTGGCGGGTTCCCTTTCTTTGGCACAGACGCACACCAACGCCAGCAGATGCCCACCATCGATTATCTACGTTCAATGCAGGAGGAGCGCGCCTCCTCCATGTTTGGGGGGGCACCTTTCATTGGAGATTCAGTTCAACAGCAGTTTCCCAACGCTTCCGAGGCCTCTGCCAATGCGCTTCTGAACCAGTTCCAAGGACCACCACAAGGGTCTTTAGGAATGGATGGATCAGGAGGTGGGATTTCTGATTATCAGCAGTTGCAGATGGCCCGTATGCAAATGATAAACTCGTCCATGATGGGAGGCCCAATGGGCGTCGGAATGATGGGTAGTACGATGGGAATGGGTGGCGGCTTTCCGCCGATGAACGACCTGGAATTTCAACGCTTACAACAGATGAGAATGATGCAAGGAATGAACCAAATGGATGCTTCCAACAGAGGTATGTCTGGCAGTAACGAGTCTCACCAAGCTGGTCCAAATAGCATCGACGCTGCCATGATGAGACGATTCCAGAATCGGTTCGGCGGCGGGATGTAGAGATGCTCTCTCTCATCATCGATGATTGAGTACAAGACGGTAAGAGCATCTTCGGGGATACGACGAAATGCTATTGGCAGTGATCGAAAAGCTGTAGGAATTTTTGTACCTGCGAATGTCCGTGTCGTGCAATGTGTTGACCTGTGACTGCCATTCATACCATGAATAAAAGAGAAATAAATGTAAAGATTAATAACAGGAAATTCCGATGAGTTCGACGTCTTCACTCTTCCATTCCATTATCGATTTGACTGTCACTGCTAATAAACAACTATCGGCATTTCTATGGCTTTCGACCCAAGCCCATTTTCTCGGCTTCTTCGGCAGGTATGATTTCAATAGTCTTTTCTTTCTTGACCTTCCAATCTGGTGTCGTGATGTGCTTTATGGTCGTTCTACGAAGATTTCCGTCTTCGTCCCATTCATCTTCAACTTCGATTCTGGTCTTGTCGCCCTTTCTTTTTTCTGTTGCCTCCCATTCTTTTTGCGGTGGCGCCCATCCTTTTCCTTGATAGGCTTCACGGACGTGTTTTACACCAGGGGCAGGTGCAACATACGATTTCGGGGTGGGAGATTGTGCCGCGCCCGAAGTTTGTTCTGGAACTGTGGTCGGTGGAGCCGTAGGATCTGGCATTGGAGCTTCTGGTGGAATAGATGTCATCGTTCCACCATTTGCTTCGCCGGATTGCAATGCCAAATCCGAACCAGTTTCTTTGGCTTTCTCTGCGTTTGTTGTTGGATCCTTTGCAGTTGCTTCGGCCGTTGGTTGGCTGGCACAACAACTGCAAAGCAAAGAAGTTAGAGTTGAACAATCAGCAACCGTCTTTTGACCGGAGAAGAAAACCACCAGAGCCGAACTTACCCCATGATATAGAAAACGGTACGAAGTACTACGTATCAAAATGTGAGACCGAGAACTCGTGAAACATGATGTCTCGGAGTTCATCTTCAATCTCCGGTATTGATCGATCGTACGTATTTCTTGGAAGTGACCGCGAAATCAAAATGACTTCGGGAATTCACAGTCAGTCAGGCCTCTCAGTAAGAGGAGCGAGCGACTTTCTTTAACCCTAACCCTCTAAACCCTCAATAAAAAAATTGTCTTGTTTCTTCTCCCACCTCCAAGTGATGTCCCTCTCGGATCCTCTAGCCATTTACCATCTGATAACTTGGTTTTTCGCTGTTACAGTCCTGGTCATGGAGACCTCATGTTGGGAGGAAGTGATTGCATCATATTTGGCTCTTTTGTACTTTGACAAGTGGTGATTTCTGATACTACTCCAAAGTGAAGGAGGCAGCACCACTGTTTCCTATCCTGTGCAATGAATTTGGTACGGCAACTCTCAAGTTCATAGCAGCCCTCTGAAATTCCTGTACTAGCAAGAATAAACTATGTAACAGTGGGATATACTCTTTGGAGATCAGGGTGAAGGAGCAATGAGAATTGACCCCATTTCTTGGTGAGTAATTATTTATGTGGATTACCTTTTTGATTATACTTGGAAACAATGTCTCTTTTCAACTAAGTTCTGAGGGACAAGATTATGGTAGTCTATGGTGTAAGTTTAGAACCCTTCAGTTGTATGGTTTGTGAGCAATCGGAGACATTTTTAGTTTGCATTCAAGCCACAAGTGCGTATATTTATGCGCTCCGCACACAGTGACCTCACTTTTTGCACGACCTTACTTTTTGCACCGCGTTGACTACGTAGTACTTGCCAATCAGTGTCACGTTCATTTAGTACAGAGTAATAGAGAAAAATAGGGCACACTAGCTAGCTACTCCGAGTAGCTACTAGAGTAAAGAAAATGGAATTCATTTTAAAGGCAAGAACCAGCTGCCACCGATTCCGGATGTGAGATGTTGGCTAGCCCATCTTCAATCTGGCTCCAAGGGGTTGGCTAGCCCATCTTCAATCTGGCTCCAAGGGGGTGAAGCTAATCATGCAACAGCTTTCCATCCACTCAGTTCTATGTTGCCGACAATTAAGGACTAGAAAGGCAAAAGCCTGACGAAAGAGGAAAAGTTGGAATCATTGAACAGTCGCATATGGTGTGCTTCCAAAAACAATAGTGGGAATGCAGCAAAATACATCAATAATGTGTTGGGTTTGTTGATATCTTCTACCTGTTGCAACCCCAAAGGGCATATTGTACTTTTAAAAGAAACATTTCCACCGGTAGATAATCTATGGATTCTTACTGTGTCGTAGTTTCCATTGTCTGACAAACCAGTGTGAAGCTCCCCTATCACAGCAAGGTGATCCAATTCGGGGGGGGGGGGGGGAGTTTACCACTAATAACGAGGAAAGTAAATAACGAGGAAAGTAAAGAAATTCTTCCAATACTCTAGAGTATTAGGTTATTATGTGGCTATTCCAACCACTACGACTAGTAAGCTAGTACCACCTACCGTAGTCTCCTATCTGCGGAGTTGACATCAACAGATCCTTTTGAAACGCCCATGCTCAAAAATAATTCCAATGCTTACTCGTCAGTCTAATATCTTCCGAACGTACTTCTGGTTGAAACAATGCAAACTACTACTACTACTACTACAACTACAGTACTATTCATGATTTGCGTTTTTGTTACTTCACACCCAAGGCGCAGCAGCTTTTTTCTACTCTGCACAGATTTGGTGCAGCAAATTGAGTCAAAACATCATCTCCATTTTAGGGACACCATATTATCTTTTTTTTTGAGAATTTGCCAAGTTGCAGCCACTGAAAAATGACATTCTTTATACTGTATCCTCCCAAAAGTCCTCGCGACTACTTTGGTCACTGGCGTATTGATCCGTAAAAGTTGCTCGTAGCTTTTCTAGAGCTTTTTTCTGATGCTTTCGTACCTGACTGACAGTCAAGCCGAGTTCGAACGAAATTTCCTTTTGTGTCTTGGGGACACCGTCGTCCAAGCCGAACCTCATTTGAATGACTTGGACCTCCACTTCTTCCAACGTCTTTCCAAGGAAATCGTCAACATTATAGAGGATCATGTCCGTCAGTGCCAGATCATCTGGAGACGTCGGATTCGAGAGCAAATCCTCTAGTCTTCTGTTGGCCTCATCGTCTCTGGATTCAGGGATGGAATCTCGGAGAGGAGCTGCCACCGATTGCTCGTGAATCCACATTTGATCTTCCCCCTCATATTGCAGGGATTCATCTAAATAGTCTTCTACGAGCTCTTCTCGTTTTAACGATTTTCCATCGTCCAATACCAGTCCTTCTCGTACATCCCATTCATCTTGATTGAAATAATAGCGTTCCGTTTCGAGAGGGTCGGCAATTTCTACCGTACTTTCCATGCTAAGTGGAGGGGGTCTGCGATGCTTTGTGTTGGATCCGTCCACATAGGACGGTCCAGTCCCTGTCCCCTTGGCACGCTCCAACGTATATGATTGTAAGGCCTGACGAATCGTGGCTTTGGCGAAATCTTCAAAAGATTCGTTTGGTTGCGATTGATGTTCGAAGGTCTTGAAAGCTTGCATTAGGCCAATCACGCCCTCTTGGATCAAGTCGTCGTGATTGGGAGGTGATCTTTTCCTCACGCCTCTGGATGTGGCGGTGGCTTTCCCCAAAGTAGCGTCGACCATTTCTTTGACCCATCGTAGTCCGTCACGGGTAGAATAGCTTTGAAAATCTGGAAGATTCAAATTTAGTCGTTGTTGTCGCTCCCATTTCCAGATACGCTGGGCTAGTTCTGGATTGATTCTTCCGTCGTGATCTTCTAGTATATCTTCAAACCTGTTTTGTGATGAGGATTGTGTGGCAATCTTTAAGGAAATCATTCGATGTGGTGGGCATCCCCGCGTTGGAGGTACAAAGGCGGTAATCATTCGAGGAGACGCCGAAATTTGAAGCACCAACACCGTTAGGAGAAGGGAGGAAGTGGAATATCTCATGGTTACAAAGCGATTCAATGTTACGAATGTAATACCGTTGGAACAACGTGACATGACATTCCAACTTCTGGTTGTTTTTGGAAGGTTCCGTCTCCTCTTGCTCGGACCCGAACTTCTCGATCGCATGCAAGCAGGATGCATGAATTCGATGATGATGGAGGTGACAGATTCTTCAACAGCGTTCTTTTCATTTTTGGTCTGGCATGCGCGCACCCAAGCGAAAAATCAGAAATTTTACAGAGACATTCAAAATGTTTCGCAGAGACATCCAAAACGAAGGGTCATCCTCTCATCAATCCCTCCCTGTCGTCACGTGTCACGTCGCTACTCTACCGGCTACCGGATTCTACGAGTATGGAGTACCGTAGACAAGTACCGTATCATACTAGGTAGAATCTCATCGACGCAACGGCATCATTAAGGTCCCGGTCAGCGATCTGTCACCAGTCTACGACTACAATTGGCTAGTAAATGCGACGGAGAAGAAGTCCCTTCTATTTTTATAATTTATACCATCTACTACGTACTACATCTTGCTTTCTCTTGTCCTCCTCCTTGAACAATCATGTTAGAACGTTCACAACATAAAATATTTGCTTCATCGGGGTTGACAAAGTTGTACCACCAATATGGCTGACATTCCCAAGAACGCGCCGAGGCGTCCCATGACCAATAACCCGATCACTACTGATCCGGCTCTTACGAGACTCTTGGCTGATGCCAAGGCTCTCAAGACCGAAGAAGAGTTTAAGGGATGGAAGACGTCGTTTCTCGACACGTATCGCTCTTACCTCGATCCAGCTGGGGAGCAAAATGCCAAAATGTCCTACGCTCGCTTGGTTTGGAGCATGGAAAAGTTGGCTGGGACTGTAGTCGCCGTGAAGGATCTTGTCAACGATGGCAAAATTTCGGCTGAATCGCAAACTGTCATGGGAAAACGGGCAATGACGAACATGACCGATCAACTGGCCAAGTCGGAACTAGAAATCTCACGATTTATGCCGGCTACGGGAGCCGACGAGGAAGAATTGGGGTACAACAAGTTCGAGTTGGGTGCCGTCATGATTGAAGGTCAGTGTTTCCTCGTCAATTCCAAACCTTTTTTTCGCATCAACGTTACTAATGCTTTTCTTTCTTTCAATTATCATTCTAAAACAAACTTCAGATGGATTTCATGTCTATGAACTATTGAGGTCTGCGAAAGACATCATTACAAATCTCCAAGATAAGGTGCTCAACGATATCCTTCCTCCTCATCAGAAATCCATCATCCAGTTCTACCTCCGCCAAGTTTTGTCGTTCAACGATGTCATGGCAGATCTTGGACTATTTGGTCTCATGGAGGACATTTTGGAAATGTACAAAGCCATCCCACGCAACAAGAAGGGACCACTTCCCAAGGATGCGCCAAAATCACGTGCTCCACGCAAGGAGGTCGAACCAGTTGTCGACGAAGGTCCCGAAATTGTGGAGCTAGATCCTGACAAGAAATATAATTTCCGCGCGGAATTTGCCGATGGATATATCGACCCTTTCTCCGGCACTGCTCCTGGTCCTGAGGAAAACAAAGACAAGAATGAAGAGCAAAAAGGGAGTGGAGGGGAAGATGATTTTATCATCTATTTTGATATGAAGACTGGTACCATTGGTAAAATCCCAAGGAGCGAGTGTGCCTCCAAGTCACTCATTGTTTCACAAAGCGACGACGGAGCAGAAGAGTTGCAAGGTGAAATTGAAGACGATGATGAACGAGAGAAGCTTATTTGGGACATGAAGAAAGCCATGAAAAATAAGAAAGGAGGCGGGTCAGCCAAGTCGCCAGGACCCAATCGGAAGAAGTACGTTATCACTCCCCGAAAGGACGCTACCGGAAGGACCATTGGCCGGACTAAGAGCAACGAGAACACCTTGAAAAAGATCCAAGCTCCCTCTCTCGACAAGGAAAACGGCGATCCTCCCACACCTCCTGACAAGGCTGGTCAGGTAAGGCGAACTTCATCCGGGAAAAAGTCTCCAACGGCTTCCGAACCTCCCAAGAGTAGCTCCTTTCAGATGGAGCGAACTAAAAGCGCCCCAGTCAGAAGATCATCGGCTCAAAAAACTGCTACCTCGAAGCGACCTTCGATCCAAAAGGCGGTGAAAGATCCAAAACCGTCTGATGACGGCTGGTCCAACGCTTCTGCGATGGCGGCGGGGCGTCGCAGCAAGTGATCTCTGCGTCAAAATTGAGTAAGTTTGGTGATTTCTTTGTTTTAGTGTGTCGAATTCATGTGAAGGTTTACGTGCCAAGCGAGATCATGGCAATGGGTGCGTTGAGAACTTGAGGAGAGGTCTGACTTTTCCTTATGATCATAAAACGATGAAACTGATATAATGAGACGGAATCATCTGTGTCGTACAACACGTCTTGAAATTGTGAAGGAAAAGAATGGCTCGGAAGAAGGAATGACGCTCGTCCAAAACCCCGGAACTTCAATCCCAGAGGATGACTCCAACTTAGGACACCTTCAGAGACCTTTCTTTGGTCAGTGAGAAGATTCTAATTTGTTATTCGTACTGTCTGATGGGCTACGGAAGTTCCGAGTCGCTGGGGTTGCGCACACATCTGACAGGACCGCAAGGAAAAAGGGCGTTGAAGAAAACCCTGTGACCATTGACTACTGGCATCGGACTTTTTTGAAAAAAGGCTGACGATCCAATCAAAACA
This sequence comes from Nitzschia inconspicua, assembly GCA_019154785.2. Lineage (NCBI taxonomy): Eukaryota > Bacillariophyta > Bacillariophyceae > Bacillariales > Bacillariaceae > Nitzschia > Nitzschia inconspicua. Next base: position 3,032,434 of record JAGRRH010000021.1, on the reverse strand, counting down.
CAACTTTAATATACACTGAGCCCCTATCCATTACCCCACGGTCGAAATATTGCCATCGTAAAGAGGCACCACAGTCCAATCCGCTACTCGCAAACCCTGTGACCTGTGATTTCACTACAGAGAGAGACAGTAAAAAAATCGTCTGCTGGAGAAGGTTTTGGCTCATCCATGTTTCCTCTCTCTTTTCGTATAATTTTTTTCATGTTCATTGCAGGTTAATTGATGTGCATCCTCTCTTTTGATTATCTTTCCGGAATACATAAACATTAAATTTATTGCGTCCAACGGAGTATTGTTATTTCATTTGAACTTCGATAACTGTGAAGAAAATCGATTGCAGCGAAGGTGCTGAGCATGTATCATACTACCGTACCTAGCTACCTAGTAGTATGTACTCGCCAATGTACTCCGGTGACTGTTGCGAAAAGTAAGAAAGGAGTAGAAAATGCGGTACCAGTCCACGTCTGTGAAGAAGCTGTTATTACGTCTTCTTGCGGAAATGAGCTCTTTAGATACGACGTAGATTTTATAATAAAAAATAAAAAACATATTTGGAGTGCGAGGACAACTCGGTTGTGAAGATGATGTTCGTTTCTCAAGATGATTATTAACATAGAACTATTATTGTAACCACTATTGTGATATTAAAATAAACCGTAGCAATATTTTATATATATTATATATTAGAAGCAGCACCCTTCACAGCAGAGCAGAGCAAATCTATTGACTGTGAAGTGCTGGTTGTAGCTTTAGGTAGCTCTCTAACAGAGAGACAGCGCAAACGCAACATATAGATAAAGGATTTGGTATGACCAGACCTACCGAGTCAACGGAGTGCTGCGTATCATCAGCTTTCGTGTGCAAAGGAAGAGCGAGATTGAAAAGACTGTGATGAGACATGTGCCTGGAATATGAGACACCACCTGTTTTCGTTTCCGAAGAAGTGCGCCTCAGAACTACTACTACAATAATTGCAAGGGGCTTTGGGAATGAAATATCTTGGAGGGTACTTGAGCATCTCAATCAAATATGCCTCTGTAGAAAGAGGCTTATTTAGTCGAACTGATAAGTCTGATGACAAATAACCATTCACGATTCCCAGCAAGAATAAATCTCAATGAAACCTCAATGTAAACGGCGAGGCATCATAAGCTGGTCAATCATACCGGAGTAACAAGCCTGGACTCCGGTTCTGATGATTTTCGAACGAAATTTTGTACGCAGTATGGGAATTCAATGAGAGGCAGCAACAAAGCAATAATACATGTTCACTCTACCAGTCGTATTAGAGAGCACTGTTTAATCGATCACACACATTTTACTGTTAGTTCAGATACGAGTAACATACTGGTAGTCATCAAAAACAAACGCAACATGAATATTGGGTCAGTTGAACAACATGGTGGATCAGCACCGTTCGCCCCACACGCGGACGGAGAACTATTTGTTGACCGATCCCAGGGGTGGAAAAGGGAAAAGCAAAATGATGTCGGAGACGTAAGTGTGAGCGGATCTTCGAATCCTCTCAAGATGGGCCAATTGTCGAAGGCAGGGACTTCGAAAAAGTCCTTAGGCGATGCAATGGCTACTGATAAATCCTCCGTCAAAAGAGCAAAGGGGATTACGGTAAAGTCAGAGATAAAGACTAGGCGAAAGAAGAAATGGCGCAAACCGCGCGATAAGCCCAATCGTCCCTTATCTGCTTACAATCTATTCTTCGCTCGCGAAAGAGCTCTGATGTTGGGTGATGATGCTCCAACACCAGAGCAAGAGGCTCTGAAGAAGAGAGTTCATTGCAAGACGCACGGTAAGATTGGCTTTGCAGTCATGGCAAGGACTATTGGTGCTAAATGGAAATCTCTCGAACCTGAGCAGAAAAAAGTTTTCGAAGATATGGCAAAAAAAGAAAAGGATCGCTATCAGATTGAATTGGGGGCATGGAAAGAAGCACAACGCAATATAGCTTTGAACGAAAAGGATATGAGTTCGGCTACTGGATCCAACACAGTCTCCATCCCCATGAGCACACACGCCGCCATGTTCGCTGGAAGAATGGCCTCAGGCCATCCGATGCAACAGTTGCAGGTCATGCAAAATGTCAACAAGCAACAGTCAGATTCCATGCGTTTCTTGCTCGAAAGTGGAATGAATCGTGGAAATCTCTCCCAGTTTCAAGCTCCACCGCAATCAGAATACATCCGGAACATACAAGAACTCCCCATCGACCAAGCTCTGATGGGCATGTCCCAACGTCAGATGATGCTGGATGTATCATCTCAAGGCCAAGGGTTGCGACAGCAGCAGCACCAAGGACTACAGCAAGATCAACAATATCCTAGTGCAGCCGAAGCCTCTGCTAATACTTTGCTCAATCACTTTCAACAAGGATTTCCAGGAGCATCCACCCAGAATCCGTTTCAACAGCAATCTCAGCAACAAAACTTGATGGACCAGAAACTCTTTCAAGAATTTGCTGCGATGCGTCGAATGCAACAACGCTTCATGGCTGGGGGGTACGGGATGAATGGAATGCCCATGAGCAGTATGAACAGCATGAACATCAGCATGAGCTCCAGCGGGATAAATCCCTTCAATACGAATAGTGCCTTGAACATGGGTGGAAATGGCGTTATGCCTGGTATGAACAATAATATGAGTATGCGCGGCGGTCCTGGTACCCCCGGCGGTATGAATATGAATAATTTTGGTAACGGATTGTAAATTAACGTATGTCACTAGAAACGCTTTCCTAACTGACAAGCTGTGAAAATTGCGTCGTACATCGGCAGGACGATTAACTTGTCTTGCTCTAACTGTAAATTTTTCGTCATGCAATACTTAGTATTCAATGCGTCCGGTAACATCTACTGCAGTAATAACTCACGTTGGCCAAATTATCTCGAAGCGATTTTGTTCTACAGTGCATTTGTTATTGTTCTTTAAGCTTCAAATATGCTTACAGTAGTGCACATTATGGCTCCTGAAAACTTTTCTTGCCAGTGATTTTCTTCTTCTTAGATTTTGCAGTAGATTGCACCTTCTTCTTCCTTGATTGGGAAACTGGCATTTCCTCATTTTCTGTCTCTGAAATGGAAGGGTTGTTTCCTGTGGAGACAACTGTTTGTCGTAGTTTCGCTGGTACTACTTTCGGTTTGGCATCTGTCTTGGGAGGCTCAGACTCTTGACGCCACAAAGACAAGATGTAGGCTCCGATTGCAGCTGCCATCCACAGAAACGTATCAACAATAGCTAGGTAACCTCCTGGTCCAAGTCTGCAGCTTTCAACTTCACACACATCCGATCCCAGGCCCGCAAGAAGCGACGTGCTGAGCAATCCCATTAAGATGTGAGTGCAGCACAAAGCTTTGAAGTATATCATGTTCAGACTGACTAAGGTTATGCACAAACTAATGAGAAAGACAGGGATCGCTAGGATTGCTCCGATTACTCCAACAGCTCGTCCAAAGCGCCACGGACCGTCAAACAACTGCTCTTTGGTAGCAGAATCCCAGGCTACGCAATAGTTGCGATTCGTTCCTGCAAGAGCTGCTGCTTCGGCATATTCGGGCAATTCTCGACTCCAGTATCCGATGAGGACCTTTAGCTCTGTAGTCTGAGAAACAGTTAACCAGCATGTGAAGGAGGCAAAGAAGAAGAAAAGAAATGCGAGAAATTGGATGAAAAGATACATCCAACCCGTTCCTCCGTAGGGAGCAGGCGCTCTCCAATCGTTTTTGTTGATAGCCATGATAGAACCAATATTTTATGTTCTCAATTGATGATCGGGAGATTTGGGCCTGCTCATCATGTTCATGTTCTTCCCTGCTGCCGCGAGTAATTACTGCAGCAAAGCTAGGTTTTTTTGTGGAACTACTAGCGGTAGAGGATTTTCTCAGATCTTGAATCAACCCCAAGACCGAAACAATCGTGCAATGACTCGGTACCAAAGAAACAGCGTCTACACCCAAGCCCAAATGAGATGCCCGCGTTTTGCGCGGGTCTTGTTGTCGAACAGTGCGACCATCAAAATGAGGTCAATCATCATACAACCAAAACGAGCCTTTGACTCGTACTACCGGTAGTAGAGGCAGCTATCATGGCGGCAGACATGGTTCAAAAGATGATAATGTAAGAAAATACTTTGATAATAAAATTATAAACTACGTAGAATTAATAAAAAATATTAATAATATTTTTATCTTCTTTTCTCTACTACTCTACTCTACCTACTACAGGTAGCTACTACTGGTAGCTACTTTAGTGGTAGTTCGGTAGCTACTAGCTACATAGCTAGGTAGCTAGTAGAGAGAGAAGCTGTTCCTACTTATTTACAGTTAATAGAGACAACGACAGTAGGAAAAGAAATATAACGTGCATAGCGAAATGTCTTGGACAAGGACCCAAAAAGCGCACTCGAGTTGCCAACGTCATACTCCCGAGGAGATGGATTACAGTACTCGCAAAACTTTCTGCCAGAACAAAAGGCATACTACTTAACCTGAGACTAGCAGGTCTGCTTATTAACCGCTAAACTAACTGATTACACACCTTTCTGATCGACCTTTGATGAGGCTGTCCATTTCTTCTTCAGTCATTCCGACACCGTCGCGTTTTGATACGTCCCAAAAGTCGGAAAGCTTCTGACCTGCGACGTCTCTTCGGATATAGAACAGCAAGTATGCAGAACTATCTACCACATCCCTGGGATGAATCTCGTAGATTTGCGCATCGTTGAAAAGACGCCACTGTCCATCGACTTCGGATTTGAGAGAGGCAACGTAATGGCCGGTAGATAAAGCACCTTGGTGATGGACCACACCGTATAAATCATAAAGCATTTCACTCCTTCCATCATCGTCGTTCATCTGGGGACATGACTCTTCGGTTCCGCCCATTTCTTCGCCGTCGCCATTCATTACTGCGTTTGGAGGAGATTCATTGCGATTGTTCTCGTCTGTTGATGGAGATTTTCCATTTTCGGTTTTCTTCGACGAAAGCTCCACCATCTTGGGGGAGGCCGCACCCACATCCCTCGCCATGATACGTGACAAATCTAGGCCTTCTAGGGGGAAGTCGACAAAATCCCGAAGCTTTCGTCTCATGTGTTGAGTGAACTGGAAACGTTTCAGGTGAATAATTACAACAGGTGGGAGTCTCCAAAGACTCATCCTCTTCGTTTGCATCTTGTAGTCCTTGCATTTAGAACAGTACACCTCGGGCATCTTTTCCTCCTTCGCAAACTCGTCCAGACAGTCCTCCAATGTTATAGCAGCAGCATGCCCCTTTTTCTTTGGGTCATTCGCACATGAGGCATGATTCTTGATGGGAACTCCAGCAATCCTGCCACGGGAGACTCCTCCAATTGATAACGGATCTTGAGTAGTCCGGGTTCCGAATCCTGATGTAGCAACATCAACAGCGAAGTGCCAGTCAATAGCCAGGCTGTCACCGTTGGAGAGAACCGTTGGATTATTGTCATCGGGTACTTCACAGCCAATGCAACAATCGTACCAAGCACATTGTCCACACCGTCGGCCGTCTCTTGAAGTGATGCGTAGGCGAAAGCCATAACGAGGAACCGGTCCAGCTGACACATCCTCAGCATCTGACAACGTCTTTGGGAGATTCAGCCTTCTTTCGGCTTTTGATTCCTCGCCCTCGCCTTCTTCCAATTTGACCAGAACTGTCTCCTTTTCACTGTTATCCTCATGGACACTTTCACTAGACTCCAAGAACTTGTGAGCTCCTTGCGGAACATACGGTGGTAAGTGCTTCGCGACAAAATCGTAAACTTCCTTGTTGGACTTGCCATCTAAGTTTGCGATTCGAAGCAACAAAGGCGTTCCAAACACACGATGCGTCAGAGGATGCAGTAGATCTTTCGATACCAGCTCCGACCGCCTTTGTGCCAAAGCAAGAAAATCAATCTGCACTGCTTGATGCTCGTCAAGGGCATCCTCGTCCTCGTTCATAGTACCCAATTCATCGGGAATTGGATCCAAACCAACCACATGAATCGCTGGCAGCTCGCCAGTGTCCTTGTTCTGCAAGTCTGGTAGGCGCCAAGCATTCGGCGCGATCTTAAAGATGTAATTGTCTCTCATGTCAACAACAGCCATGTCCCTCGACATCTTCTTGTAAACTTCTTGGAGTCTAGCCTTTTCTTGGTCAGACTCTGGTTCTTGAAGATTACCGTCGGAAGGTGAGCTGGCACTTCCGACTTTCTCTGCCTGCTCGTCAGCGTGCAGGACCTTCGCTAAACTTATTAGTACGTCGTATAGTGTGCCATTGTTGTGAACTTTAACGGAATATCGCATAATTTCAGAATCAGGGCGACAAGGATAATAAATCAATGTGACAGGAATGTTGTCATCCTCAGGAAGTGGGAGTGTAAGGCAGGAGAAGTTCTCAAACCTTGCACTCTCATATTTGCAAGCTTTACACCGCAACAGACTTTTGTATTGTCCGTGAAACATGGCAATGATGATGGACATTTCCCGCTTCAAAAGGTTGGACCACCAGATATCTGCCAATTCGCTGTCTGGGCGTCCGTCAGAATCAGGATGTTCGATGTACGGCTTTTCTTGAATTCTGTTGAATTCCTCTCCCAATCCATCGAGTAAAAAAGTAAGCAACTCTTGAGCGTCATGCTGCTCGTTTCCCGCAAACCGTTCGTCAAACTTTCCTATGGACTCTTTGAATGTTTTGGGGGTCAAGGCCGGTGCATTAACTGGTGCGTAAGACTGAGGAGCAATGACCCGTTTAGGCTGGTGTAAAGCTTGTTGGTTGAATCTCTTCCATATATTATTGATCAATACGGCAGTCACTTGGGCTAAATGGCCGCCGTGTCCCATAGGATTGGTAGTGTTGATATCGTTGAGATAGCATTTGGATGTGAAATAATCCTTGAAAATGGGAGTATGACTTAGGCATTGAATGGAAGAATTCAGATAGCAGGTATTTCCCATATTGTACAAACCAACAACCCCGTCACCTACGTCGATTCCGTTGAAGTCATCTTTCTTGAACGTCCAATCGTGGCCGTCCACACCTCGTGGCCAAAGACCTGTCTCCTCATCTTTCAACTCAAGGAGAAGATGCATATTGTCAGTCCCCGTTCCATCGACAACATTTCGGCTCTTTTTTTGCTCGAGGATATTCGAATCCAAGTTAAGCAGCCAGTGATTATTCCCGCTGTGTTCGGAGTCTGCTACATCCATCAACCATAGACGACCCTTGTCAGGATCGATGTCCAACCCTTTGCAAAGTTGAACCAGAAGAACACGAACAGGACTGTACCGACTAACAGGGACTTGCTGTTGGAAGGGGCGAGCTTCTCCGCGGGAGGCCGAATCGCACAAAAACATTGTAACGAAAAATGGATATAATTCAATTTCGTTTTCGGTACGAAGGGTTGTTGCTCCTCGACGACCTAATGTATTGGACATATTCGGCACAACGACTCTCTGGATGGGGGGGCCGCCGTCATACCAAGCTTGCAGGGCAGACCAGGCCAATGGCGGCAAAATTTCGTAGTCTTGACGCCACTTTATATCAGCACGCAAAGCCAAGCTGCCATTGTCCCTAAGTAGGCTTCTGTTTGAAATTTGGGTGACTCGACGAGGGCATGCGTTGTCATTTGCCTTATCGCGGAGATCATCTCCGTCTTCTGACGTACGACTGAGTTTTTGGATCACTTCTGACCAAGTTCTAAACCATTTGTCATCGATTATGTACCAAACAGTTCCTCTTGGCCCTCGCCTGCTGACATCTGTCTGGGGGTAACGCCTTAGGTGCCGTTCTTGAATTTCGATGATCAATCTCTTTTCCATACTTGCATGCTTTGGAGGGACACCAAATAACACGCCTGCGATCAAACGAAGTTCCATGATCAGTGGTCCTAGCCTATGTTGATCGTACTGTTTCGTGTTCCTGTGCCACAAGAGAAGCTGGTCTTTGGTTAAAGTATCATCAGTCGACTTCACAGTTTTGAACATGTGATCAACCAAACTCTTAATGGGAACTTTGGGCGTTTGAGCCTCTGTTTGACCATAGAATTCAGGCAAAAGCCTCAATTCCAATGCAGTCCGCAAATTCACAGATCTGGAGCCACGGTTGTCATCCATGTCTTCTTCACCATCTTCAACCGCTTCGGTGTCATCTTGATTGATCTCCCACCTCGGACGGTCAGATGAATTTCGAAAATCTTTGTGCTCGCATAGGCACATGAGCAAATCTTCTACTTGTTTACGATTCAGCGAAGTCTCTCCTCGCTTGCAAAAAAGCTGTAGGATCCATTTGACCAGTGCTTCGTCATCGTCGTCCGAGCGTACACACATGCCTCCATACTGCAACACATGGGCCAAGTCCCAGTAACTTCGTGCATTTTCAAAATCATCTTCTTCCTCCTCTGGTCCAACATCATCTACTGGGGTTGCAGACGCCAGTTTAGCTATGGACTGGAAGACTCTTTGAGCAATGGGATGGGTTAGGTAACCACCGTGCCCAAGTTCGTCGCTCGGGTAGCAAACCTTTTGATAGAACACAGCTGCCGGGATGACATGCTTCGGAAAATGGGGGTTGATTCCGTTGCTGCTTCCAAGACCCAAACTCGAGGTACTCGAACCGCTACCGTTCCCAGAGGTTCCGCTTGCGTTTCCGGATGCTTCTGCGGTGTCCCCCATAGGGTCGCCTTGAATGACAGTTGTTGACGATTCGACGAGAGAATGAAAGCGACGCTTAATTTCGTACAATCGGTTTTCTGCCAAGTGATACTGGTCACAAATCGAAGGCAACCAACGACGTTGTCGATCCATGGTTTGCAAAAAGACAGACGCCGACTCAGGAAGCGACACACTTGTCGACGTATTGTCAGGAGGCATCATGGCTTTTGAGAATGCAGCCATCCAATCCAGCAGAAAATGTGATGGCAAAGGCTCGTAGCTCATTGTTTCAACAATAGCTCGAACAAATTCTCGGGATGTGAGTGGGACGTTCGGGTTGCGAAAGACTCTGTTCAGAACATCGATCATGGGTGACTGTCGGTAGGTGTCTTCGCCATAAACATCTGCCATGAATCGATGAATGGTGTCACGGGTAATCATACCCCTTTTCTGGTAAGAGTCATACACCAAAAACATCCATTGGGCCATAGTCGTGATGATGGGGTTGTCCTTGTCAAAGCTCACAATCATTTCTGGATCGTCTTGAGTGTGCAACCACCAATATTGATGACAAATGGCCAGGAAAATGCATATATCAGGGATGCTTACTAACGGCGGTGGAGTCAGTCCACCACTTGTAGCGGAAGAGGGGGATGCCGAGGATGGCTTGGATTGCAAAGCATATGTCAAGCAGTCAAACAGGCCCATGTGGCCTCCCGGTCCTGAGTGAGGTTGCGCGCTGGAAGGAACAAGAAACTTGATCAGGGTCACCTTGTCCAGCAAAAGCGACCGACTGTTAAATTTTCTCCAGCAAGCTTTGATAGGAGGTGGAATATGCTCTTCATGAGATGGCGATGCCATCAAAGAAGAGTCCGTTGAATTGGTCGTTGGTTTGATTTGCATTGCTTGTTGTAGAAGAACGGCTTGAGAATCAGCATCAGTTTTATTGTTTGGTTTGACCGCATTCGTAGTATATAACATGGAATGTACCAGTGCTGATGTTTCGTCCGCAAGGACTTCTTCCAAGACTTCTTCTTGTTGCTTTGTAAACATGGATTTGTTTGCATTCAGTTGGTTGCGGTGTTGTAATCTCAAAACACTCGAAACGATCCTCGAAACACGATCTTCACCGAGAATGCCACAGGCATCGGCCACTGACATCAGGTGAGAGAGCTGGGACTTTAGACTCATGATGGTGTCAGTACGTAGAATAGATGGAAATGGAGGAGAACAAGCCTGAAAATACCAATCTGATCGTTGGGATGTTGATATCCACTGAAACACGACAGAGTCCTCACTGCCTCTCGATGACCGTCCGTTGGTCTTGCTGCTGTTGCAGAAAGGAAAGAGCGCTGATCCCAACAACGATGATGATATCAATTTTTGTTTTTGTAGAAAAGGATAATCGTAGAGGGATTGTTGCAGTCGATGCACGTCAGACTTCCAGTGCCACTTGCTACGGTTAGGTAGGCTGCTCAAGAACTGCATGCATTTCGTTTCCTGTTTTTTTTTTTTTCTCTCGTCTCCCTCTTTTCACTTCGGCGGAGATCAATATCAAATATAGCATGTAAATTATCTTTCGTACCAACGCTACGATGACCGAATGCTCAATCCGTTGAGAACAGGGAAAATTTTAATCTATATATAGTTCAGGTTATTTAAATGACGTCAACTTCTCGCACGACGGACGTACTATTGCACACGGTTTATCTACCGTACTACGACGTACCCGTACCGGTACTACTCCGGACTCCGGACCTCTGGAGTACGAAGTTACAGTTAATAACCTAGCTTGTATTAATAGGTACTCCACTACCTAGACTACGACGTACTAGCAGGTAGTAGCTAGCTAAATTTGTAGATTATTTTGAAATTAGGTAGACTAGTTTGTGTAACGTCAGCTTCGTATCCAATATAGGAATGATGTATTCCTTAGGCCTTAGTAGCTAGAACCGCATACCATAGAAGTCTTGGATTTTCTTTAGGCTGTACGAGTAGCTACGAGAGTATGCGTTATTTGAGCATGGAGTTTCAGCTTCAGCACAGTCGTATTCATCGCTGTTGATGGAGGAGTTGCTTCAGCTCGAATCACCTCCACAGCCGGTTGGACCACATGAAACGAAACAACCGTGGAGATAGAAAATACATGCCATGTATTTTCGAGTCCAACTATGTCTTAGTATCTGTAGACATTAAACACATGAGTTTTATTTTTACAGTTTTTATGGGCATTTATATTCTCTTCGTGTGGTTGAGGTTTCCGGCATTTGGGTCCAGTTTTCGTGTGCTGCTCTTCCAACTCCTCGCTGCTGAAGAACTGTTGGAGCCGTGCCCTATAAGAGCGATACCATGCGAAATGAATCACTCATACTCTCATTCGTCACGACCATCGAATCAAGTCACCCTGAGATAGCCTCGAAGACACGATGATATCATTATATCTAACATAGACCTGCGGTGTTGTTCGTCAACTTAGAAGAGCGAGCTGGGGCGTGTCATTCCACAATACCCCACTTTGGAACGATATCGATATGTAGTACTAAAGAAGAAGACGTGTCCCAAATGCAATACAGAAGATGAACGTTCAAACTACGAATTCTCAATACCGTAGTACCGCAATCGTACTTTTCAGAGAGCTGGTCGTGCCAGGTAGTGATTACGTCGTATTTTGATTACAATATTGTCGTTTTCAAATGATAATTGTTACGTCGTATTCAACTCTTCGAATACGTTGTACATGAAAGGACACATCATGTTTCATCTTTTGCCCAGAAATGGTTTCGATGGTACACCGGTTACTCCCACTCTTGACGCGGTCGCTACACTAGGGAAAACATTCCGTTAACCCTTTTCACAATTGTTACTTTGTTTACACAAAATATATACTCCGAGATATATTGAGGCCTCCACTACTTCTCTGCTAGAAATTTTAGAAAATCATCGTCCTCGTCACTGTCCACTCCAAAGTTTCGGAGTGCTCCCTTCAACGCTGATCGGCGGTTGCTCGATTCTGCTTTTTCCCGTGCATTCCGTAATGGCTTCTTGATGTCATAATATGTAACTTTGGTAGGAGTTACGAACTGGTACTCGGATGCGACATCAGTTATCTTCTTTTTCCTTTTGGTGCCATCCTCAGTGCCCTTCTTTTTTTTGTCTTTTTTCTTCTTTTCGCTCTTTTTTGTTTTTGATAGTTCTTTCAACAAAGATTCCATAATGGCATCATCTTCCTCTATAATGGACCCCATAGAATGATCACGATCACTTGGATCAGCGAGAGAGGTGGTCGAATCTTCCGCGTAGCTGACGTCGCGAGAAGTTACAGAATCGTCCAATGATGGCGTAGCCATGCACATCCCCATTTTTTGCAGAACCGCTTCTTCTGAGTCCTTATCCTCGCATTGTGGGGCCCTCCATGGGGCAATCCATTCCTTTGATTGAATACGGGTTAGATCCATTCCCTGTAGCCAAGGATGTTCAAAGACATCATCCACCCCCTTCGTCAGCATACCAAGTCGTTGGGATGGATTCTTTTGAAGCAAGCGATCAATGAAGTCTACAAGCTCGGGACAAGTTCCTTCCGACAAGGGATAATACTTTTCATTACAAATAGCATGGTACAAAGTAACTGGATCCATGCCATCAAAGAAGAAAGGATTCTCCCCAGTGAACATCTCGTACACAGTCACCCCCAGGGCCCAATAGTCCACACAACGATTGTATCCAGCATTGGTAATAATCTCAGGGGCGACATAGTTTGGAGTACCAACAAAAGTGTAGGTCTTGTCGCAGCAGAATTTACTGCAGCCAAAGTCCACAAGGACTGGATATCCATCAGCGTCGATCATCACATTTTCTGTGGTCGTTGGACGTAGGTATCAACGACAGATGAGATCGAGGGTTGATCAAGAGACTGGCAGAAAATATTCTCACTTACCTGGCTTGAGGTCACGATACACAATATCTCTGCTATGGATAAAATCCAGAATATCAGCCAATACCATGGTCGCGAATTTTGTATGATCCTCCGGCATGCCTGACCTCCAAACCCCTTGTTCATCTTCAGTATGAATCACATCCCATAGTTCTCCACCAGGAATTAGCCCCATCAAAATGTGAATCGCATCCTCATCTTCAAAAGTTGTCACAAGATCTACAACCTGTGGATGGTCTACGGCTTTCAATAATTTAATCTCTCGCAGGATATCGGCAGTCGCATCTTTGCCCCTTGAATGATCTCTTTTGAGCTGAGTTTTCAACGCAAACTTTTGGCAAAGCTCAGGCACTCCTGTTTGAAACACATCTGCTGACACCATCCACACTTCGCCGAACTCTCCTTCGCCCAGGAGTCGAATCTTCTCAAGTTGCTCAAGTGTAAGATTATTTTGGACGGCGTCGTGCAATTTCTTTCGAAGCTGAATAGCAGGTGTTTCTTGTGAAATTCGCTTAGCTGTCGAAGCACTAGCTTTGCCAGTGACAGCATTCGTCGGCTTCTTTGCGTTCAGCGGTAATTCAAAACGAGAACTCATGGTACGAGCAACTCCTTCCGATCCAACTTCTTTTAAAGGAATGATACCAATTGAGGCAGTCTTTCCCGAAAGAATAGACGCGGTAAGGCCACCAATCCGTCGAAATTTTGTACCATTGTTGCCCGACTCTTCCTTTACTTGCTTGTGTCCAAAGGTCTCACCGGCCTTCACCTCAGTCTTACATTCCTCACCGCTGTCTTCGTCTTTAAAGGATACAAGGACGGACCCCTCACGGACAACATATAAAGCCGGTTCCTCGTATTTTTCAACCTTCCACTCTTTCTTTTCTTCCTCGTCCAATTTTAGCTCCGTAATGGCGGACGTCATTTTTTCACGAATAATTCGAGTCAACTTGGCTTTCTTGACCAAGGCAGTACTTGCAAGCGTGCGCATATCTTTCAAGTTTTGCAAACGCCCTTTACCAAGGATTCGCTCTATTGTATCTTTGTCGATACTGAAGAATACACCATCGGATAGGGCGACAATCTTTTTGTCTGTCGAAGAAGTTGAGAGTGTGGCAATCGACTCGATTAGAGACCTCTCTCCGAAGAAATTGCCAGCTGATAACAGTTCGTCACGGGAACCATCCTTTGAACTGACTCTTAGAGAACCGGAAAGAATGACGAAGACGGTGGATTCTTCGTTGAAATCAAAGTCATCTTCCGCTTTAAATTCATGTCTCACCATCAAAGAAGCAAGATCGATGCTGAGCTTGTCGTCTCCTTCCAAAAGATCATTCAGAAAGGTGATCTTTGACAACGCGTCTCTCCTCTCATTTCGTGCCCTCTGAGAAAAGTCAAGGAGAAGGCCCCGATACGTTTTCTGATCAATCCTAAGCAGTCGAGCCCCTGATTCAGAACCTTGTACGTTAGATGATAGAGCAACAGATATCGTGACATTGCTGGGTGCGTGATACATCAATGCGATCTGACCGAACGACTCCCCCGGGTTGTTCAGTTGATTAATCGAGACCCCTTCTTGTTGAACGTCCATTACACCATAATCCAAGATATAGAATTTGTCGTTGCCTTCTTTGACCCCTTGGTGAAGCAAAACCTCGGACGTTTTCAGACTGATTGGTTCGAATGCGTCAACAAGAGCGTCGATGGCCCCATCCGTTCTTGCTTTACCATTTTCTCGAAATTCAGCAAACGGAAAATCCCTATCTATAGCATCAAGAATACGCTGTCGTTGCGCCTCCGTTTTGGAGAAAGACGGCGCAACAAAGTTGGAGAAATCGTACCTGATGGCGCGTACTTCGTCGAAGACTTCATCGCCCATGTCAATGTTTTTGTCCACACTCAGAGTCATAGGTCCGGAAGAAGATGAATTTCGAAACTTCGCACGAGACCGCTCCCATGCCAACCTTCGAGGTTCAGTACTGGCCGCTGTTGTAGCTCCGAGACGTCTCCGTCGTTCTTTTGCTGCAATCTTTGCTGAAAGACGGTGTCTCTCCTTGGACTCTTCCTCTGATAAATGCTCGTATCGATATAGAATTTGATCAAGTCGATGATTTTTATTTGAAGACTTGACAAGTTCTCGGACTTCTTGTGGACTGAGCAGAACTCTGGTTGCAGGATTGTCTCGAGGCTGAGGCGAGTCAAAGACTTGAGCCTTCATTTCGATCTTCTTGTGTCGTACGCTTCTTCTTTTACTTGGGGCGGAATTTGGGATGTGCATGGGAGACATGGTCAGATGTTCTTCGTCCGCACCTACCACAGACAGTGGTGGACCAGCGATCGAAAACGACGGAGCCGAGGCATGCATTTGCATAGGACTTAAAAGGGCACCATCCAATGGATTGGCGTCGAATTTGGTCACACGATCTGAGATTTTTGCACCAACAGAACCCCTTCTTGTTGTTTCGGGAGTTGCGTGAGACATCCCCAGGGAATTGGGAGTGTGACTCAAGTCATCATCGAAGGGCTTGATGGACCGATCGTCAACATGACTCTCATTTTTTCGCCACGGCTGCTGTTTGACCTTAGCAATGGGTGTCATCGGTACGAAGGAAGAGGGGACAACCAGCTCTTTTGCGGATGTTGGGTTTCGATCTGCATTCGAATTAGTACTGTGTATGCTCGAGCTTAAGTGGTTGCTGCACCTGGAATCCCAATTGACAGACATGTTCCAAGAATCGTGGTTCTTTTCATATTTCGCTATTCGGAAGGACATGTTCTTGCTCATATTTCGTTTGGACATAGATTTTATCGGTGTCGCGGAGGGAGTCGATGCGATGCTGTGTTGCGACCCTGATGGCAAGCGATTATTGTTGCTCGTGCGAGTCCCAAATGCACTGGTGATGCTGTGACTACTACTCCCACCCAACATATCCATCCTCTCCCCTTCTTTTGGTTGGAATGGCATTGCAGGTGCCATACCTAGAGTCCTTCAAACTTCAAGTACACACCAGCGAGACGAAGTGTTTTTTAAAAAAAGAAGAATGTATGAATAGAATTCAGCGACGCTGTGTTATTCAAAATTGCAAAAGACTGCTTTCTTTCCAACAACGCCGTGAAAAGTTCTCGGCGCACCATAGGGTGTGACAGAGGGATAACCTCCTACCGCACTTCGTTTTAGGGAAATAAAAAGAGCAATACGAGAAAAATACTGTTCTCACAATACGTAAGACTGGTACGTATCTCGGCCACTTATGACCATTGTAATGACCGAACAAGTCATTCGGATGCATCTACTTAGATATTTAGCATATATGCCTCCATCTGGCTGCATTATTTCCGATCCATCTTAAAGGAAGGTCCTTTTGTGTTAAGAGACGAAGTGACTCTGTACCTGGTGTGTCCCATTTCGAGTTCACCGGATTATTAAACACACATGGAGATAATAACTTTTGTGGAAGTTCTTAGAAGTGATATGAAATAACAATCGTTAGAAATGTACCTGAGTACTTCGTTCTGAAGTCGTACCAGGTACGGAGTAGCTACGGTCGCTGCCCAGTATACAGTCTGAAGCTTGGAGATGAGATGCGAAGAACTGATGTTGGTTTATGATTCGTACCTGGTACTCCAGTGGTAATAATATGTGAAGTGGCTTCGTAAAAACAGAAAACAGAATATATAATATTATATCTATATATCTATTATATATATTATAACAATGACTACTTGTACCTCGTTGTCTAGTACAGCTACGTATGATACCTACCGGTAGTACCACTCCGAGTCAACAACTACGGTATCTTTTGGACACACAACTCTATTATTACGAGTGTGGTATTTTCATTGCGACGCACTGAATCTTGTCGGAATTTTTGAAATGAATACTTTCAGTAAATAAAACGGGAGGTCAAGCTTCCTACTTCCTACGTATTTCGCACCATTCCTTATTATTTTTTCAGGCTGGATCTTTGACGAGATAAAAGATAATTTAAATGGAACTGCTTTCGGTGACAGAGCGCTGTAGCTAGCTTTGCAATCCAGCCAAAACTCCTTGTCGTCATCGACGCCGTGGCCAGAAGAAGGGGCCCCTAACACGAGTTTTTTTAGCGATACTTAGAGTTGATGGGATTTGATTAGAGTGCTGGATCTTTTATCTGATGAATCGCTCACTTTTATCGAAAATTTCGAGTATCAGAGCAAGTCACATATACACCGCTCCTCCTAAGAAAGACTCTCATGTGCAACATTTTTAGCAACATATAGTAGCGTATCTACTCTACTAGTCGGTTGTAAATGTTCTCCTCGCAGCTCGCAGGTTGCTTTGAAACATGCATCAGCCATGCGATATTTCCCTGGCCCGCCGTGCTGAGATTCAAAGATGGATCGACTGGACGGAAGGTTTTGTACAAAGATTCCCCAACAAGTCGTATCATGTAAAGGATTGACTGTGATTTCAGATTGGTAGCCGCTTGTTTTCAGAAAATAGTCCCGGACGTTGTACGGTAAAAAATAAAGAAGTAGTGATGGTGGATTAAGATCGAGTGCTATCATACAAGTAAGAAAATATTTTAAAAGTTGGCTTGCGCGCGCTCAGCAGACAAGAAATTCTTCCGCGTAGTACGTTCAACACACAAAAATACGTAGTAATTTTTCCTCCACCAGCTCATCGGCACTGCACATCGGCACTGCACATCGGCACTCGGCACTTGTCTGGGGAGATGCTTGATACGGGTGTAGTTGTGGGAAGGTTCTACGTACTCCGAGTACCGGTAGTACGTACGGTAGAAATACCGGTACCGTAGTCTACTACCAGGTACGGTACTACGACTACCGGTAGTACAAGTCGCAAAAAGAGTATCGTCTATCATGTTTCGCTCACTCGAGAAACAGATGCTGCCAGTGCAACTGACAGCCAGTTGTTCGCACCTTTGTCAAGGCAAATCATTTGCAGGTCAAAGTTTGTCACGATGGCTCCCGACGCTGACAAGCTAAGACTGCGCAAGTCAGTACTATCGAGCGGCCAACCAGGCATTGACGACCACGGCCGAGAAGAAACGATCGATCGGCTTGTAACATTGAAAAGTCTGCGTGGAAATGAGGTGTGCATCGACGGTGTGATTTATGATATCACATCGTTTGATCATCCAGGAGGGGAGACGATTCGGGTCTTTGGAGGGAACGATGCCACAATACAATACAAGATGATCCACCCTTATCACACGGCGAAGCATCTGGAAAAGATGAAGGTCGTCGGACGTGTCCCCGATTATGTATCTGAGTATAAGTGGGATACCGACTTTGAACGTGAAATGAAGAAGGAAGTCTTCAAGATTGTACATAGAGGCAAGGAGTTTGGTACAACTGGCTATTTCGTTCGAGCCACGGTGTACATTTTCGTTTTCCTCGTTTTGCAATTCCAGTGGATGCAACAAACCTCCTTTCCATTGGCCATTGTTTACGGAATCAGTATGGCGTTCATTGGGCTCAATGTACAACACGATGCGAATCATGGTGCAGCTTCCAAAAGAGTTTGGATCAATGATCTACTTGGACTTGGTGCCGACTGGATCGGTGGTTCCAAGTACCTTTGGATGGAAAAACACTGGACCCACCACACATACACGAATCATCGAGATTTGGACCCAGATGGCCTTGCAGCGGAACCATTCCTCCTCTTCAACGACTACGATTTGCTCTCCCCCAAACGAGCACCGTACCATGCTTTTCAAGCATTCTACTTTGTTCTGGTCCTGGCAGGATACTGGATTTCCTCGGTTGTCGATTTCCCCATGATTTACAATCTACAAGATCGAGGGACATTGGAGGTTGGAATTCGTCTGGACAACGACTGGATCCAAAGCAAGAGAAAGTATGGATTCGGACTGAGACTCCTTTACTTGTTTTGCAACGTTGTGGTTCCTCTGTACAATAATTTCTCCTTGGTAACATTGGCTCAGATCAATGTTATGGGTATTTCAGGCAGTCTTACGCTAGGTCTGCTCTTCACGCTTTCTCACAACTTTGACGGCGCTGACAGGGATCCCACAAAGCCAGTCCGAGAAACGGGCGAACCAGTGTGCTGGTTCAAGTCCCAGGTAGAAACCTCTTCGACTTATGGAGGATTTGTTGCAGGGTGTTTGACCGGTGGCCTGAATTTTCAGATCGAGCATCACCTGTTCCCAAGAATGTCCAGCGCCTGGTATCCATACATCGCTCCCACAGTGCGACGGGTTTGTGAAAAGCATGGCGTGAAATATACGTTTTTCCCGTACGTGTGGCAGAATATGTACTCTACGTTCAAATATACGCATGAGGTTGGAAATGGATCTCATTGGAAGAATAATCCTTTCAAGGGAGAAACATAACTAACTGTAAATAATAACATTCTCATTTAGCATACGGATCGTTGATCTAACGAAGATGAATCTCTTCTTACGCTAGCAACATCGAAACTACAACCCGAGCGTTGGCTACTATCCTCGCTTCATCACACAGGTCTCGCAATCATCAGATCGAAGACGGTGTCCCATCGACGTATTCCAAGGCAAAGCACCAGAGCCAAACAGAAATAGATGAGAGCCAGTTGAAGAACGGTCAAAGAGTAACCGCACTTCTTCAGTCGAAATGACTCGATCACCGCGACACGCGCAAAAACATACGCAGGAAATGATGCCACAGAGAGGCAGAAAAATGTAATCCACGAGTCAATGGATGCCGCTGATATGGTCCCAGTGCCGCCTACCAAAAGGCTGATAGAAATTACGATGAATTCGGCCACAAACAAAACACCGCCGGAACTACCCACCAATAGACCAACATGAAATCCAGTCATCGTAATGACGAGTAGTCCCTGAGCCCTGAACAAAGAAAGGATTGATTTGGTTGAAATTCCAATTTGGGTGGTTTCCATTGATTTCAACGACATGGTCATACCTAGACTGATACTGCTCGAGCAGACACAAATCAAATTCAAGAAAAAATATGGAGAAGCAGCGTAAAAGGAGACGGTAGCAGCAGCAAAACCGGCCAAAAACTTTTGGAACGAGCCAGCGCCAACGAGACTCAGCTCTTGATTCCATTCATCGACGAGACCAACCCCAGCCATCGCTTTGAATATGTTCCGATGATCTCTGCAATTAATGCTTCGCCAATATGCAACTTTCTTCAATAAGAGCTGTTGTTCAACCCGGTTCCATGGTGCTAGGAAAACCATCCTTTGAAAAACTAAAGGACAAGCTGCATCCCACATCCTCTGGTAGCAGGAGATGATTTGCTGTCGAACGTCAATCGAGTAATTCTTCTGGATGGGAGAGATTTCCATAACTGCTCGGATGAATGTTCGGCTTGTGTGTCTCTCAGCGTATCTTCCCAGTGCCATCCACAGCATGACCACAAAGGTTGAAGCCGTTAAGCAGTCAAACCCTGTGAGGAAATTTATTTTGTTCTCGAGCTCGAATGGGAGTGCTTCTAATGCGTAATTCACGGGCTTGGCTGGGATCCATTCAAAGAATCGAGCAAGAAGAGTAGACAATAGTGGCAAGATCATTACAGAAATCGATACCCAATGCCCAGCAATCAAAATCCGGCGATCTGCGAAAACGGATGAAAGTCCGTGGTTGTCTTCGACGTTCCAGCCGAGCTGCGCTGAAAATATCCAAAGCAGGTTGAAAACTCTTGGTACGGGTGCATTATGGATATTGGGACCAAAAGTTTGACCGACGGGAATCGGTTCGGATGACGGTAGTTCGCTAGCGTCGGCACTATTGTTCTCCGCCACAAATTTTTTATCAAATGTCCATTCTATCACCTCCGAATGAGCTTTGTTCAGAAACCAAAGCGGGCCTTTTTCAGATGAAGAAAACACCTCATCCTTCTGTATCGCCGTATCGTAAAATGCGAATCTACCGCTGCCAGGAGGAGGCAAATTTTGAAAAAAATGAACAGCAGAAAGAGGATTCGATACAACTTTATCTGGGCCTCCGCCTTCCCGATAAGAATGAACCATCAAAATACATTCCATATCAACCGAATCTTGCAATTCGTAGTAAGCTTCGTTCTGCTGTATTGAAGCAATCAAGCCCGGAGAGATTGGGAGGCACTGATGTCGGAGAAACTCTATTGTTCGCATTTCGATAGGTGGCAGGGAAGGAATTCTGCACCGGCGTACAAGTGTTCCGGGAAAGGGAATTTTGTGGAACACCCCTTGAAAAAGCAGCGACCGTGGGTCAAATAAAAAATATAATCCAGCTTGTATGCCAGAATCATCATTATCCAGAAACGAGCCTGTTACGTCACTGTTCTCTCTCGGGTGAAATGTTGCGCTCACTGTATCCTCAATCCTTTCGATGAATTTTGGTCCCTCTTGTTGTTGTCGCAGACTCTCTATTAGAGTCTCGTCGCTTATCACTTGTGTTGGGCGTCCGCGTCGACAAACCCATGCCAACCCCCCATGTAGAGTTTCACTCTTTTTCTTGTCAGAATTGTTCACCAGAAACGTTCTCGAGAGTGATTCTACCAGGACTTCCCACTGCATCAGCACCTTGCGCTGATGCAAGCTTAGCCACGCCGCCACTCGATCATTTTTGATTTTCCTCCGGAGACTATAGATGAGCTGTTGGTGTCGAGGTGTGCAGTGCAAACGCGACCCAAATGTCATTTCTTGTGATTGTAATGATTTGATAAGGCAAACAAGAAGGCGGTGGGTTCCCTTCATACGAGCCGATTCACGATGATGTTCTCTTTCAGATTCTAATTTTGCGACAACAAAAGCCTGTCCCATCTCTTCTCCTCGTGCTCCCCAGACCATTCCACAAGCTTGGCAAGGTCCTTCGGTTCGATACTCGTGGGCTGCAGATGAGTGATTGCTTGGGTGTTCGAGGCGAAGATTTTGAACTTTTTTCCACTCCGAAGGATAGAATTCCATCAACTGAGGAGCACAAAACACAATGGGTGCGTTCTTTTCATTCTCCAAAAGCACGAATGGAACCAAAGTATTTCGTTGAAATTCTGAAAACGGATAGTCAACATGGACATGCGCCGACAATGAAAAGGTCTGGGTGGGTTGTTGACATTGGGAGGATTGTTGCCATGGAGAAATGTGTTGCGGGTTAGAAATGCTGGGATGGCGTTGAGTTGTATCTGCAGGATGAGGATGGCTGTGGCTATCTTCGGCTCGCCGACACGGCACAACCGATGTGTAGTGGTAATGAATCAAGAAAGGATCAGGTGGAAGATGTCCTTCCTGCGCGCACAGATCACCGCAAAACCCGTCATCATCCCGATGGACGTTACCCTCCCGGAAAGCGTTTGCCAAGAAGCTACCAAAGTTTTTTACACCGAAAACGACCACCTTGGACTCGCCAGGTAGCAGATGACCCTCTGAAGGAAAGACCGTAAAGCAATCAGCGCGCTGGATCGAAACCATCCATACAATAGGTCTAACGTAATCAGGATTGACCAATCGAACAATATGCCAGCTATGAGTGGCAGGTTCAAAGCTGTCGCAACATCCAAGTGGGTCATCGCGACATTTCCTCCTCTTCACGAATTCTTTCCATTCATATATTTCTATTGATTCGTCACTGTCATTGACATCGATTGTGTCATTGACTTGGAAGAAGAGCAAATCAGTGACGAAACTCAGCGATTCGCCGTAGTATTGCCGGGTATCCAGTCTGCGATGATATGTGGATGCATTTGAAAATGCTTTTTCTGCCTTTGTTGAATGATATGTTGTGGACGCCAACAGCTTAGTGCAGTCATGTATTCTCAGCTCTGTGGCAGTTCGAATGGCTTGAGCGAGGGTGTCGATCCTTTGTTTCTTCCGTGACAGGTCGCTAGAGTGTCGAATTCGAGGATGGTACCGGCAGCTTGGACACTGTTTGGACGAATCCACATTTGGTTTACATTCCAAGTTTCGTCGCGACTGTATGCAACTTTTCCCAGGCAATAATCCATCACAGGGCCGCACACAATTTTCGTGGATCACCCATAGGTCATGTAAATTTTCGTACGCTTGTTGATACGCAGCGAACCAGTCAGTGATCAAAACATTGTCGTAATTCCATCGCAAGGAAAACTGCAGCCTCCATAGATCGGGATTACGTGTCGCGACATACATCGACTTGGACAAGGTCGAACATTTTGCAATTTCTTGGACGGATAAAAACACCAAAATAGCAGCCGATTCGTCAGGGCCGAGAGATTCTAGGGTAGTAAAAGAAAGAGTATCATCTCCATCAGGCCGGTTGCGGCTCTTTTGAAATCGATAGATCAAAGATTGCTTAGCCCGCTCTTTGTAATAGTCATGTTCTGAACCGCAAAGGTCGTGATCGCACCCTTGGTCCGGCCATGGAAGAGGTTTTGGCAGTTGTGACAGATCATTTGAGAACGATTCAAACCCGTTCGGAAATTCTTTCATTTTGGTTCGTTCGCAAGATCTCTGAGAATGTCATAATCTTCCTTTGTAGTCCCTAA
Organism: Nitzschia inconspicua; assembly: GCA_019154785.2. Taxonomy (NCBI): domain Eukaryota; phylum Bacillariophyta; class Bacillariophyceae; order Bacillariales; family Bacillariaceae; genus Nitzschia; species Nitzschia inconspicua. The sequence continues at coordinate 3,009,370 of JAGRRH010000021.1, read as the reverse complement.
CTGCTCCGTCTAGATATCGTTTTGTTGTCATGCAAGGATGATCAATAGGACTAACAATCGGATTCCTTCCAATCATTCCTTCCTTCGTCCAAGAGAGGAGAAGAATCCTACACTCATCACAGCACGACGTCGTAGGTCGTAGTGAAAGAGCGTTTTGACTTGATGCATGTTTGATTTTGCACGTTTTCTGCGCTGTCAGATCTTTCGAGACTACGGTACGTATGTTTGTACTACGACAGTATGTACCATACCGTAGTTGAGCAAGACCCGTAATCCAATGCTCGTCTGTCCTTCGTTATCTCACCAGAATGTAAGCGATTCGAGTCGAACTCTCCTCCGTCCACTACCGAACGTACAGTACGGAAGGTAGTACTACCCTTACTACCGTACTTGGGCCAGTCGTACCGCTAGTACCGGTAGTACCCCGGGGTATCATTTGGTACCCTACGGTAGTGCGTCGTGTTATTCTGGGAGAGTTGTACTTTTATTTCGCCGTATGCATCTTTTGTCTTGCATCGCCTCATTTCAGACCCCCTTTTCGGAAAGGACACTGTCACAGAACCGGCCTTTGTTTAGCAACTATCTAGTAGAGCTGCAGCTTGCATTTTTACAAAAATCTGTTACATTGAAAACACCATGAGCGCGGCAATGGTGAAAAATCCTGCGGAAGCGGCCACTGTAATGCCAGCTAGTCATCATCTGCCAGGAGAGTCAGGCCCCACCACGGCCTTGCCGCTGACTACCAATATGACGGCATCATCGTTGACCAGTGGCGGAAACTCTTGTTTGGACGAGCAAATTGAACGCCTCAAACGATGCGAATACTTACGGGAGGGAGAAGTGAAGGCATTATGTTTGCGTGCCAGAGAGATTTTGGTGGATGAGTCGAATGTTCAACGAGTGGATGCTCCAGTGACGGTAAGCGATGCAAATTTGGAATGGAAAGTCACCGTTTCATCCGGAGTGTCAAGAAAATCCAGACAAACATCATCTGCTACAATGTATATCTGACTTGTCCATTCCTTCGTTCCTCTCCAATCAATGTAATTTTACAGATATGTGGTGACATTCACGGACAGTTTTACGATCTAGTAGAATTGTTCAAAGTGGGCGGTGAATGCCCCGACAAGAACTACCTCTTCTTGGGAGATTTCGTGGACAGAGGATATTACAGCGTCGAAACTTTTTTGCTACTGCTTGCTCTCAAGGTTCGGTATCCCGATAGGATCACCTTGATTCGAGGAAACCACGAAAGCCGACAAATTACGCAAGTGTACGGTTTCTACGACGAATGTCTACGAAAATATGGGTCGGTCAATGTATGGAGATACTGTACAGAGATTTTTGACTATCTGAGTTTGTCGGCCATTATCGAAGATAAAATCTTTACGGTTCATGGCGGGCTAAGTCCAAGCATCAATACGTTGGATCAAATTCGCGTGATTGATAGAAAGCAAGAAGTGCCGCATGATGGCGCCATGTGCGATTTAATGTGGAGTGATCCGGAGGAAATTGATGGCTGGGGTTTGTCACCAAGAGGAGCTGGATATCTCTTTGGTGGTGACATTGTAAGCATGTTCAATGAACGTAATGACCTGGATCTGATCGCTCGTGCCCATCAACTTGTCATGGAAGGACACCGAAGCATGTTCAATGATGCATTGGTGACGGTTTGGAGTGCCCCCAACTATTGCTACCGATGTGGAAATGTTGCTGCCATTTTGGAGCTAGATGAGAATTTGGAGCGTTCCTTCAAGATTTTTGATGCGGCTCCACAGGAAGCTCGAGGTGTTCCGATCAAGAATCCTCCTCCTGACTACTTTTTGTAGGATTGAAACTAGTTTGGAGGATTCGTAGTAGTATTACTCATTATTATTTCTTCTACTTTTGTTTTTAGCATTATTCAAAGTGTCTTTGATTACCTTTTGCTGCATGTCACAGTCAGTGTGCAGTGCACACCAAGTTAATCCTTTCCAGCATTATTTTTTGTAGGAATATGAATGAGAGCGGTATGTACGTATCATATGTACATACTGTGTCGTATCCAAAGATGCGGGGGAGAAGGGGGATTCGCGTACTTTACGCCTTTTTTCACAGTCAAGAAAATCTCACCCCCGAAACATACGAGCCACACACTTCACTACTACCGTACCCTCTTAGTACCGGTACTAACGTCCTGTCGCCCTACGAGAGATAAAATTTTCACGCAGCACACTTTCAACTCTGAGCACTTTATTACACAGGTATGATACGACAGTAGTGTGAGGTACGTACTACACACGTGAAAAGCCATCATCGTCGCCGTTAATATTTTACTACGTAGTATTTATACTTCGTACACGTAAAAAATACAGTCTACGGAACGAAGCTGCTGCAAGGGTGTGTGGACTTGCATATAGAAAAACAATTCATACAGACCTTGGAAAGGATCATCACCGCCATCCAAGAGAAAACTAGACGCCTCGACTAGTCATCGTTATTCTGGTTGAGCTATCGGATACATAACCGAATTATCGTGGTCATTAGTGCTTAGAGTGTCTTCAAATCCGAATATCGGTGGATTCCTCAATAGAGAGTTTTCAGTTGTATTAATCATCACTTCACAGCCACAATGAGTAAGCGCCAGATTGATGATGACGACGACGATGATGGAGTCTTTGACCAAGAGGCAGACGACGACGATGATGACGATGATGACGATGACGACGACAAGTTAGAGGACAGTAGCGACGACGATGACGAAGACAATGCAGGACCTTCCAAAAAGTCAAGCAAGTCGACTGGGAAAAAGCGCAAGGCTTCTGATTCAGGGAAACCTGCCAAGAAGACCAAGACAGTGAAGAATTCTCTCATAGATGATGCCGCAGAAGAGTCTGGAGAGGAAGGAGGAGATGATGACGATGACGATGAAGACGACGATGATGGAGAGAATGACTATATTAAGGACGGCTTCGTCGTTGATGATACTGTAGTGGAAAAGAAAGAGAAGAAAGAAAGAACAGGAGAGCTCGAGGACTCTGATGACGACGACGATGATGATGATGACGACGACGATGACGACGATGGAGACGATGAGGATGGCAAGAAGAAAAAGGCAAGGAAGTTCAGGAAGTTTCGTCAACATGAAGTTCTAGCGGACGAAGATCTTGATCTTATTCGCGAGGCCCAGGGTGTTGACGTAGAGGCAGAACGAAGACAAAAAGAAGAAGAGGAACGCAGACGTAAAAAGATTGTAGCCAGAACTGAAGAAGATTTAAGAAAGGGCTTGTTTCATGATTCTGATGGGGAAGATGAAACAGGCTTGGCAGCTGCGAATAATCAAGCCAGGCGAAGGGTCGAACAATACGACGAGGATGGTATGGATGATTTTATTGATGATGACATTGGTGATCAGCGAGATATCCTCGCAAGCGAACGATCCAAGTATGCCTATGGGGACGAAGAAGGCGATGGTGGCGTCAGCCAAGCTCAAATGAACGAGGCGTCCGAAATTTTCGGGACGGATTATCTCGACTTCATTGCTCAGGAGGATGGGAGAGGTGAGGATGACGACGATGACGATCTGTTTGGAAAGAGTCGCTACAGGGAGCCAGGTGTCGGCGTTGATCTAGGAGTAGACTCAGAAGACGATTTTTCTGACGACGATGACGACGATCTTTTCGGTGATGATGACGGAGACGACTTACAGTCACAGCAAAAGAGAGAGGCTTTGAAGCTGAAGCGAGAAAAACGAGAGCTGGCTCGCAAGGAACGCCGCAAAAAGGCTCAGGCCAAGAAGCTCGCGAAACAAAAGGCCGACTTGAGAAAGCAGTTCGAACCGGTACAGCTTGTTGAAAACTTTTGCACAGACAGAGATGATGAAATCAGGCAAAAAGACGTCCCAGAGCGTTTCTTCGACTGGCATGTACCATTTCATGGGAGTGAAGATGGTGGCGATCTCACACCGGAAGAGGAGGAGGAGGCAATCTGGATCATGTCGAAGATTCCAGCCATCCTATCGGAGTACCAAGCGCCGTATGATACCATGGAAGAGCTTGAGCAGCGCGAAAAGTCTATTCTTGAGTCGATCACCTCTTCTTTGAGATACATGCATATTGACAAGATGGAGCCTGCTTTCATCAAGCAGTACCGACAAGATGTTATCACTTCTCCGGCAGTTCGTGAAAACCTCTACGCTATCCTGGACGAGGACGCCAAATGGGACAACTTGCTAGAAGCACGTACGAAAGTTGGAGAATTGTTGCGATCTGTGACTGCAAAAGCAGAAAAAGTCGAATCCGCTGGTGCCAAGGCCTCGCAACTTGAACAGCTAGAGGAAGACCAAGCGAAAGCACAAGAAAAACTTGAGCAAGCTGCGAAAGATGAGATTAGAATCAAGGAAGAAATTGATCAAATTGGTCCCATTGACGAGTCGATGGGAGAGAAAGATGGGGACGACGACGACGACGAGCTGTTTGGAGATGATGACGATAATGGAGGTGCCAACGATGTTAGTATTCTTTATTGCCGGATAGTTGATTTGTTATCGTTCCACGTGACTCTCACTGCTCCTGTTCGAACAATTGCTGTTTTATTTAGGAGAATAAGGCAAAAAAAGAGAAAAAGGAAGCTCTTCAAAAGCATCTGGCAACTATCCAGACTCTGATGGAGAGTCTGTCGGAAAAGGTGGCAGACTACCAAAGCCGCATGATAACTGCTCAGGCTGCAGTTGATGCTGGCACGGATGAAAATACAGAGCAAGATGTTGAAGTAGCTCAAAGAATAAAAAAGAAGACTTGCAGAGAAAGACTTTGGAATGCCCAGGACATCATGGAATACCTGACAGGACTTTCCGACGAACACCACATCCGTGATGTGAACACTTACCTCAAGCTTATCCAAGAAGGCAATGATGCCATTCGCCGGAAGGAAATGCCTTCTCTTGGTGCAGGAGAGGATGATAAGAAAAGAACTCGTCGTTTTGACCGCGACTACTACCGGTCTTGCGTCGCTGAAGGTCATCGTGATATTGCCTACAGATTCTTACTTGCTCCGAACCGTGTTGGAATCAAGCTCCAAGTCACGTCGGAACAAGATCAGTTTGATTTCTCGATAGTGATGGCTGGAGAAAGTAGAGAAGATGCGGGTCCACTTAAGTGGGACGCCCCAGTGGTAACTGAAAAGAGCCCATCAGAGTTTGCAAGTGATTTGATTGCCAGCGGAGAACTTGTTGATTTAACTTCCATCGGTGTGGATGATGCGCAACCAGGATCTAGCTCGGATCCACTTCGTGGCTGTCGCTACGTTGCTGCATTAGAATTGTCGCAAGAACCGCGTGTCCGACGATATCTTCGGGCGGTCTACCGTAAGCACGCTAGATTGACAACCCGTCCAACCAAGAAAGGAATGGAAGAGATTGACGCTTTTCACGAATATTATGGGATTCACCTGATCCATAACAAGCCTGTGAAAGATCATTTCCCGTTGGATCAAGCAGAAATCCAGGAGCGAAAGTCAGGCCGTGGACCCGAGGAATGTCGCGAAATCGACAACGAACTCAAATTACTCCAAAAGACCAGCTGTCTCCAATACATGAACATTTTCAAGGCAGAACGTACCGGTCATATCAAGGTCGCCATCCACTTGCCCCTGTCTGAGGAATATGGGGAAGAGTGGTACAAAGCTGATGAAACCTATTCAGACCGAGAGAAGCAAGACCTGCAGGTTCTATTGAATTTGTTAGAGAAACAGTACCTGCCGTTGGAAGTAGATTCTACTGAATGGAACGAGGAGAGAAAGAAAGTGCTCATGTATGCATTGCTCACCTTTCTGCTTCCACAGTTTGAATCTGAAACCCGTAGAGAGCTGGAAGAGGTAGCTTTTGAGATTGGAATCGTCGAGGCTGCGGATAATCTGCACAAAATTGCGATGGAAGGTCCTTACAGGCCTGAACATCTGCGCCATGCAGTGAGTCGATTCATATATCCGACCGAAGAACTGCGAATTGTGGGAATCTGCTGCCCACAAGATCCAAAGGAGCCTACTTATTTGGTCTCCGTCTCAGAATGTGGGGAGTTGAATGATCACTTGGCAATTCCCGGAGGAACTCGGATCGAGCAAGGGAAAAATCGAGAAAAGGTCATTAATTTTCTATTGATGTCTCGTCCTGCAGCCGTGATGGTTGGTACATCTGGAGGGTTCCAAAGTCGCATGATTCACCGAAGAATGAGTGACTTGATATCAGAAGCAGTGAGTCGTTGGAATGCCAAAGACATCCAAGGAGAAGACGAGGATGATGAGGATTTTCTTGCCCGCCAGAATGAGTTCCAGAAATTTCTGCCACAACGAATGTACATCGATGATGAAGATGACGAAGATAGTGAATGGAAGTGCAATGTTGATTATCTTGATGACTCTTTCTCCATGGTGTTTGGACACAGTCCTCGTGGCAAGAAGGAATTTCCTGACCATGATCCAAGTTTGAGAGTCGCCATTTCAATCGCTAGATATGCGCAAGATCCATTAGGAGAAATCACTTATTCCTGGAACGTTGCAAGTGATTCTGGCTTGTTTGGAACTGAACTTCTGTACGTGAACATTCATCCGATGCAGCAGTTAATGAAACGTTTCAAGGGGCCTCTTCTTCTTCGACAGTATGAAAGGGTCCTTTGCGATGTCGTCGCTCAGGTGGGAGCAGATATCAACAAATGCAGCGAATTTGATCATTTGACTGGTCTTTTGACCTTCATTCCGGGATTGGGTCCAAGAAAAGCTGCCAATCTCAAGCAACGAATCATTCAACAAGGCAGTCCTGTTCCTACAAGGCGATCGCTTCTAGAGAATCGCTTTGTTGGTCCTGTCGTTTACAACAACGCCGTTGCATTCTTAAGGATTTACCATTTCAACGAAAACACTCGGCATCAAGTTCAGATGCATCCCCTCGACAACACAAGACTGCATCCTGACGTCTACCAAAAGAATAATTGGGCGACGAAAATTGCAACAGATGCTCTTGAACGTGCCGAAGAAGGGGTTCGCAACAGAGAGCAAGCGGGTATCAAAGCACTTCGCGATGTAATGGACAATTCTAGTCAAGAAGTGCAACGCCTCTTCGACCAAGTGAAGCGAGAATGGGAAGAGCATTACGGACCAAATAGTTTCAACGCAGCACAGTGGAATCCCATCACTGAAGTCCCCGCCGACTTTTGGCATGACAAAGTTGAGGAATTGGATCTGGATACATTCGCCCAGATGATTGAACAGAACGGGAACGGAAAGTGGCATTCCCACTTGGAGATGATCAAATGGGAATTCAGACTGCCATTTGTCGACCCTAGAAATCCAATGCCTGTTTTGGATACGGACCGCCTCTTCAAGTTAATCACAGGAGAATCTGACCAGTCGCTACGACCAGGGAAAGAAATCACAGGCAAGGTTACAAGTAACGGTGACTTTGGATCGCGTGTGAAGCTAGAGGGAGATCTGCCTGCTTTTATTCCCCTTCGAAACCTCTCCGATGACCATGTTGAATCAGCTGAGGACATTGTAGCGGTTGGAACGGTTGTTACAGCCTTGGTGACCGAAGTAAAGAAAGATCACATGAGTGTTGACATTAGCCTGAAAGAAGAGGATTTCCGGAAACCTCCAAGTACCTGGGATCGTCCTGCCAGTCTCCCCCCAATAGATCCTTACTTTGATGTTACAGCTGATAAAGCGATCGAGAACAGAAAGGCGAAGGAAAGGGAGGCACGACTGGAGGCTCTGCTCCTCAAATCCTCGACAAAGATCGGAGAGGATGGGAAAAGCAAACGTTTGGGCCGCGTCACACGTCGTGCTTGTGCTCATCCCGCGTTTCGTAACGCTCGCGGCGACGAGGTTGACAAAGAATTGAAAGAAGCTGGGCCAGTCATGGTCGGAGAAGCCTTGGTTCGGCCTAGCAGCAAATCAGCCGATTCTCTTGCAATTCATTGGATGTACAGGGATGGGCACACAAAGATTGTCGAAGTCACCGAGGAAGACAAAGACACTGATACCAGTATCGGGAACATCCTCAAGGTGAAGGGCGAGACATATGGTAGTATCGACGAACTTCTTGGACGATTCATTGCCCCTATGAATGATCTTGTTGAGGAACTCGTCAACCATAGAAAGTTTGTCGACCTTCCTGAGGACGAATTGGATGAGAGGCTGAAAGCACAGAAAATGGCGAGCCCCAACTCTATCCCATATAACGTTTGCTGGATGGACATGCACCCAGGATACGCGTCGCTAAGGTTTGTATTGAGTTCTACGCCACGTCAACATCCAATCGGTATCGCGTCGAATGGTTTTGTTTGGGGGACGAAGACCTTCAAGTCCTTGGATCTGCTCCTGAATGACTTCAAGAAGAATCCTCGCGGAATATCAGTCGCCAAATCTCGAGGGACAACAGCAACCGGAGGACCATCGGCTGTTTCTGCGGCGAAAGGGTCACGTTGGGGCTCCCGACCACCAGCCCCGGCTCTTCCACCACCCGTAGCTCCATCCGGATGGAATCAACCTCCACCCGGACAACCTCCAATGTACGGGCAACCTCCTCCACCTCCAGTCCTCCCTCCCCCCCCCGCTTCATATGGAGCGAGGCCACCTCCTCCCTCTGGCCCTCCGCCTCAGTATTCATACCAGCGACCTCCTCCTCCACCATACAACCGCTGAACAGACCGAAACGAAGCTTTGACCTAGCGTGGTAGAAAAGAAAATTGGATCAAGTAAAACTGATTTCTACTAAAGTAGTAATGAAGTTGTTGAATTATAACAGCAGGAACGTTTTATCACTCGCATCAATAACAGGCAAATGCGATTGTTCAAACTACGTTCTTCCCTCCTATTGACTTTCCTGGTAACTGCCTTTTCCTCATCAGCCTCCTGGGGAACGCAATCATGTTTAAGATCATATCTTGCCCGAGTGCCGATCGTCGTCGACCCAGCTGAACCAGACGGACTTGCTCGTTTATTTGACGCTTAGTATAGCCTGACTCCAAAAGACTGAACGAGCAGAGGGAAGTTTCAGCAATAAGACAAAACTTATTCATTCGTTGCTCATTTCATGGGATAGTTCGGACTTACAGCGTTTCTCTTAGAGAGCTTGGCATTGCCAACTCATTCTTCACTCTTCTCGGTGGTCGTAACTCTTCGTATTGGTCTAAATCCAACGATATGCGATTAGCTACCTCCCAATCGATTTCCAGGGGACACCCATCCGATGTGGAGGGAGAGATCCCCATTATCATGTGGTGTTCGTGGATTTCGATTGTCGAAAAACTCACCCTCCGACTGCAACCCGACGCCTCGCTATTCACCGTGTCACTGAGACGACTATCAACACTCATTGCTGCGGACTCGCTGTGCCGCA